>CM061541.1:206107898-206707898 GCA_030864215.1 Capsicum pubescens
AGACTTCTTTAGCAATAACTCTACTACTAAAAATTGAGACGACTAACTCTAGTCGACTTAATACATAGACAAACTCTAGTCATAGACGACTAACTCTAGTCTACTTAATACATAGACTAACTTTAGCCATAGAATTTCAACTCATTCTTACCGGCATAATGACCATGCATGAGAAAAAACATTATAAAAATACTTGCAATAGCTTTGTTATAAAGAGTATGCTTAAATTTTTAAGAACAAGATACAAGGACTTTAATACAACAAGAACTATGAGCAAAAAAAGTTTTGTCAAGCAGGTCTCTATTGCAAATAAGGCTTTTATTGTGAACAAGAGCAGAAACTTCCTAAGGTTATCAATTTTTATGTATGTGGAAGCTAGGTATTCATTGCCCATCCTTTATCATATATATAACACATGAAAACCTAAAACTCTTCTCATTGGTCGAGGCAAAAAGGGTGTTGCGCCTCTACCACCGTGACCACCAACTTTGTACTAAAAGTAAACTATACAGTTGTAATGTTGACTTCCAAGAAGTGCATACACTACTAAACTAGTCCCTTGAGATTTGTACTCATAATAAGAATTTCACTATCTTTTTAGGGAACAAGTCTCTACGATAGGTTGTCCATCATCAAAACGAAGGACTTATCAATTTTACCCTTTTTGATTATGACAAAACTATATTTCTAGATTCCCTTATTTGCAAATTACTATATGGACATATTTCCTTTTTTACAGTTGTGTTCCCTATAAGATTGATACCACTCTATCTATTTCTCCCCTAAGACTGATAATGCTCCACCTATGTTCCCCCAACTAGAACCAGATTATTTTCCCCCTTTTGGCATCACCAAAGAGAAAAATAGTAAGCTAAGTAAATTATAAGCACAATATGTTAATTCATATCCATTGAGGCAACACTCACATGAGTCCAAGTAGAGAAAATAAAAATATAGATAGTAGCATCAGTACACAAAACATTCATAATCCATAAGTTACTAGAGCACCATAAACTGGTAAAAAAAATATATGTGTCATGACCCAAGACTACCCCTAGTTGTAACACAATACATAGAACCATAAGTGATTCCAAACTAACCCATGGTACTACTATAATACATGAGCAAATGATAAAAATATATATAAGAGCTAAACTGACTGAGTTAAAACATGATCATAGAATAAACTGGTTCAATACGTTTAGTGTTAGAAAGTTTATTTACAATATCAGTAATATGAAAAGAAAGAGAAATTGATTAAGACAACTCTGACTGACTATCTATGAAGCCTCTACTTATAATGACTATAGCTAGCTGGTGCATAACCCCCATCTATCCATGATAAATACATATGAATAAATAATGAAATACTGGATCTAGAATTGACTTGAGTCATTGAAGTAAGAGAACTCATCACCTTCTATTTGGATGTTGTGATCTTCCGGAATATGATCGTGATAGTAACTACCTGAATCTACGTCATATGAAAAATGTACGCAGAAGAGGTATTTGATTAGTACTTTAGAATGTATTGGGTATGTGAGACATGCACTAGTCATGAAACCACTTAAAACATGCTTTGAAGCTAAGGACATAAGCAATTTGCTGAAATATGTATATAAAATATGTCTATACATAAAATGTGTAAGGTGTATTGAAATATCTTAATCATGAGGTAGAATGTTTCTGTAAATTGGAAAGTTGTAGAAGCATAGATATTTGATATGATTTAAAGTTAATATTGACCATTGATGTCTCCCACAATATACCCTCTAAGAAGATATAATGTGGTTGCTGTCAAATTTTAGTAACCCAACTAGGTTGGGGTCGATCCCACAAGGAATCGGTCGAATCTATTTCTCAAACTTGCTGAAGTAACTGGTAGTTCAGGAAAGTAAATGGGGCAAATTTTTAGTAAATACTAAAGAGTAACAAGTTGTGAATGCTTTTGGTTGCAAACAATCTAAGAATAATACTAGGACCGTGTTTCCCCTTGCATCCTAACTCTGTAGGTTTCTTATGCTCAATCCAACTAGCTCACTGCCACATATGCAGAATCTTACAAGCTAGGTATTATCAACCATCTTGTGAACGCTTTGACAAATATCACCCTTTACCTTGTGAGTCTTAGGGTGTCTCCTTACTAACCCTTATATTTTATCCCAGTTTAACTATCACCTTATGGGTATAAAGTTATTCGACAAGGATTGATAGCCTCGAATCACTGTTGTAATCCCTTTTACCTAATCTAAATCTTTCTTATAAAGATGATATTGAATACAAGTGGGTTCTCAGTGTTGGATGTATTAGCTAAGTTATTAATTAAACTGAAGAAGATCACAATGCATGTGTAAACAATAGTCTAGAAGAATCTCACACTTCTCCTACTACGTTATTCTACTAAGGTTCCCACAACCCTAGCTAAGGCAATTAGCCACTCATAGTTGCAAGACAATCCATGAAATTCAATAAATAAATAATAGAATTAAAATCACAATAATAAAGAATAAAATCCAAAGTCTTAAATCGATTAATCAACCAAAAACACAAGAACAAAGGGATTCCAAGATCAAAAGTCAATCTTGAAATCAATATGTGTTTGTGAATAGTATGAGTGCGTAAAAGTGCATAAAAATACATAAAAACATCATTGGAGTATTTATAGATTACATAAAAATACTAAAAATCAAAACCAAATCAAACCAAAAAAATTTGGGTCGGTTGTCACTTTCCTTAGGTAAGTGACCATTGGAGGTGGCACTTACCTCAAGTAAGAGACCCATCGTAGATAGTAGAAAATTTCCACTCTATAGATTCTCTAAAATTTGATCTTCTGACACTTACTCTGGTACCTTTGGAACCGTAGGTGACCCTTCGTTGGTTGCAGGGCCTCCACTTCAACTTTTGATTCTCTAAATTGTAATTGCTTGCTAATTACTCTGTCACTTACGCCAGGTAAGTTACAACGTAGGTAGCCTAAATTTTAGATTTCAATGTCTTTTCCTTCTGTTTAGCTCCCAAACCTAGTTTCCTGCAAAATGAACACAAAAACACATCATATCTACCAAAATAGACCTAAGTACTTGCATATTTCTCGATTTAAAGAATCAAAAGTGTCATGAAACCATGACACATAAACAACCTCAACTTAGAATATTTGCATTTCCTCAAGAAATAATACAAAATCAAAACACAACAATGATGCTTAACCAAGAGAAACCTAAGTTACCTACGGCAATTAATTTAAATTTAAGCTCACAAACATCCACCCCCTTCTATTTTAACTTTTCAAAACCAACTGTGTGACTCAATGCAACCCAAAAATATGACACAAGGGAGTCAAGCTATGGAAATATATTATCAATAAGGAATCATGCATATGTACAAGTTACACTACCTAAAAAAATAAGCAGTTATAAATCCAACCCATGTACCCTTACGCCGAAGAAGTCCCACTCTCTCAGTAGAATAATACATGTTAATGCTAGGATGATAGCACAGTTACACTCACAAAGAATTTCCATCAATGTTCACATAAAACCATAGGCTTGACCTTATTTTCTTTACCTTAGTTTTCAGACAGTCAAGTTAGGATCACTATAGGGCTTTACTCGGCTTGTAACATAGGCTTGGGGTTGGTATGGTACATTTGGGAATTTAGTGATTAAACCTCCTTGGAACTACCATTACATTAGGGTTCCACTTGTCAACCAAATTTTTCTTTTATTCTTTCCTTATGTAATACCTCGCAAAGTCCTCTTCCAGTTTGAGCCTTAGAGTGTATTCACTAAAGCAAAAATCTGAGTTCAAAAGTTTCAGAAATGTCTTCCCAAGTATGAAATACTTTTAATAATGTGGAATTTACCTTATTTATACTTTTTAAATGTAGAGCATTGAACAATCTTTCCATCGATATCAAATTCGCCCAAATCGGACACTCGGGTGAAGAGTTAGAGCCATTTTAGTGAGACAGTGTGCCACCTGGCACCTTAGCGCATCGCGGAGCCAGCCAAAATAGCAATCGTCAAAATTCAGTGAACCTCTGCGATTCCACTGCATTGCGGTATAGTTCCAGTTTGCAACCCAGGGGGCAATGCAATTTCCACCGCGTCGCGCCGTCATGCAGTTTCCCAATTGTCCATTTTCCAGTGAGCTGGCACAATTATGGCGCGTCGTGCCAGCATGTAAAATTAGGATTTTTCAGCTTAATTCCAAGGGCTTTTGGGTCTTTTACTCTTTCCCCTAGCCCTTATAAATACCCGGCCAAGGGATCTCATCCTCATTTTTCTCTTCTTCCACCAAAAATTAGGGTTTCCATAAAAATTAAAATCTCCTCTCTTCTTCAAGCAAAAATCAAGAAAGATCTAGAGAAATTAAGAATCTCTCCAAAGGACTTCAAGAAAAGAGTTTCCCCAAGGTATGTAGATGTTGATTCTTTGGTCCCTTTCATCCAAAATGCTCAAAAACCCTTTTTAAAACTTCAAGATTTTTATGTTTATGAGATTCCATGATTTGTATGAGTTGAAATTGATGTTCCTTGTGTTGTTGAGCTTTGATTCATGTTTGTGTACAAGATTTATGATCTTTGACCCTAGTATATGGAATTTATGTGATGTGTTCATGGAATTTGGTTGTAGAAATAGTTGAATAAGCAAAGCATGTCCCCCATAGGTTTGATAAAGAGCTTAGGTGAAGTATAAGGGCCATTATAGTATGTTGAATAGGAAACCCCAAAGTATGATCAAGTCTATGTACTCCTAGGATTTGATAAAATTCCTTAGTGAATGAGTTGTGCTATGATAACATGAAATCCCCAAGCAAGTGTAAACCCGAACATGTCTAGTGGTTGTTGAAAGACCTTAGTGAGTAAGTTGAGATAAGATAGTGGTAAATTCCCCAATTATGTGCTCTTTGATATATGCTAAGCTTTAAATACATTCCAAGTGGTTAGCAAGTAAGTTGAGACATGATAGTATAAAGTTTTCCCCAAATCATGTGATGTCCAAATACATGTCAAGACTAATTTAGGTATGAAGTACTTGAGGTAAGACCTTTTTAAAGGAAGTATAATATAGTAGCATGTTTCCCTACGCTAGTATATGCTGATGTTTCCAAAATGCTTGTGCGATGCCTTAATGATTGTAAAAGGTGAAGGTATGTTATGTTTCCTAAATACTCGAATATATTCTTTAATGATAATGATGATGAATGAATGACTATGATGATGAATGAATAATTGTGATAATGATGATGGATAAATGACTGTGATGATGAATGAATGATTGTGATGATGATGATGAATGAATGGTTGTGATGATGGAGAAATGATTATACTTTATTTTATGTTATCGATTCCTGGGGGTATTTATACCTGAGAACTTAGCTGCTTTCTAGAGCAAGTGTCAGCTTCACGATAATTCCAGTCAAGCCATGATTCTCAGAAATCAGTTAACTATAGAACTCTGTATCCTCAGACAATTGCAGAACTTAAGAAATTTCAGTAATTTTAGTTATCTTTGTAATCTCCGTATCGCTAGTGATCTAGCCTCAGTCCAGTAATCAGCTCAGATCTAATAGTATGCAAGTGTTCAATTCTAATCTCGGAAGTGACCGAATAATCTATTCAAGCATTGTATCGTCAGTCAGATACCGTGATTCAATACCATTTCCATCAGATACGAAACTAAGTGATCTCTGCGTAACTCAGTCAGATCTTTGAGAAACATGATTAGTATTAGATTCAATTCAGTTTATGTTCAGTTAAGATTTCAGTTCAGAGTCTTTCAGTTGGGAGTAGAAACTAGTACCGAGCGAGGGAAGGGAAGGCGGCTTTTCTCATCAGCGAGAGAGGATGGAGTCATTAGTAGCAATCCCTGACCTCCAAAACTGCATAGCCAGCGCAGGATATAGGAGTCACCGTCAGAAAGGTTTTCACCTCCAGAGAGAGAGTATTTGACTATTATATTGTCTTAGGTCAACTTCCTGGTAAGGGTCATCCATCAGAGAGTAATGACTAGAGAGAGGTCTTTACCCGTGGCACGGTATTGACACCCTTCCAGCTGGGGTTACAAGTTGGACCCCACCTATGGTAGGTTGGTACATGTCGGTTAAGTAACTACTTTTCATAGTTTCAGTTTCAGTTTCATATTCAGTCTCAGTTTCAATATCAGTCTTCAGAAATCAGGACTGTCATATACAGTCAACTATCTTTATGAGGAACTCAGATTGTTCCATTGATTCATGGACCATCCTGTCAGATAGGCTTGGTCTCACATACAGTTATTTGATATCATATTCAGAGATATGCCGCCGGACAGGCTTGATCACAATCTAATATTCTATTGAGTATTCTTGTTGTCAGATTCAGATATGATCATTTCCTTACCATTGATAATAGCTTCCTTAATCATCCGTTAGAGAGGTTGATATTTAATCTTGTCAGTTGAGCACGGTAAGCTCAGAATTCAGTCATCGATGTAAGTATATCCAGTTTCTCAGTCATCAGTATCAGATGAGTCAGTATCTCAGTATCTCAGTGTCAGTACTGAGTTCAGTCTGCAGTAAGGCAGTACCCGAGTTTCAATCTCTAGAGTTATGATGATTGTGACTATGGTCTATGCATTTATGTATGTGTATGTGTTCTCGTGCGGCATTATCATGATTATTCATTTTAGATATTATGCATGCATAAGCCCTTGTATTTAGTCTTACCCCGTCTACATACTCAGTATATTCCTGTACTGACGCATTTGTGCTATGGTGTTTTATTTGGCACCATAGGTTCAGAGCCACAGGACCCAGAGTTTCCTCAGCAGTTCAGTCCTAGTCAGCAGCAGTAGTCGTAGCAGTGAGTCCTCTTTTTTCGAGGATGAATCTCATTTTACTATTATGGCATCAGACTTTGTTTATATTTTCAGGAGACGGAGTTAGTTAGGGACATATCCCATCAACTCCACAGTTTAGAGAGTTTGGAGGCTTCTCAGACAGATGTATTAGTATTCAGTTTTCAGTTTTGAGTATGTATAGATGTGTTGAACCTTATGGCCAATTTTCGCATTTATTTCAGATATTAAGCAGTGTACAGGTATAGATATCAGAAAAGGGTTAGCTTATGGTCCTTCGGGGTCATAAGCACCGTGTGACGTCTTGGGATGGGATCTCGAGGTGTTACACCTTACTTCTCCTTTTTATTATTTTATTTCTCATTCAGATTAGGTGTGGTTTCCTTTTTTCTTTTCTCTTTCTTTTTTCTTTTCTTTTTCTATTTTTTCTTCTACCACACCTAACCCTACTTTCCTTTCCTTTTATTTATGCCCTTTTTCATACCCACCACTAATTATGCACCCCAATGATAGCCACCCTCAACTTAGGTGATTTTCCCGAGTTGAGATGCACAATGTCCAAGGAGGACCAGCGCCAATAGTTTCATAGTAACTAAGATAGGAAGGTGATCTGTGAAACAGTAAAAATAGTCTATATAGGCTCAAAATAGGGATTAATAGATACTTATTCACATTTGGAAGGTTATTTAGGGTAAAGGTGGACTAATTCAAGAATGGCCTATGATCCTTTCCTAACCGACTATCATAAAATCTAGGCAAGAAAAATCAGAAAAATTCTAGATTCAGCTCACAATGGGAACAAAGTATGCATCTCACACCCACATAGAATAGGGTTGCATTACAAGCAACTACCTATCCAGTTTATGCAAATGCTAGCTATGATTATTATGTCCCTAATCCTAGTTCCATAAAATGATTCATGATGTTCACATAAATATACACATCACATAGTTCAAAAACAAATAATTCAGAGGGGTATCATTTTTCTAACATATTTAAGCACAATGAGAACACCATACATCAACTGCCTTAGGAACTTATTTTCCTCCTAGTTAAAAAAATAGCACAAAACAAAACACAATACGTCCTAAACATGTTGGCTCTACTAAGAAACAAACTCCGGGGAAAAGAGACACAACAACAAAAACCTCAAGAGGACATCTATACCCACAAGTAACCTCACCTTTATCAAATAGATATGTGTTGTCCCCAATGCATTAGACCACTACAAAACAAGAGAGTTAGGAACATACCTATGGCACCTTAGGTGCATAGATCTGACGTCAATCACACTAATACAAACTAACATAAATGCACAACTAACACCATACCTTTGATTTCCTCTTAAGCAACACCTGATTTAATATTGCGGCACGATGTGGGTTCCTTAATTACTCAGAATTCATCAAGGTAGCCAAAATTTTGACCCCAAGGGTCTTCATCATATTTTATCACCGAGATCACCCTCATGTCAGTCGGCTACTTCATGGTCCTATGAATATTGAAAGTGACTTCCTCATTATTTAATCAGAACTTAAGCTCACCCTTTTCTATATCCAGCAATGTTCTCCTCGTGGCTAAAAATGGTCTCACCAAAATGATGGGAATCTCAAAATCAACTTCACAATCTAAGATAACAAACTCAAATGGAAAAATGAAGTTATCCACCTTAACCAAAACATCATATGATATGCCTATGGGATTTTTCACCATCCAATCTACAATTAATAATTGTATAGTCATTGGTTCAGGAGGTCTCAAGCCCAACTATTTGAACAAGGCTAGCGGCTTTAAGTTAACAATGGCCCCCGAGTCAAACAAAGCTCTATCAAATCTAGATTTCCCAATGGTGCAAGAAATTGTGAAAGCTCTGAGATCACCTTTCTTTTGTACCAGAGATATGGGTGTAATTACACTACAATTATGCAACCCCCCAATGTCCTCATAACTAACAACTCTTTTCTTCATCACCAAATCCTTCATAAATTACGTGTACCAAGGCATTTGCTCAGGAGCTTCAAGAAAAGGGATGTTCAAACTCAACTATTTTAGCATAGTAGTAAATGTTTTGTACTTCCCTTCTGTACTTCAACCTATAAGTAAAAGGACGGGGAGGTCATGGAATGGTTTTAACTACTAGCTCATCTGTTTTTCCTTTTCCTCTATCATTCTCAACACACTTATCAATATCTATCAATTTTTGTGATGACTCACAACTAATCACAAACTTTTTAGACTCCTTTTTAGGTGTCTTATAAATATCAACCACATCATTCCTTAGATCATCAACCATAGGCATAGGGGATAAATAATAGCCTTACCACTCTGAGTGGTTATGGCTAAACAGTTACCATGGTTCTTTAAATTTTGCATAGTTTTTCTTAGAAGCGTGATCGGTTGGCGTTGATACAGCGTGCCCAAAATATGGCTAAATTACTCCTCGAGTTGCTTGATTACAGTCGCATGCAATTCTATTTTCTAGTTTAAACCTAAAATATCTGCCTTAATTGTCATAACCTAAACTAGGGCCTGGTCGTGACAGGTATCTCAAATCTACCAAGGATCAAAGACCACCCCCTTGTCCTATCCAAAAATAACACAATACAACTAGCAACGGAGGGAAACGGGAAAATAATGCCCTTATGGAGGTCCTCTATCGTGTTAAGGACAAATGGTGTTAATGAAAAATGACTGAATGCCCCTGGTCTCTTAAATCATAAAATTATGCAGGAATGACCAACGTGCCACGTCTCTCCCTCTCTATGGATAGGAAGAAATGCGTCATGTCACTTACTCTGGGGGAAAGCAATGTGTCGCGGACCCTGACACCATAGGAGAGACCAACACGTCGTGGGCTTATCACGTTGGCTCACTATTTCAGCCATTTAAACATGTCCCGAACCTCATCCAAAAATCCCAAAACTCTTTGGAGACATACTATTAACCTCCCTAAACATGAATAAACTCAAAAACCAATGACTAGGGGTCGGGAAGACCAAATTAAAAATCTGTTAAGTTTAGGGGTCTTGAAAATGACTAAGTCCTTAACACTTAGTGAAAATTTCAAGTGTTGGACCCCTTAAGCATGCAACTACAACTAAATCAAGCTTAGAATCTTACAGGGTATTACAATATCTCCCCATTGGGAACATTCATCCTCGAATGAGGCTGGTTAAATTGAGAACACTAAGGCAACAAGATCGTATGCTGAACATGCATGACTTGGAACATGATTACATAACTGAGCCTGAAACATGATATATGAACTGAACTGATTTTGTAAATGCATGCAATGACATAAGAATGGTTACATAGCTGAAACTTAGAACGGAAATGAGTCAATATAAGAAAAATTATTACCCCAAGCTGAATCTGAGTTTGTGGAGAAAAGATGAGGGTACTTGTCTCGTATATCTGCTTATGCTTCCCAAGTAACTCCCTCAATAGACTAATTCCGCCAAAGAACTTTAACCAAGGGAACTTCTGTATTCCTTAGCCTACAAATCTGACAATCAAGGATCTCAACTAGGACTTCTTCGTAAGAAAGAGTATACATCCATACTTTCTAAGGGACAACAACAGTTGAATCACTGATGTATTTCTTTAACAAAGAAACATGAAACACCGGATGTACCGATGCCAAATCTACAGGAAACTCAAGCTCATAGGCTACCTTACCAAAATAGATCAAGATTCAATATGGGCCAACATAGCAGGTAGTGAGCTTCCCTTTCTTTCCAAATCTGTTCACTCCCTTCATAGGTAAAATATTCAAATAAACTAAGTCACCTACCTTAAACTCAAGATCCCTTCTTCTCACATCTGTATAAGATTTCTGATGGCTTTGGGCTGTCTTCAGCCTTTCTCGAATCAACTGAACTTTCTCCATTGCCTCAAATACTAAATCTGGCCCTATCAAAGCATTCTCACCTACCTCAAATCAACCAATGTGATATCTACATCTCCTCCCATAGAGAGCCTCAAATGGAGCCATCTGAATACTGGAGTGATAACTGTTGTTGTATGCAAATTCAATCAAAGGTAAGTGGTCAACCCAACTACCTTTAAAGTCAATATCACAGGCCCTCAACATGTCTTCTAAAGTCTGAATGGTCCTCTCTGCCTGACCATTTGTTTAGGGATAAAAATTTGTACTGATAGAAACTTAGGTACCAAAACCCTTCTGAAAAGCCTTTCAAAAGTGAGAGGTAAACTAGTACGTCAATCTAAAATGAGACAACAGAATCTCGTGCAATTTAACCAACTCTCGAAGATAAATCCTGGAATAATCCTCAGGTTAGTACAAAGTATGAATTGTCAAAAAATTTGTTGGTTTGGTCATTCTATCCATAACGACCCATATCGAATAATGATGACAACGTGCACGTGGAAACCTTGTCACAAAATCCATGTTCAGCACTTCCTACTTCCAAGTGGGGATGTTAATCTCCTGCAATGTACCACTAGGTCTTTGGTACTCAACCTTAACCTGTTGATAGTTTGAACACTTAGCCAAAACTCTGTAATATCTTTTTTCATACCACTCCACCAATAGATTTCTCGCAAGTCACAATATTAGTGGCATCGAGGTGGATAGAGTACCATGCACCATGTGTTTCTGCTAAAATTCACTGTCTCAAACCGTCAACACATGGGGCACATAACCTATCCTAACAATAAAGCACACCTTATCCCCCTTGGGAGAAAACCTCTACTTTTTGATCTCTAACTGTCTCCTTCAACTTAACCAAATTGGGATCCTTATCTTGTTTTTCTTTTACTTCGGTAACCAAAGAAAATTTTGAACCATTCTGAACCCATATACTACCTTCAGCTAAACCAACCAACCGAACACCTAATATAGCAAGTCGATGCACCTCATGGACTAACTTTTTCTTATCTCCCTCAACATGAGCAACACTACCCATGGACCATCTACTAAGGGCATCTGCCACTATATTGGCCTTGCCCGAATAATACAACATACTCATATCATAATCTTTTAACAACTCAAGCCACCTTTTCTGACGAAGATTCAGATATTTCTACATGAACATGTACTATTAGCTCTTGTGATCTATGAACACATCAACATGAACCTCATAAATATAGTGCCTCTAAATTTTTATGGCGAACACAACAGCTGCCAACTCAAGGTCATAGGTTAGATAATTCTTTTCCTGGGGTTTAAGTTGCCTAGAGGCATAGGCTATGACCTTACCTCTCTTTATTATAATGCAACCAAGACCAACTCTAGAAGCATCACATTAAACTATAAATCCATCTGAACCATCAGGAAAAGACAAGATAAAGGCAGCGGTAATAGCAAGACCAACTCCTGAAAACTCTTCTTGTATAAATCTGACCAATGAAACTTGACCTTTATCTGAGTCAATCGAGACTTGGGGAAAGCTATAGAAGAAAAACCTTTGACAACTTATCTGTAATAGCAAGCCAAACCCAAGAAACTCCTGATATCTGATGGAGAGATGGGTCTAGGCTAGTTTCTCACTACTTTGGTCTTTTGAGGGTCAACTTATATGCCATCACCAGAAACTATATGGTCAAGGAAAGATACTAATCTTAGCCAATATTTGCACTTACTAAACTTAGCAAATAACTAATAATCTCTAAGGGTTTGCAACACAACCCTTAAATAATTTGCATAATCATTCTCATAACAGGAATAGACAAGGATATCATCAATAAATACTATGGCGAACATGTCCGAGTACTTCTTGAACACCCTACTCATCAAGTCCATGAAAAATGTAGGGGAATTTATTAGTCTGAAGGACATAACTAGGAATTTGAATTGACCATATCGAGTTTTGAAGGGTGTCTTCAAGATGTCACATTCTCTAACATAAAGCTAATGATAGCCGGATCTGAGATCTATCTTAGAGAAATAGTTGGCACCCTAAAGTTGGTTGAACAAGTCATCAATTATGAGGAGTAAATACTTATTTTTGATTATGACGTTATTCAACTAATAGTAGTCGATGCATATTCTGAGATAACCATCTTTCTTACGCACGAACAGGACTGGAACGCCCCATAGAGAAATACTAGGCCTGATAAAACCCTTATCTAAGAGATCTTTTAATTGTTTCTTCAATTCCTTAAGCCCAGCTAGAGCCATTTTGTAAGGTGGAATAGAGATGGGTTGGGTGTCTGGAAGAAGATCTATTCTAAAGTCTATTTCCCTCTTAGAAGGAACTCTAGAAAGATCTTCAGGGAACATATCTGAAAATTCATTTACTATTGGAAATGACTCAAGACTCGGAGCCTAAGAATTTAAGTCTTTGACTTAAACAAAATGGCAAATACACCATTTGGATATCATTTTTCTTTCTCTAAGATAGGAAACAAACTGACATTTAGGTACTGAAGTACTACCCCTCTATTGAATAATTGGTTCATTAGGAAATTGAAACTGAATGACTTTTTTTCTACAGTCAACTAAGGCATAACATGAGTGGAGCCAATCCATGTCGAGAATGACATAGAAATCAGTCATCTCTAACTCTACAAGATCAAATGAATTGATTTTCTGAGTTACTGTGATCGGGAAATTTCTGTATGCCAAACTGGCTATAATATATTTACCCACTAGGATAGACATAGAGAAAGGTTTTGCTACCATTTCGAGACTGACACCAAAGTTGATGGCTATATTAGGAGTCACAAAAGAAAGTGAAGTTTTGGGGTCTAATAAAAGACCTGTAGCGTACCCATAAGCACATCAGGAGAACTTTCCTGATCATGCCGATACTGGATAACAAAAAATCTATTCTAGCTCTATCCCCTGGTGGCACTGGACATAGCACCATGCTGAGCTTGACGACCTGCCGGTGCTGCTGAAGAATTAGTTTGGCCCTACTGGCGATCACTTCTACCCATCTGAGAAACCACCAAACACTCTTGGATCCTATGTCTTGGCTTTCCAAATTGAAAACACACATCACTACCCATTCTACACTCACCCTGATAGTTCCTACCATATTTTCTACAAAGCAAATTTGTACGGCCATTATTCACACTACCCTGTGACTTAGAGCCTGGCGCTTTATCCCAACTATCTTGCCTGAACTTAGGCACTGGCGCACTAGATGAAGATGGAGTTGGGGATGAAAATTTCTAACAAAATGGAGATCAGTTATAGCCTTATAACCTTGGCTGAGAAAAGTTGAAACTACCTTTTTTGGCCCTCTTATTCTCTCTTTCTTTCTCCTTAAGCTTCTCTTCCTCAATCTACTAAGAATGAACTATAAGTCTAGATAGGTCCATCTCCTTAATCAACATGGAGGTCCTACACTCCTTGACCATACTATCAATACACCAGACACAAACTTACTCATTCTAGACTTATTATTAGCCACTATAGTAGGAGTATACCTCACTAACTGAGTAAAATTGAGTGAGTACTCCTTCATGCTCATATTACCCTGTTTACAATTGATGAACTCCTAAACCTTAGCTTTCCTCAACTCTAAGGGAAATAACCTATCTAAGAAAGTTATGGAAAACTCCTCTTACTTTATAGGCCCTGCATCAACACCTCGGTCCTCCTTCTACTGCTTAATCCAGTTATGAGAAATATCCTTCAACTGATATGCAACCAACTCTAAACTCTCACTCAAAGTAATGCCCATGATATTTGTCACTTTTTGCACCATGTCCAAAAACTCCTGAGGATCCTCCTCAGACTTGGACCCAAAAAACAAGGGAGATTCATCCAAGTAAAATCCTGAATCCTAACTGCACCTGTATTTACAACTAGATTAGATGGGGCAACAGCTTGTTAGTTGTTCTGAGTAGCTACAGAATGGTCTAAGGTCATGAAAATAGACCTAAATTCAGTGTGAGAGACATTCTCATTCAGGGGATCTTCCTAAACAGTTGGTGGTATGGGATAATCCCCGTTCCTTTCTCTATTATTTCCTTTGGGAGGCATTGTCTGTAAATGGATCAGATGATGGGTTAGAAAAAGGTATTTTAATCGAGCTCATGCTCTTTTGCATGACATGAACACTAAAAGAAGGGAAACTTACCTAAAATATCTTGTAGCCTCTTGTCCATAAGTGTGGCGCGCTTCACACCTATGCACAACCTTCTACTCAATGCAGCTTTTAGACTCCCTAGAATATTTTAAAACCTTAGGCTCTGATACCAAGATTTGTCACGACCTGAGGCTACCCCCTAGTTGAGACAACGCTTCTTAAGGCCACAAGCTAACCCATGAGTTGATACCTGTTGTGAGCACTAAGTAATATAGTAATACAACACATGTGCAGAAAATAAGCTGATAAGATACTATAAATTGGAATACTGAAATACATAGCAATGACATGTCTAAAATATCTGATAAAAATACTAGAAACTAAACTGTGTGTCTGAAACAACTAATAAAAACTTAAGAAACTGACTAGCTGTCTCACTAATTGTCTTAAAGACTCTAAACATCATGAGGAGTTGATGGGACAAACCCCCAACTAACTGAATATAAGAAAATACTGAAATAATTGAGAAAAACATATCATGTCCTCGATGGATGAGGACTCTCCACTACAACTGCTAGGTAACACTGAGCTGACTAAGAATGGTTGAGAAACTAAGCGTCCGAACCTATGTTATAAGGCAACATAGCAAAGAAAAGGATGCAGTCAGTACTTTGAATGTACTGTTATGTGACATAAGGACTGACTGAAATGCATGAGATAACTGAGCATAAATGCATAAACATGTAATATTTGAGAATTCAAGACCAAGCATAAGCATGTTATTCAGACAATCTGAAATCTGAAAGACCGAATGTTGTATAACTAAATAACTAAAAATTTGTACACTTTGTCTAGAAAACCTAAATTAAAATTCACTGATACTGTACTGAGAATATGGGAGGTATCATGTAACCAATATGCCCCAATCTGAGCTAATTGAGGTCAAACCTGTAACCCTAGTTGGAAAGGTACTAGTACCGTGCCACAAGTACTAATACTAGCTATGTGGATCTATTAATCTATTATCCCGAAGGACCAGGGTATCAATCCTAAACTGACGGGTGGCCCCTGAGAGGAAGTCAAGCCTAAACTAACGGGTGACCCCTCATATAATACGTTATCTATGTAGTTTTGGAACTCAGGGACTGCTATTAACTACTCTACCTAAACTGATAGGGGAGCCTCCATCCCTGCTTTCGCTCGGTGCTAAATCCTACTCCCAACTGAGCTGACACAGGTACTGACTTAAGTTCTACTGAACATAACAACTGGTAGCGCTCAACATGATCATAACAAATGAGTAAAATGATAGAAGTCATGGTGTAACTTACTTATTACTTGAAAATCTAAAATCATGTAAACACATAGGTATCAGGTTTTCATAACCCGCCAGCACTTAATGATCATAAAATTTGATATCAAGCTTAAAATTGCAGTATGGAATCATGGTTAAAAGAATCAAGACAAACATTTCACCCAATAAGTGAGATGCATGAATTTGACCAAGGAGATGGGTTAGGCATGAGAAAACAATATGATTACATGGCTAAATTCATAACTTGGGGATTTGACATGAAAACAATGGAAACATGGCATGAAATCTTGCAACTCAAAACATGAAATAGCTTAATTCACGTGTAAACACTTGTAACCATGACTTTTAATTGATTTGGTAAGGGATTCGTGGATTAATTACATAAAGTAGGATAAGATTAATACTCTCAAGTTAAAAATAGGGTTTTGGGGCTCAATGGGTAAAAGGGACCCATTGATGAATACCCGTATACCTCACAAGATAGTTTCTTAAAGATTTCATGAGTATTTCTTGAACTTGGAAGCTTGAACTCTTGATTTCTAGATAAAGGATCTTGGGTTTTGTTCTTAGGAAAGAAAAAGGGTTTTTTGAGAGAGATTTTGAGAGAAAGGGGCAAATAATTCCCTTATAGAGGTCCCCAATCATGTTAAGGATGAATTGGGTTAAGGGAAAATGACTCAAATTCCCCTTGGGCTCTTAAATCATGAAGCTTTATGGGAATGACCAATGCGTTACATTTCTCTCTGAGGGATAAAGCAACGCGTCATGTCGCGTCACTTACTCCGAGGGAGAAACCAACGCATCGCAGACCTTAGCACCATGGGAAAGACCAATGTGCTTTGATCTTATCACATTGGATCACTATTTCATCCATCCAAACACGTCCCGAACCTCATCCAAAAATCCTGAAATACTCTCAAGACATACTATTAACCTCCCTAAAAATAAATCAACTAAAAACCAGCATCTTGTGGTCGAAAAGACCAAAATAAAAATCTGTGAAGTTTGGGGGTCTTGAAAATGACTGTCCTTAACACTTAGTGAAAAATTCAAGCCTTTGATCCCCTAAGCATGCAACTATAACTGGACCGAGTTTAGAATCTTACGGGGTATTACATAGAGGTACATGCATGAAAGTATTAGGAATTATGGAGGGAAATCAACCTCTGAGACCTAGATGATCAACCTTGAGAAACCCTAGGCTTGTTCTTGCTTTGAGAAACAAGAAGTGTATTTTGATTTCTTTTGGAGTGATAATAAGACCCAAAAGTGTTTTTAAGTTGTAGGTCATAATTTGAGAAAGTGGGAAATGACCAAAGTGCACCTAATTAAAACACTAGAAAAGCTATCGCTAGTGACTATGAGTCACATCAGGACTCGTGAATTCAGGTTACAAGTCGCCACCATGATTCATAGTCTGGGATGAGCCATGGGTCCTCCTTATTGTTTACCCTAAGAGTCTAACCCTATGATTCGTACATGAACCTTGTGACTCGTAGGGTCCTAGTCGTAACCACAGCAGTGGCTTGGGTACCTACACTAGTTTGACTATGGAAAGCACCGTATGACTCCTAAAGAGCCACTACAACTCATGACATCCTAGTTGTAGTCACAACAGAAACATGGAAAGCCCTTATAGGTCACCTTATGACTCAAACCCCGCGACCCGTAAGGAGACCTTATGACTCATTAAGTGAACCATAGTTTGAACAGTAAGGTCTAAACTTAAGAATTTTTAGAGGAGAAAATCAAGTGTGTTACATTACCCTATCCCCAGGATCATTCATCCCCGATTGAGGAGTCAAGGCATCCATTGGCATGATTGTAAGACAGACACATAACCACACTTTCTTTAACAAAGTAAGAAAACAAAGAGAGTAGGAAAATCCATACATTAAGAACAATTATCCAATTTGGGGGAACAAGAATAAATACTTGGACTTCATTTCTTCTTCAACTTCCCAAGTAGTTTCTTCAACATTTTGGTTCCTCCATAGAACCTTTACAGAAATCACATCCTTAGTCCTCAAATTATGAACTTGTCTATCCAAAATCTCCAACGAGAATTCCTAATAAGAGAAGAAATTTGAAATACCAATGTCCTAAATAGGCACCACCAAAGAAGTATCACCCACGCAATACTCCAACATCGAAACACGGAAAAATCGGTGAACGAAACCCAAACCAAAAGGCAAATCCAAATCATAAGCAACCTTTCCCACTCTCCTAAAAATCAAGTATGAACTAACATAACAGGGGATGAGCTTCACCTACTTCACAAACCTTATCACTCCCTTCATAGGAGATACCTTCAAGAATACCCAATCACTAACCTTGAACACCAACTCTCTTTACCTCATATCTGCATAGGAATTTTGGCGACCTTGAGTAGTCTTAAGTCTATCCCGAATCACCTTCACCTTCTACATGACTTGGTGAACCAAGTCCAGACTGAACAATCTGGCCTCACCAACCTCAAACCACCCGATCGGAAATCTACACCTCCTACCATAAAGGGCTTCAAAAAGAGCCATCCCAATACAAGAGTGATAACTATTAAAATATGAAAATTCAATGAGAGGAAAATGATCTACCCAACTACCTCCAAAATCTATAATACAGGCCCTTAGCATATCCTCAAAAGTCTAACTATTCCTCTCCGCTTGTCCATCCATCTGAGGGTGGAATGCGGTGCTAGGGTTCACTCGTATGCCCAAGCCTTGCTGAAATAAATGCAAAAATCGAGAAGAAAATTATGTACCTTGATCCGAAATGATGAAAACTAGAGCACCATACAATTTGATGATTTCCAGAATAAATAACTTTGTATAATTCTCTCCAGTGTAAGTAGTCCTCATAGGTAAGAAATGGGCAGACTTAATCATCCTATCCACGATGACCCAAATCAAATTGTACTGATTTCGAGACCATAGAAGACTAGTAATAAAGTCCATGTTGATCACCTCCTACTTCCACAGAGGTAACTCAACCTCTTGAGATATGTCGCTGCTAGACGTCAAGTGTTAAACCTTCACCTGCTGACATACCATACTTTAGCCACAAATCTAACCATATCTCTTTTCATGTTTTTCTACCAATAAATCTTCTTTAGGTCATGATACATCCTCATTGAGCCTATATGAACTGTTTACCTCGACTTATGAGCCTTAGTCAAAACTCTTTCCCGCAACCCATCAACATCAGGAAGACACAATCAACCTTGGTACCTCAAGATACCCTCTCTACCAAACTCAAATACCATGACCTTATGTCGGCCCACATTATCCTTAATCAGCATCAAAATAGGGTCCAAAACCTACTTCTCCTTTACCTTTTCACCAAGAGATGACTTTATTACCTCTTACACAATCACACCACTATCCTTAAAATCTAAAAAACGAACTCCAAGATTAGCCAACCAGTGAATATTCTTCACCAATACTTATTTTTTCTCATCCACATGAGATAAGCTACCCATGGAAAACCTGCTAAGAGCATCAGTAACCACATTAGCCTTACCTGGATAGTAATGAAGACTCATGTCATAGTCCTTGAGCAACTTAATCCGTGTCCTTTTCCTGAGATTCAACTCTTTCTAGGTGAACACATACTGTACATTTTTATGGTCTAAATTATCAACATAAATCTCATAGAAGTAATGACACCACATCTTTATGGAGAAAACCACAACCAATAATTCCACTCATGCATCAGGTAATTTTTCTCATGAACTTTCAACTACCTAGAAGTATAGGCCACAACCTTACCATGCTACATCAACACACATCCAAATCCCACACGGGATGCATCACAATAAACAACAAACCCATCAATACCCTTGAGTAGGGTAAAAATCAAAGTAGAAGTCAACTTATCCATCAGCTTCTCAAAGCTACCCTCAGAAGCATCGGGCCATAGAAACTTCACTATTTTCTGAATTAACTTAGTCAACGGGGAAGTAATCAAAGAGAAACTCTTCACAAACCTCCTATGATACCCGGATAAACCCAAAAAGCTCTAAATGTCAGTTGGAGTCGTGGGTATAGGATACTTCTTAACTGCCTCAACTTTCTGTGGATCTACCATAATCTACTCACTGGACACAATAGGACCCAGAAAGGTCACATCTTTCAACCAAACTTCCTTCAACCAAACTTCCACTTCAAAAACTTGACATAAAATTAATGATCCTTAAGAGTCTGCAATACTACTCAAGGTGATTGGAATGTTCCTCCTTGCTCTTAGAATAAACCAAGATGTCATCAATAAACACAATCACAAATAAATCCAAGAACTGACTGAATACCCGGTTAATCAAGTCATAAAAGCAACCGGAGTATATGATATCACCAAAAACTTATAATGACCATATTGGGTTTAAAAGGAAGTCCTAGGTATATATGCCTCCCTAATCTTCAACTAATGATAATCTAACAGAAGATCAATCTTAGAAAAATATCTATCACCCTTAAGCTGGTCAAAGAGGTCATCTATCCTAGGAAGAGGATAATTATTATTCATCATCACCTTATGCAGCTGCCAATAATCTATACACATTCGAAGGGAACAATCTTTCTTATGCACAAAAATCATGGGACCACCCCACAGGGACATACTAGAATGGATGAAACCCTTATCAAGAAGATTCCTTAACTGATCCTTAAGTTCTTTTAACTCAGTCGGAGTCATTCTATAAGGAAGAATAGAGATAGGACGGGTATCCGGTAGAATATCGATCCCAAAGTATATTAAGGCTAGAAAGATCATCAGAAAATACTTCAAAAAGGTCATTAACAATAGGGACAAATTATAGACAGGAAACCTTAGAATTAGAATCGTTAACCCGCGCTTGATGGTATATACAACCTTTGGAAATCAACTTCCAAGCTCTAAGATAAGAAATAAATCTTCCCTTAGGAACTAAGGAACTTCCCTTCTATTCCATTATCGATTCATTTGGAAATTGAAAGATGACCTTACAGGTCCGACAATCTAGAGAAAGCACGAATGGAGCCCATCATCCCAAAGATCACATCAAAATCTACCATATCTAATTCAATCAAATCCACCAATGTATCTCTATCACCATTAGATACCACACAACCCCTATAGGTCCTTCTAGCCAAAATTGAATCACCCACCGAGATAGACACAGAGAAGGGATTAGAAATACTCTTAGAACCAAAACAAAAATGAACAGCCATATAAGGGGTCACATAAGAAAAGGTAGACCCCAGATCAAGTAAACAGTATACATGACAACATCAGGAGACACCTTAGATTCCTGATGGTTTGAAAGAGCATAAAGATAGTTCTGACTAGTGTCGATAGTAGAAGTAGCACTCTTTGGAACAAAATCCAAAAAAGTAGTAATTGAAACCATATTAGCTCCACTAGAAATATTTTTTTATGGACAGTTCCTCTAAAAATGACCAGGCTAGCCACATTTCAAACACAAATTCCTCCCCTCATCATATTAACCATGGTGCATCTATCCACAGAATCTGTAAGGAGGATATGATAGAGTTAATTGAGCTCCACTAGCTTGGGTCTGGGTACCCTGGGTCTTAAATCTACTGTTATCTTAAAAGAGACGATAGCTAGAAGACTTAGGATAAGTAGAACTAGCCGTACAATAAGAACTAGAGTTTTCTCAAGCCTTCTACTTTCCTTACTGCCTACTATCTCTACCAGTACTCTATTGTCCTCCACCCTACTATGAATATCTAAATTTCTTACTCTGCATCTCTCCCATATCTATTTATTACCTCTTTTTATCTTTAACCTGCCACATAGACACCACTTGCCTAGATATATCTATGTTATTATTCAATGTAACTACCTTACACTCTAGTACCAGGTCTCAAGAAAAAACTGAAACAAATGTTCTCATCGTTCCCCTCATACTAGACATAATCTTAAGGGTATAATAAGACATCGGGTGAAACTTCAAGGCATCTCTTTTACAATCCTCCTTCCCTGCTTCAAGTTCACAAACTTTTTGACCTTGTCCTCGTTTATCTCTTGAGGAAATAATAATTAAAGAAAGCACCAAAAATTTCCTCCCACATAGCCTACTTAGAATCATCACCTCTCAATTTTTCTGACTCTTCATACCACTGATATACCACATCCTTTAGCTGATATGTGACAAACTCCACACCCTCAACATCAGTAGCATGGTTTACCCTGAATATATTATCCATCTAATTTTTAAACCCTTAAGAATTCTCCTAAAACTTAGAGCCTATGAAGGTTGGGGGATATAACCTCATAAACTGGCCAACACTAGTAACCTTAGAAAATGGAGTAATAGAACCAACATGGTTAAGATGATGAGACTAAGAAGTCACCAGCTGAGTCAGCAGATGAATAAATCAATGAAATTTGGCATTAGAAATATCTCCTTAGGGTGGTGAGGCATGAACAACATCAGCCCGAGAAAGACTAGTAGGGATTGGTGGAACTCCACGTGGGCAGTCAGGAGTAGGGGCCTTAAACCGGGTTTGTACTCTATAAATAGGATGAGTTTCATCCATATTGTCCTTAGTGGGATAGAGGAGTTTCCAAGATAATCATATCTTCTGGGAGTATGATCTAAAATGCAAACAAATAGAATTAGAGGATATTTCAAGACCTCAGACTCTATAGCCAAGAAAACTAGATCACAAGAAAGAGAATCATTCCTAAATTCCCATAGCCTCTCCTTTATAATGTGATGCACTACACACCCATAAAAGAGACTCTACTTGACAAGGCTTTGTGGACACCCAATGACCATGAACCACTACTCCGATGCTAAGCTTGTCACGACTCAAATCAGGAACTGACTGTGATAGGTATCTCAAGACCACTGAGAACCGAAGGCCACACCCTTTGCCTAGTGAAATAGAACAAAATACAACTAACAGTGGATGAATTTTGAACATATAACAAGATATTTAAGCAACTAGCTCAGTAAGAAATCTAAAAACCTTAACATCCATCCCAATCCATAATAATCCATAAAGTCTCTAGTAACCAAGAACAACCTATGTTGGGACATGCCCTCGACCATAGCTAAAATGAGTCCAAAAGGAATAGTCCAAAACATGAATGAAACAGGACTATGAAATGAGGGTCTTCAAAAGAATGGAAGCTCACTAATTCAAAGATAACTCATGAGCTATCCCAAAATCACCTATCACTATGCAGGAAAAGTAGAAGTGTTTTTATTCCCTACATCGCGTGGGAATACAATGTTTGAAGATAGTTAGTGGGGTGAGCGCTAGCATGTAACTCAGTATAGGTATAAAATAATGTCAATTCAAAATCTATTCCAAACTAAATATACGTATTCACATACATACATAAATATATATAGGATGTTAGGATAGGGAACAAGGTTTATCATAAGATTTAAAACTGATAACCTAGAATGTGTAGCTCTAACAAGCCTAAGGGCACCCACGGGCTATATAGGTTCAGGTCCCACTGCTAAAAGGGTCCAAGTGTGTGTTATCCACAAGAACTAGGAAAATCCAAGGATGATAGAGGGAATGCCTCGACCCTAGCTAATCCAAAATATATAAGTGTGAACAATGCAGATGGTCATAAAAACTCTTATGCCAGCAAATATGGTTTCCAGGATAGGTCCCCTCGGGACCTCCACCTTCCACGACGAGCTACACAACCCCAGTTAAGCTCATTTAAAATAAGTTTCACATAACCCATCCATTTAACCAAGGAATTATTTTTTAAGGCATCAACCATAAGTATCTTCATACCATTACACTTGCAAGCTTATAATTTGACTATACCAATCCCATCCACTTGGAGAAATGCCACGACCCCCTTTATTTATGAAATTAAGTTGGGGGAATGTCACAACCCCCTTTGTTCATTAAATCAAGTATAAAATCAAAAACATGGACAACAAAGCCTTTAAAACATTTTTAATCCATTTAACCATTTATGCAATGCAATTTTTTAGGAAAATAAGCCAAATAAAGTGATTAACCATATTTCAAATCCAATTATGCAAGTGGGTTGAGGGAACACAATTTTCAAACCAAATTCCAAAACTAAAATAATCAATTTGGGGGAATACCTTGACTCCTATACCATTCACTATACCCATGAACCCAACGAGTTTCAAAATACATAAATAAAACATGAACACTTGCATTAAAAATATGGAAATTCAAATCAAGTAACAATCCTTTCAAGACCCTCAACCCAATTCAAAATACATATTCAAATCTATATGAATAATAATTTAAACACATGCTTTGAGTAAAACAAGTTTAATAGGAGAGGTACATGCCTAAAAAGATTAGGAAGTATTGTGGGAAATCAACCTCTGAGCCTTAGATGATCAACCTTGAAAAAACCTAGACTTGTTCTTTCTTTGAGGAATTTAAGAGAAGAGAAGTGTATTTTGATTTATTTTGGACTGATAACAAGATCCTAAAGTGTTTGTAAGTTGTGGCTCACAATTGGGGAAAGAGGGAAATGACCAAAGTGCCCCTAATTAAAACACAGGAAAAATTATCGACAATAACTATGAGTCACGTCACAACTCAGGATGTCCGGTCACGAGTTGTTTCCATGACTCGTAGTCTAGTTAAAGACATAGGGAATCCTTAATGTTTACCCTATGAGTTGTATCCTATGACTCGTACACAAACCTTGTGACTCGTAGGGTTCTAGTTGAAACCATAACAGTGTCTTAGGAACCTACACTGGTTTGAATATAGAAAGCACCTTATGACTCGTAAAGTGTCCTTATGACTCGTGGCATCCCAGTCGTAGTCACAACAGAAACATGGTCTACCCTCATTGGTCACCCTACTACTCGAGCCCTGCGATCCATACGGAGTCCTTATGACTCGTTAGGTGAGTCGTAGTTTGAGCAGTGATCTCTAAACTTAGGAAATATGGGGTGTTGCATTAATCTCCTTAAGGAAGCTCTCTTTACTTTCCTGACCCTTTACCAGCTTTGCTACAATTGCATCCATCCTTGAATCAGTGTCTTTATTCCCGATGGAACGTAAAAACCACTATTTTCTTTGTAGCCATCCTTACACCTCCATCAACCATCTCTTTCTCTGGTTCAATCACTTTATCTATCCCAATAGTAGTTCCAATATTGGTTTCCTTGCCTTGAGTTCCAATTATCTTAAGTAGATAATTATCTCTTAGATCAAACACCCGTCAACTCTCTATCTAGATATTTTTCCTCTTCATCAACATCTAAATCATATGACCTAGAAGACTTACCCTGTGCACCCATAGCATTCATTTTCTCAAAATTCATTGTTGCATACTACTTCATGAGTAACCTAATCTCCATCCTTATCTATGTTATCCCTTAAGCCACTAAATCATCTACCACTCTACACTTACTGAAAGCACCTATGGCATAAGTGTAGGTACTTTTCTCTACCTCCTGAGTAAGCTAACCTTGGCTGGTAAGAGAAATCTAATCTAAGATAGCTACTGCTGCTTCCCAACGCAGGTTCATGAATATGCCACCAGTAATAGTATTTTCCATAGCTCTAGAACTAGTATTTAGGGCATAATAGAAATCTGTAAAAAATATCTCCCTAAAATTCTGTGATAAGGCATTATCATCAACTTCTTCTTAAACTGAAACCATGCCTCATGCATCTATTCAAAATATAATTGCCTAAAATTATAGATCTTGTCCTTTAACTATAGCATTCTGTTCAGAGAGTAAAATTGTCTAAATACTACTTCTGCAACTCATTTCAAGTAATAATGGACCCACAAGGTAGTTCCCCTAACCATAATATCACTTCACCAATTAGAAAGAATAGAAACAACCTGGGTTCGAGAGCTTCTTAATCCACCCAAGGTATAGCATATGAAGTGCAAATACTAACAAAACATAAGGTGTATGTTTGTATCATCAATTAGAAAACCATAAAATACACCTTTAAATTCAACAACTAGATCATAGCACTAGTAATATCAAATTTCACCCCCTGGGGTAATGCAGGAGGAATGATAGCTCCTGTCTCAATAGGCTCCACATATCCCAAGTCTTTATCTAGATTTTCATATGCTTGCAATTATTTGAAATTGAGGGGTACTGGATCTCTATATCTTCTCTCTATATATATCTTAAGCTACACGACAAGCACCTTATTATCCATTCTCTATTGTTCCTCTGATAGTAATCGTGTAATAGTTTGCTCAACTGTCATTTGATGAGGTGGAAAAGGCAATTCCTATGAAATATCTTGAGGTGGCTCATGATGAGCTTTACGACTATGCAGTGATATCCTTTAATTTTATTGTTGGATTCTTTTTGGATTTGGATTCTGTAATAGGAATCTTACTGGCATAAATAGGATCAAGGGATTGTCTTGACCCCTGTTACTGGGTATACACCATTGTACACATCAAGAAGAATAAAATGTAAATGCCCAAAACCTCAACAACTCCAATCAACTAATTAGTAATCATATTCCCAAACAACAACACCATATTTGATGTCGCTCAAACTTACCCGCCAAGAAGATACAATGTGGTCAATGTCAAATTATAGTAATCCAACTATGTTGGGGTCAATCCCATAGGGAATAGATCAAATCTATTTCACAAACATACTAAAGTAGCCAGTAATGCAAGAAAGTAAATGGGGGAAATTTGTAGTAAATAGTAAAAAGTAACAAGTTGTAAATGCTTTAGGTTGTAAACAATCTAATACAAACACTAGGACTATGTTTTCCTTGGCTTCCTAACTTCATAGGTTACTCATTCTCAATCTAAATACCTCATTGCCGCACATGCAGAATCTGAAAAGCTAGGTATTATCAATTATCTTATGAAAGCTTTGATAAATCCCACCCTTTACCTTGTGAGTCTCGGGGTTTGACCTTAATAACCCTTGTCTTTGATCCTATTTTATTTATCACCTAGTGGTATCAAGTTATTAGATGAGGGTTGATAGCCTCAAATTACTATTCTAATCCTTTTTCCCAATCTCAATCTCTCTTATGAATTAGATATCAAATGGTTCTCAACATTGCACACCGCTAAGAGAACAATTAAACTAAAGAAGATCACAATGCATATAAAAATAATTCTCAGAAAGAATCTCACACTTTTCCTACATCATTTGAAATACCCTGGGTTTTGACCCTTAGAAAAGTTCTTGGAATTTTGGTCTCTGGACCCAATATGACTCATGGGTATGAGCCATATGTTAGGGTATGAATGGTATGGTCAAGTCGTATACTGACCAGTGATGGTTGGTGGGATGGATTTTGGTCACTAAGGTGGGTACGGCTTGAATGGTATGAGTCATATGATTAGATACAAATTGTTTAGTTTGGGTTTTCCTTAGCTAAATCTTAGATTTGGTCGCTTAAGTTTAATCTTAGTATGAGTGGATCACCATGAGCTATAATTTAGGGTACAAATCATACCAGGGACTCGTATGGTAGACAGTGTTCAATCCTCTTAGGATTTGATTATGTTAGGGATACGGGTAAAGGTTACAAATCATATACTTGGATACGACTTAAGTTGGATGATTCGTACCTTGGATATTTTTGGGTCCAAGAGGAAGGCCAAGGGTACGAGTAGTGGGTACCACTCGTACAGGGAGGTTATGACTCATAGGGGTTAGTCGTATCCCTGTGATGGGGTTTTTGTACAATTTAAGAGGAGGTATTTTGTATATTTCCCCACTTACCCTAATAAGTTCCCATAACTTCTAAATCATTTGGAAGGTTATTTACCCTATTATTCTATTTATTAACCCTTAGAAACTCTTCCTAACCACTTTGTAATTCTCTCAAGAGTTTTTGGACAAGAAAGCTAGGGTTTCAACTAAAGGAATGATTTGGGGGATCTTGTAGGTGGTTTCTATCCATATACTTTGTCAATTATTGCATTTTCTCTTCCCTCACTATTAGTTTCAACTAAAGTCATGGTTTTTATGAATGGTTTTTATGATTTCATTACTGTATGATTTTGGATTTTTAACTATGATTTGGGGGTTTTGATTATAAATGATTGGTTATGGTTTACCATGGTTTTAATTATGTATTTAGATTCTTAATTAGTGGTTTTGTATAATTGTATTGCATGGGAATTGTTAAATTGTAATTAGAATTGGTTTTGGTTATATTATGCCCCCAATGTGTTTGACAAAATGCCTATAAGGATCTTTTCATTGCATTGATCATTTTTAATAGAACTCTTGCTTGTTTAAAACATGGTAAAGGGATTATGCATGTCTTAAATGGTTTGGAAAGGTAAAAAGTCTAAATGGTAATGCTTTTGGGGTACACAGAAATTCCCCAAGTGGTTTAATATGGTTAATGTAAGGGTGCATAGAATCTCTTAAACCTATATATGATCAGCTATGGACAAAACTTACAAGTATAGTTGGTATGATGATACCACTATTAATGGACTTGGTTAATAAATGGTTAATGGATTGGTTAGTTTCTTGGTAATGGTATTAATTTGGCAATAATAGCGGGCTGTGTAGAAAAGTCATAGAAGGTGGAGGTCCCGGGGGGACCAAAATTGTAAACTCAAATTTGTCGATGTGAGGTAAGGTCTAAGTGATCATGTACAAGATGTCACACTTTATATTTGGGGGATGTACTAGTCATCCCAGATTTTCTTCCCTGGTCGTGTGTCTTTATATACACTAGGGCCCTTTCAGCCGAGGAAGCTGAACCCATATAGCATGTGGGTGGTTTAGGACGGCAAATCTACACAGCCCAAGTAAAGCTTTTATTGGAGTGCTAAACCTGATTATTGGTATGGTTCTATATATATATATGTATGGTTTGTGTGCATATGGATGGTTTTACTTGGTTTTATAAATGGTATTCTTTTATCCTTATTCTGAGTTCATGCTTGCGTTCACCCGCTAACCCATCTTCGGGTGGTTGTATACCCAAGCTATGCAGGAATCGGCCATTTTATTCCTCCTACATAGTGATTGACTCGGGGATAGTTGTTGGATTAAATTGGTGAGCTTTCATCTTTTTGGAAGGATCTATTTCATGTTATAGACATTTTTAGACATTTTGATTTATTTCTGGATAATGGTTTTGGTTATGGTTTAGTCCATGTCCCAATCGAATATTCTTACTCTTTTGGTTAGAGGATTTGTGGTACTCCTGGGGGTTAGAATAGGCGGGATTGGTATTGATGTTAGCCTTAATATTGGCATTAGTATTGGGGCTGACATAATCGAACATAATTTCTCACTGCTCCATCCACTTCCATTTTAGTATTAATCATATTATGTTTTGAAAATCATTTGGTTAGGGCCTGGTTTATGTCCCTTGGTTAGGTATTGGTTTGGTTGGTACAGTTTGGAGGATGGGATGTCTTGGTAGGGTTTGTCTAGGAATAGACTTATTCCAAATTCAGTCCTTTTCCATTTATGTTATTTTATTATATGTTTGGAATTTAGCTGGCTCAAGGTATGCTAATGGTGGTTGGGTTGGATAACATGGGTTGGTCTCCGGTCCTGGTTGGACTTGGGATGCCCATTATGACAAGGCCACAGTCGGGTCGGGTCAAGTAGGTATCAGAGTTTTAGGTTCATGGTCAATTAGGTGTCCACAATGTCGTGTCTAGTAGAGTCTCTTTTAATGGTGTGTAGTGCACTAGACCTTAAGAGAGAGGCTACAAGGCATTTAGGAATGTTTCACTTTCTTGGTATTCAATTTTTAAGCTTGGAGTCTAAGTCCTGGAATTCTTCTCTAATCCTTGGTTGTTCACTTTTCAGATTATGCCTCGACGATATAGAACACAAGTAAACTCGTCAGTATCATTTGGGGATAATGTTGATGGGGTACATCCTACGTCAGGAGTTCTTCTTTGATCCTAGGGTTCTATCCCTGATAGTTCTGGGGTTCCTTCGGATACTACTGGTCCTTCTCAAGGTGAGGTGACTAATGAAGAATTTTGCTAGTCTATTCATATTATTGCTCAGATGGTTGCTTCTTAGGCTGAGCAGGGTGCGTCTAGTGCTTTGTCTACTAAGGCTACAAGGGTGGCCAATTTATGAAGATGGGTCCTCCTACTTTTACTGGAGTAAAGGTGGAGGAGGATCCACCGGAACCGGAAATCGGAAATCTTCTTTTATTCTCAATCCTCAAGGCAAAATACTCTAGTTTAGAAAAAACAATTCATAGGAGGGAAAAGTACCTATGTTTGCAAAGGAGTAGCTGATTTCAAGTTTAAAAAGGCAATGGAGGTTCTCGTAACTGACATAAACCATGAGAGCTACATGGAGTCCAACATTTTGTCCTCCTAAGGAAGAGATCCCACGTTGGGAAGGAGCGTCATACTCTTTCCAGGGAGTATAACCTAGGTCTAGTGATCACTAAACAAAACTCGGCCTCGGGCCCAATCATAATTATCATAAATGCAGCCTTAGGACCAACCTATGGTGGCAGGTAGTTTTGGGTTAAGAAACCGTAATAAATTACCCTCTCAGTGCTAAATACTACTCCCTTTAGATTATCTGCGCTCATCTCATAAAAATCCACTTTTAGAATAATCTTATGGTTCACCATAAATCCAATAATCAAATCAATAATCTCATATAGTGAAGTGGATTTCAAATCTCAAGGACCATTAGGTCAATTAATTTCTCAATCATCTCAAAATATTCAAATCATGGGTTTTTATAGCACAAGAGTTCATAAATTCACAAGTCTCAAATAGGGCTTACTAATCCATAGTTCAATAATAAGTTAAATCTCATCAAAAGCATAATATATAGCATATAGATTCATAAATCATATGGAAATCTGGGAATTTCAGCAATTTTTCTCAAAGTCTTAATCTAGTCATATGCTTCAATATCTTAAACATTGCAAATATTAACTTCTCATGGAGTAAAATCACAGGGTTTATACCCAATTGTAATTTCTCAAGGAAACATGCAAAAATCATGCCATTTGACTCTTAATTCATGGGGAATATCAAAATAATGCATTCAATAATAATAGGTTAAAAACCCCAATTCAAATTCATGTATAACCTCATAGATTTCAAGAAAATCATGATGTAAATAAGCCTTTTGGGCACAAGGGTGAAAGGGTTAACCTTGTTCAAAACTCCACATACCTTAGATTAGGAGATTGGATGAACAAGTTTCCTCTAACCTTCCTCTTCTTACTCTTGGGAGAGGGTTCTTGAAGTCTTTCAACTTGGGAGATTCAATTTTCAACTCACTAGCACAATCTTTGGTGAGTTCTTAGATTTCTTGGGGAAGAATTCTTGCTTTGATATGATTTGGAGGAGAAAACCCTAGCCCTTAAGTGTTAGAGATGAGTAAATGAATCTGGTTCGTCTAGAATATATATAAGGGTTTAAAGGAGTAGAAAGGACCGAAATACCCTTTTAAAAATGAGTTAAAATAATTGATCGGGGTCTGCGACGGTCGAAATGACAGTCCGTCAGAAGTTTTACGGTCCGCCAGATCGTCTGTAGCTCAAGAGCCAAAAATGGAACACACTGCCTTGATGTGATGGTCGGAATGATTATCAGTCAATAATTTGATGGTCCGCCAAATCGTCCGTCGCACGAGGGCCAGGATGAGGCCATACTGCCTCCGCTTGACGGTCACCGCGATGGTCCATCGAATTTTTGGCAGTTTGCCATTTTGCCCGTCGCATGATGGCTAGAAAAAGGAGTCACTACCTTGGTTTGATGGAGAGATTGATGGTCCGTTGAAGACTTGATGGTCCTTCGGATTGACCATCAAACCTGGGCGATTCCGACAATGCTTAGGAAAACGGCCATAACTTCTCACCCCAATACTGGATTTTGACGAAATTGGTATCGTTGGAAAGCTAACTCAATTTTCCACACCATAGGAAGTTACTTTTATGATAAATTCTACAAGGTTAAAACACTAATCAATTAGGGAGTCTTTTCTCAATCTCTTAGGGTCGGAATTACACTTCATTCAACATGCATCCAAGGTTCAAACTATGAGGAAACTTTGCGGGGTCTTACAATATCTCCCCCTTGGGAATATTCGTCCTCGAATGTCACTAGTTAGGATAGGGGTATAGGAAAAATAGAGTACACATAGCTGAAATAATTACTAAACGGTTCCAGATCTTTCTAAACTCATGACCACTCCGGATATTACAAGAACTCATACAAGGATGGATGCATAGCTAAACTTTAGATAAGAATGACTGAATTAGGGAAGAATAGTACCTTTGGATTGATCTAAACTCGCGGAAAAAAGGTGCGGGTATTTGGATCGCATGTCTGCTTCCGCCTCCCAATTAGAACCCTCAACAGATTAGTTCTGCCACAAAACCTTGACCAAGGGAACTTCTTTGTTCCTGAGTCTACGGATCTGAAAATCTAGGATCTCCACGGGAATCTCATCGAAGGAAAGACTATCTTGAATATTGACACTCTCTAAAGGATCAACCACAATAGAATCACCAATATGCTTCTTGAGCATGGAGACATGAAAGATAGGGTGAACAACAGACAACTCTGAGGGAAACTCAACCTCATATGCTACCTTACCAACACGGCTCAAGACTCTATACGGGCTAATATAACGAGGACTAAGCTTCCACTTTTTACCAAATCTTTTCACCCCTTTCATGGATGAAATCTTCAAGTACACCAAATTACCCACCTCATACTCAAGATCTCTCCTCCTCACATCGGCATAAGTCTTTTGACGACTTTGAACCGTCTTCAACCATTCTCTAATCAACTTAGCTTTCTCTATAGCTTTAAACACTACATCGGGTCCAATCGCGGCCACCTCACCCACTTCGAACCAACCTAAGGGCGATCTACACCTCCTACCATACAAGGCCTCAAATGGTGCCATCTCAATGCTAGCATGGAAACTATTATTATAGGCAAACTCAATCAATGGCAAATGCTCATCCCAACTACCTTTGAAATCAAGAGCATACGCCCTCAACATATCCTCTAGGGTCTGAATGGTCCTCTCAGCCTGACCATCTGTCTGCGGGTAAAATGCGAAGCTCAAGAGAACTTGGGTACCAAGACCCTACTGAAATGCCTTCCAAAATTGAGAAGTAAACTGAGTACCTCTATCTAAAATGATAGACAAGAGGACTCCATGCATCCTGACCAACTCCCGAATATACAATCTAGCATAATCCTCAACCGTATAAGAAGTATGCGCAGGCAAGAAATGTGCGGACTTTGTTAACCTATCCACAACAACCCAAATAGAGTCATGATTATGATGCAAAAGAGGCAATCCGGTCACGAAGTCCATATTCACCGCTTCCCACCTCCAAGTGGGTATACTAAACTCTTGCATCATGCCACCAGGTCTTTGGTGCTCTACCTTAACCTATTGACATGTTGCATACCTCGCTACAAACCTGGTTATGTCCTACTTTATACCGTTCCACCAATATATTTCCCATAAGTCTCAGTACATCTTGGTAGTGCCGGGATGAATGGAATAATGCGCGCCATGTGCTTTAGCCAAAACCCTCTACCTCAAATCATCAACACACATGACAGACAACCTACCATGCAATCTCAACACACCATCTCCCCCTTAGGAGAAAACCTTAACCTTTTGGTCCTTAACTGACTCCTCCAGTTTGACCAAACTAGGATCCCTATCCTGCCTCTCCTTCACTTCTGAGACTAAAAAGGAGTTGGAACTACTTGGACCAACGTACTCCTCTCTGTTGAATCAAGCAACCTAGCACCCAACCTGGACAAATAGTGAACATCATGAGTTAACTCTCTTTTACCTTCCCCTATATGCACAATACTACCATGGACAATTTGCTAAGGGCGTCCGTTACTATATTGGCCTTGCCCAGGTGATACATCACACTCATATCATAATCTTTCAACAACTCCAATCACCTCCTCTTCCTAAGATTCAACTCTTTCTGGGTGAACACATACTCCAGGCTCTTATGATCAGTAAACACATCCACATGGACACCATAAAGATAGTGTCTACAAATTTTCAAAGTAATGACCACAGCAGCTAGCTAAAGGTCATAGGTCGGGTAATTCTTTTCATGCAATTTCAACTTTCTAGATACATAGGCTATAAACTTACCTCTCTGCATCAACACATATCCCAAACCAACTCTAGAGGCATCGCAATACACCACAAAACCATCAGAACCATCAGGTAAAGTCAACACAGGGGCTGAAGTGAGCCGAGTCTTCAGCTCCTAAAAACTCTTCTCACAGGACTCGGACCACTAGAATTTAACGTTCTTTTGGGTCAATCGGGTCATAGGAGACGCAAAGAAAGAAAAATCCTTAACAAAATGATGGTAATAGCTAGCTAGACCTAAGAAACTCCTAATGTCGGATGGGGAGATAGGTCTAGACCAATTTCTAACAGTTTCGGTCTTTTGGGGATCAACTCTAACACCTTCGGCTGAAACAACATGGCCTAGAAAGGCTACAAACCTTATCCAAAATTCACACTTACTAAATTTGGTGAACAACTGATGGTCTCTAAGAGTTTGCAAGACAATTCTAAGGTGTTGTGCATTGTCATTCTCATCACGGGAGTACACAAAGATGTCATCTATGAAGAGAATGACGAACATATCAAGATATTTCTTGAACACTCGATTCATAAGGCCCATGAAAGTAGCAAGGGCATTAGTTAGACCAAAGGACATGAATAAGAACTCAAAGTGACCATAGTAGGTTCGGAAGACTGTCTTTGGAATATCACACTTCCTAACCTTAAGTTGATGATAGGCAGATCTAAGTTCTATCTTGGAAAAATAACTTGCAACTGATCAAATAGGTCATCAATTCTTGGAAGAGGATACCTATTTTTTATCATGACCTTTTTCAGTTGACGGTAGTCAATACACATACTCAAGGATCCATCCTTCTTTTGCACGAATAAAATAGGTGCGCCCCAAGGAGAAATACTGGGCCTAATGAAACCTTTATCTAGAAGATCTTTGAGTTGCTTTTTCAACTCCTTGAGCTCGGTAGGTGCCATACAGTATGGGGGGATATAAATAGGCCGAGTGTCGAGAAGAAGATCAACTTCTAACTCTATCTCTCTATCGGGAGGTACCCCTGGGAGATCTTCCGAAAAGACATATGGGAACTCATTAACAACATCGACTAACTAAATAGTTGGAGTTTTGGACTGAGTGTCTTTGACTCTAACTAGGTGATAGATGCAACCTTTGGATATTAGCTTTCTGGATTTGATGTAGGAGATGAAATGACTTTTGGGAGATACCAAACTCTCGGACCACTCAAACACTAGTTCGTCAGGAAACTGAAACATGACTACACGGGTACGACAATCTATAGATGCATAGTAAGAATGAAACCAATCCATACCCAGAATAAGGTCAAAATCCACCATGTCTAACTCTATTAAGTCTGCAAGTATGACTCTATGAAGCACAGTGACAGGGAAATCTCTATCCACTTGGTTAGCAACAACTAACTCTCCAACTAGTGTAGAAACTAGGAAAGGCTCGGTAATCCTTTCGGGACCCCTTTTGAAATTCACAGCCATAAGTGGGGTCACATAAGAGAGATTTGACCCAGGGTACAACAACACATAAACATCAAGACAAAAGACTCGAAGCATAGCAGTAACAACATCAGGGGAGTCCTCTTGCTCCCGACGGGATGGCAAGGCATAGAATTTGTTCTGGCGTTGAACACCAGCAGTGCTAGAAGAAGCGCCCTGAATAGAGGCGGGATGAGATACATGAGTTGGTGTAATAGAAGCTGATGCCGGAGGTCGAGCATCTTTGTTCCCCTATCTGGCATCGGGGAAATCTCTAAATTTATGGACCTGCTTTCCACAACCAAAACAACTCCTCGCATCACTAAAACACTCCCCGGGATGATTCCTACCATATTTAGCACAAGGAGGATGATGGGGCTGGTTACCAACACTGTTCTGCAATCCAGACATGGAAGGCCTACCCCCTTTCTCCGACCTGCCTCTAGGCGTAGGTGCACTAGCTGATGAAGGAATTGGAGTAGACGGACATCTCTAAAACTGAGGGCGGTTCCCTCCATGGAACCTAGGTCGACTAAACTCATGCTGATCAGATCTCACCCTCTTGCTACCCCTCATCTTTTCTCTCTCCCTAAGCTTATTTGCCTCTATCTATTAGGCATGAATCATCAACCTATCTATATCTATATTCTTATTCAATATCGCAGTTCTACACTCTTTTAGCACCATCCCAGAAACATCGGTCATAAATTTACTCATACAAGCCCGAGTGTTGGAGATCAAATTAGGAGCGTATTTGACCAACTGACTAAACTTCAAGCAGTACTCCTTAATAGTTATGGAGCCCTGTATCAAGTTCATGAACTCCTCAATCTTGTCCTCCCTCATCTCAAGTAGAAAGAATCAGTCTAAGAATGCATCTTGGAATACTTGCCAAGTCATAGGAGTGGCATCTTCATCTCTACCCTTCCTCCATAATACAACCCATTCATAAGCAATATCCTTCAGTCTGTAATATGTCAACTTGACACTTTCTTCATTTGAGAAATGCATCACATCAGTGATCTTCCTTACCTCCTCTAAGTATAGCTGTGGGTCCTCATCAGTTCCCGACCTATAGAACTCAGGAGGGTTCATTCATAGAAAGTCATGAATTCTAGCCATGGCTATATCATCTCCCTGCTGATTAGCAGTTGGGGCCCAGTTATTATCCCGAACATTAGCAGTGACCGCTTGGGCCAACACCTAAAAGGCCGCCATAAATTCAGCGTAGGACACCATCTCATTCAGAGGATCAACGGGTGGGGGCTGCTCATCGTTATTCCTGTGAACATTCACCCTTTGAAGAGGCATTTTCTAAAAATAGAGAAACACAGATCATTAGATAAGGAGGAGCCAACCGGAGGTACGATAGAATCTGAAAAAAGACAATTTTTCCTAAAACATCTCATAGCCTCCTTCCTATAGATGTGGCATGCTACACACCGATGAGAAACACTCTACTCAACGCATCTTGTTAGACTCCCTAGGACTCCTCAGAAACCAGGCTCTGATACCACTTTGTAACGACCCAAAATTGCCTTCTGAGGCATCATATGGTGCCTAGGGCTATAAGTATCCCCAAGCTAACCCATAGAGCTGGTTCCTACTAATAACCCTTAATTTAAGGAGAAAATTTGAATTCAAACACTAGCACATCCATGTTCATAGAAGGGAATAAAGGAAAGAAGGGGTACTCGGTCCAAATGGTCATGATAAAGAAATCCTAAAAAAACCACAGTCTACCAAATAGTCTGACAAACCCTCTACAAATCCATAATCTAGAGAGACAATAGGACAGTCCTCCAACTGACTGAGAACGAACTACAGGTGACAACATAGTCATTCAGTCCCTCGAATATCTAAAGATCGGTTCTTGAACCAAGAGGACTCACCACTCTAGGAAAGGTATGCGAGGTACTCGGAGATCATGAGCGAGGATAGAACTGAGCATCAGAACCTATATTATGAGATAGACATATGTGTGGATCAGTACTTGGAAATGTACTGAGTATGCGGGGGTGAATGCATGTATATAAAATAGTATCAATTTTCTTTATTCAAATCATATATGCAATATGAGATGACTCACATGGCTTGAATAAGTATGAAATATAAATTTCATAAATCATATAAGATGAGGCATATTATACAATTCTCGTGAGTCATCGTTCTTCAACCTGAAAACCAGAAATCTTCTCTTATACTTAATACTCAAGGCAAAATACTCTAGTTTAGTGAAAACAATTCATAGGAGGGAAAAGTACCTTTGTTTGCAAAGGAGTAGCTGATTTCAAGTTTAAAAAGGCAATGGAGGATCTCATAACTGACATAAACCATGCGAGCTACATGGAGTCCAACATTTTGTCCTCCTAAGGAAGAGATTCCACGTTGGGAAGGAGCGTCATACTCTTGCCAGGGAGTATAACTTAGGTCTAGTGATCACTAAACAAAACTAGGCCTCGGGCCCAATCATAATTATCATAAATGCAGCCTCAGGACCAACCTAAGGTGGTAGGTAGTTTTGGGTTAAGAAACCGTAACAAATTACCCTCTCGGTGCTAAATACTACTCCCTTTAGATTATCTGCGCTCATTTCATAAAAATCCACTTTTAGAATAATCTTATGGTTCACCATAAATCCAATAATCAAATCAATAATCTCATATAGTGAAGTGGATTTCAAATCTCAAGGACCATTAGGTCAATTAATTTCTCAATCATCTCAAAATATTCAAATCATGGGTTTTTATAGCACAAGAGTTCATAAATTCACAAGTCTCAAATAGGGATTACTAATCCATAGTTCAATAATAAGTTAAATCTCATCAAAAGCATAATATATAGCATATAGATTCATAAATCATATGGAAATCTGGGAATTTCAGCAATTTATCTCAAAGTCTTAATCTAGTCATATGCTTCAATATCTTAAACATTGCAAATATTAACTTCTCATGGAGTAAAATCACGGGGTTTATACCCAATTGTAATTTCTCAAGGAAACATGCAAAAATCATGCCATTTGACTCTTAATTCATGGGGAATATCAAAATAATGCATTCAATAATAATAGGTTAAAAACCCCAATTCAAATTCATGTATAACCTCATAGATTTCAGGAAAATCATGATGTAAATAAGCATTTTGGGCACAAGGGTGAAAGGGTTAACCTTGTTCAAAACTCCACATACCTTAGATTAGGAGATTGGATGAACAAGTTTCCTCTAACCTTCCTCTTATTACTCTTGGGAGAGGGTTCTTGAAGTCTTTCAACTTGGGAGATTCAATTTTCAACTCACTAGTACAATCTTTGGTGAGTTCTTAGATTTCTTGGGGAAGAATTCTTGCTTTGATATGATTTGGAGGAGAAAACCCTAGCCCTTAAGTGTTAGAGATGAGTAAATGAATCTGGTTCATCTAGAATATATATAAGGGTTTAAAGGAGTAGAAAGGACCGAAATACCCTTTTAAAAATGAGTTAAAAATTATTAATTGGGGTCTGCTATGGTCGAAATAACGGTCCGTCGGAAGTTTGACGGTCCGCCAGATCGTTCGTCGCTCGAGGGCCAAAAATGGAACACACTACCTCGATGTGATGGTTGGAATGATGGTCCATCAAAAGTTTGATGGTCCGCCAGATCGTCCATCGCATGAAGTCCAGGATGAGGCCATACTGCCTCCGTTTGACAGTCACCATGATGGTCCATTGAATTTTTGGCGATTCTCCATTTTGGCCGTAGTATGATGGATAGAAAAAGAAGTCACTTCCTTGGTTTGATGAGGAGATTGATGGTCCATCAAAGACTTGATGGTCCGTCAGATCGACCGTCAAACCTGGGCGATTCTGATAAAGCTTAGAAAAGCGGTCATAACTTCTCACCCCGATACCGGATTTTGACAAAATTGGTATGTTGGAAAGATAACTTAATTTTCCACACCATAGGAAGTCATTTTTATTATAAATTCCACAAGGTTAAAATACTAATCAATTAGGGAGTCCTTTCTCAATATCTTAGGGACAGAATTACACTTTATTCAACACACATCCAAGGTTCAAACTACAAGGGAACTTTACGGGGTCTTACAGGTACCCAATCTCAGGCAAACGGGGTTAGTCAGTTTCTTTGTGACCTTCTTGTCAATTTTGTCATCGTCTTCATCAGGGTTATTATGATAAAAGGAGGACCTAATGATTCAAGTATGGCCAATCAGTCCATCGAATCAGGGATTGTCCAGTTAATAAGGTTGCTACGCGAGCAAATAAGGTACCGGTGGCTTTATTTTTCGCTCCTGCACCAGATGGTGTCGTATCTGCTTCTGTTACCACTCATGCTTCTAGTATTGGTCGAAATAGGTTGTATGTTTTGTCATCTTAATAGGAATCTGAGGTATTACCTGATGTTATTACTGGTATGTTAGAACTCTATTCTCATGACGTGCATTATTTGCTTGATCTGGGGTCCACTTTTTCTTATGTGACCCCATTTGTGGCTCTATGAACTAGTTTTGATCCTGAGATTATTTTATATCATTTTTTTATTTCTACCCTAGCACGTGACTCAGTTATTGATAAGAGAGTCTATAGGAGGTATGTGGTATTTGTTGGTAGCAAGCAGACATTGGTAGATTTGTTTGAACATATACGGTGGATTTTGATATTATTTTAGGGATAGATTGGTTACACTCGTGTTATGCATCGTTAGATTGTCAGACCCATAAGGTTGTCTTTAGGTTCCCTGGTGAACCGATTATAAAGTCGGAGGGTGGTTCGGTAGCTCCTAGGGGGAGGTTTATTTCTTATCTTAGATCTCAGAGGTTAATCTCTAAAGGTTGTCTTTATCACTTGGTCTGGGTTAAAGATTCTAACTCGAAGGTCCTTCTTTATAATCAATTCCAGTTTTAAATGAGTTTCATGAGGTCTTTCTTGATGATCTTCCTGGTGTTCCTCTGGATAGAAAAATAGAGTTTGGTATTGATTTGGTTTCGAAAACTCGTCCAATATATATTTCTCCCTATAGAACGGCTTCGGCTGAGTTGAGGGAACTCAAGAAGCAACTTAAGGATCTTTGTTATTAGGGGTTTATTCATCTAAGTATATCCCCGTGGGGTGCACCGGTGTTGTTCTGCGTAAGAAGAATGGTTCCTTTTAGATGTCCATTGACTACAGACAGTTGAATAAGGTGATGGTCAAGAATAAGTATCCTCTCCCAAGGATAGATGATCAATTTGATCAGTTGCAAGGTGCCAAGTTCTTTTCTAAGATAGATCTTTGCTCTGGGTATCATCAGCTAATAATTAAAGAGGTGGATATCCCTAAGAAGACTTTTCATACTCAGTTTGGGTACTTTAAGTTTTTGGTGATGTCATTTGTATTGACAAATGCCCCAGCGGCATTTATGGATTTGATGAACATGGTTTTCAGGAAGTTGTTGGATCTCCTCGTCATTATGTTTATTGATGACATTCCGATTTATTCCAAAAGTCAGGTGGATTATGCTAATCACCCTATATGGTATTGTGACCCTGAAGGAACAATAGTTGTATTCCAAGTTCTCTAAGTGTGAGTTTTGGTTGAGCATTGTGACTTTTCTTGGCCATATTATTTCTAGCAAAGGAATCATGGTGGATCTGCAAAAGGTTGTTGTTGTTAAGAAGTGGCCTAGAACCATGACTCCAACCGACATTCTGAGTTTCTTGGGCTAGATGGGTATTATAGGTGGTTTGTTTAAGGCTTTTCGTCGATAGTTGTCCCTTTGATTAAGTTGACTCAGAAAAGGTTAAGTTTCCTTGGTCGGATGCTTGTGAGGGGAGTTTTAAGAAGTTGAAATATAAACTAACTTTAGCTCTAATTATGACTTTACCGGAAGACAATTATGGGTCCGTGGTCTATTGTAATGCATCCTGGGTAGGTCTTGGTTATATTTTGATGCAGCATGGGAAGGTAATTTCCTATGCTTCTACGTAGTTGAAGGTACATAAGAGGAACCATCCTATTCAAGATTTTAAGTTGTTAGCAGTTGTGTTTACTTTAAAAATATGGCAGCATTATTTGTATGGTGTACACGTGGACATCTTTTCTGATCATTAGAGTCAACAGTATGTGTTCACTAAAAAGGTGCTCAATCTCAGGTAGAGGAGATGGCTTGATCTTCTCAAGGACTATGATATAAGACTTCACTATCACCCAGGTAAGGATAACATAATTGTTGATGCTCTTAGTAGGTTGTCCATGGGGAGTTTGGCTCATTTGGAGAAAGGAGAGAGGGAGTTAGTGAAGGATATTCACCGCTTGGCTAATCTTGGAGTTTGTCTCTTAGATTTAAGGATGGAGGTGTAATGGTACGAGAAGTGGTTCGATCATCTCTTAGTGCAGAGATCAAGAAGAAGCAAGTGTTGGATCCTTTCTTGATCAAAATCAAGGGTGATATTGGTGGGATAAAGGTGATGGTGTTATAGATTAATGGTGATGGTACTTTATGTTACCAAGAAAGGTTTTGTGTTCCAAATGTTGACGGCTTGTGATAAAGGATTTTGGCTGAGGATCATGAGTCATGCTATGTTATTCATCCTAGTTCTATGAAGATATATATATTGATCTCAAGGAGATATATTGGTTGAACTGTATGCAGAAAGATGTGGCTGATTCTGTGGCCAAGTTCTCGGTGTGTTAACAAGTTAAAGTTGAACACATGAGACCTGAAGGGTTATATCAAGAGATTATTTTAACTTAATGGAAATGTGAGGTAATCAATATGGATTTTGTTACCAGTCTTCCTCAGTTTCCGAATCAATATGATTCGAATTGGGTCATCGTGGATAGAATGACAAAGTCTGCTCACTTCTTGCCAGTAAGGACTACCTTTTAGATAAAAGACTATGCAAAGTTATATCTTCAGAAGATTGTAAGGTTGCTTGGGGTACCTTTTTCAATTATTTCTGATTGTGGCACGTAGTTTACACCTCACTTTTGGTAGTCTTTCTAGAAAGGGTTGGGGATAAGGTTAGTCTGAGTACTGCTTTTCACCCACAGACAGATGGACAAGCAGAGAAAACTATTTAGACATTGGAGGATATGCTTCAGGCTTATATGATTGATTATAGTGGCAATTGGGTTGAGCATTTACCTTTGGTATAGTTTTCTTACAACAATAGCTATCATTTTAGTATTGGTATGGGTTCTTTTGAGTCATTTTATGGTAGAAGGTGTAGATCTCCTATTGGTTGGTTTTAGCTTAGGGAGACAGATATGTTTGGTTCCAACTTGGTTTACCACGCTATGAAGAAGGTGAAGGTGATTCGGGATAGGCTTAATACTTCCCAAAGTCACCAAAAATTTTATGTGAATGTTAGGTTTGGAGAGTTGGAGTTTAAAGTTGGAGATAAGGAATTACTTAAGGTATCAAAGTAGTGTGGTTTAGTAAGAAGGGGAAGCTTAGTCCCCAGTATATTGGTCCTTACTAGATTTTGCGGAGGGTTGGTAATGTTTATTATTAATTGGATTTACCTTCTAGCTTGAGCTCGGTTCATTTGGTATTTCATGTCTCCATGTTGAGGTAGTGTTTTGGTGATCCTTCATCGATTGTTCCTTTAGAGGGGTTGGGTATCTCAGACTCTCTGTCTTATGAGGAAATGTCGGTTGAGATCTTGGATAGGCAAGTTTGCTGGTTGTGGACCAAGGATGTGGCTTCGGTTAAGGATCTATAGCAGAACGATAAGGTGGAATAAGCTACATGGGAAGCGGAGTAGGACATGAAGTCCAAGTATCCACATCTATTTTCTGCTTTTGGGATTTGTGTAGAAGTTATGTGTCTTTAACAAATCTTTATTTTCATAGTTTGTTAAAGGATATATTAACATCTTTGCCTTTTTGTTTTCAAACTTTGTTAAAGATTGGAAATATATTTGATAATGCAAATGACTCATGCAAGTGGTTACCCCTACCTTATCCGCCATTCGAAGACAAATATTCTAAGTGTGGGAGACTAAAACACCCTAGGTTTTGACCCTTAGAAAATTTCCTTGAATTTTGTCTCTAAACCCAATACAACTCATGGATATGAGTTGTATGTTGGGGTACGGATGGTATGGTCCAGTTGTATGTCGACCAGTGTTGGTTGGTGGGATGGATTTTGGTCGTTGGGGTGGGTACGACTTGAATGATACGAGTCGTATTATTGGATAAAAATCAGTTTTGTTTGGGTTTTCCTTAGCTTAGTCTTAGACTTTGTCGCTTAAGTTGTATCAGAGTACGAGTAGCTCACCATGTACTGTAAGTCAGGGAATGAATTGTATTACGGACTCGTATGGTGGACAGTGTTCAATCTTCTTAGGATTTGGTTCTACCTGGGATACGAGTGAAGGTTACAAATCATATACTTGGATATAACTTAAGTTGAATGAGTCGTACCTTGGACAGTGTTGGGTCCAAGGGGGAGGCCAAGGGTAAAACTATTGGGTACCATTCGTACAGGGAGGGTACGACTCGTAGGGGTTAGTCGTATTCCTATGATGGGGTTTTTGTGCAATATAAGTGGGGGTATTCTGTATATTTTTTCACTTATCCTAATAAGGTCCCATGACTTCTAACTCACTTGGAAAGTTATTTACCCTATTATTCTATTCATTAACCCTTAGAAACTCTTCCTAAACACTCTATAATTCTCTCAAGAGCTTTTGGCCAAGGAAGCTAGGGTTTCAACTAAAGGACTAATTTGGGGGATTTATTGGTGGTTTCTCTCAGTCTACTTTGTCAATTAAGGCATGTTCTCTTCCCTCATTGTCAGTTCCAATTAAAGGCATGGTTTTTATGAATGGTTTTCATGATTTCATAGTTGTACGATTTTGGGGTTTCAACTAGATTTGGGGGTTTTGATTATAAATGATTGGTTATGGTTTCCTGTGGTTTTAATTATGTATTTACATAATTAATTGGTGGTCTATGATAATTGGATTGCATGGGAATGGTTAAATGGTAATTGGAATTAGTTTTGGTTCTATTAAGCCCCCAATATGTTTGAAAAAATGCCTATAAGGATGTTTTTATTGCATTGGTTATTTTTAATTGAACTCTTGCTTGTTTAAAACTTGGTAAAGGGATTATGTATGGTTTCAATGATTTGGAAAGGTAAAAAGGCTAAATGGTTACGCTTGTGGGGTACATGGGAATCCCCTAAGTGGTTTAATATGGTTAATGAAAGGGTACATGAAATCCCTTAAAGCTATATATGGTCAGTTGTGGACAAAACTTGAAAGTATAGTCGGTTTGACGATACCATTACTAATGGCCTTGGTTAATCAATAGTTAATGAATTGGTTGGTTGCTTGGTAATGATTTTAATTAGGCAAAATAGTGGGGTGTGTAGAAAAATCATGGAAGGTGGAGGTCCCAGGGGACCAAAACTAGAAACTTATATTTGTCGATGAGAGATTTCTTTCAAGTGACTGTGCGAATGATGTCACACTTTATGTTTGAGGGATGTACTAGTCATCCTAGATTTTCATCCCTGGCCATGCGGCTTCACATATTATGGTCTTTTTAGCAGTGGGAGCTGAACCCATATAGCCCGTGGGTGGTTTAGGACGGCAAAGCTACATATCCCAGGTAAAGGTTTTAATGGCATATTGTAATGCCCCGAGTCTGTACCCCGGATTCTACACGGTGCTCATAATCCCAAAGGACCACAAGCTAACCCACGATTGGTACGTGCTGCAGTAACTGAATAGTAATACTATAATTATGCGGAAGTTTGGTGGAAAACTTGCCATAAGGTTTAAAAAATAAATACGGAGTGCTAAATACTGATACATCTGTCTGAAATACTCTAGTCTGAAAAGCCTCGATTGTCTGAACAAGGAGTTAATGGGACAAGTCCCCAACTAACTCTGACTACTGAAATAAACTGAGTGCTGAAATACTGAAATAATAAGTCTGTTCTCTAACTATGAGGACTCACCACTAAGTCTGCTACTGATAGATTGGGCTACTAAGTATGATCGGGAGCCCGTGTGTCTGAACCTATGATATAAGACATCATAGCGCAAAAGAAAGGTATACATCAGTACTTTAAATATACTAGTATGCTAAGTGAGGTAGGCTGAGATGCATAGGTTCATATAAATGAACGATACTGACTGAATAACATGAGTATAACTGAATGAGAGTACATGCATGAATATGTAAACTGTAACTAAATATGATAACACTAGATACTAAGTCTAAATTACTGATTTACTAATATCTGAGTTTACTGTTACTGTGTATCTGATAACTTAGTGAATGTATCTGACAGTCCTAATTCTAAAGAAATGGACTGGGTTCTATACTAAGACTGAATCTAAAACTGAGACTGTGGGAGGTAATCATCTAACCGACATGCCCCTCTCTAATCTGATTGGGGTCCAACCTGTAACCCCAGTTTGAAGGGTGCTAGTACCATGCCATAGGTACTAAAATCTGTTGTGGAGTCAGTCCTATATAACGGGTGACCCCTGAGATCATCCCTAAACTAATGAGTGATCCCTGAGTATGTCATCCCTATCTAACGGGTGCAACTCATAACATAAGCTGGCTACGTAGTTCTGGAACATAGGTATTGCTTCTAAGGACTCAATCCTAGCTAATAGGTGAGACCCTATCTCTAGGCTCACTCGGTGCTGAATCCTACTCCGAACTGAATAGACACTGAACTGATTCCTAGTTCATACTAGGCTTGACAGAACTATTACTAATTATACTTTCTAATAGAACTGAACTGAGTTCACTGAGTTCTGTTGAATGACTTAATTTACTGAGGTCTGAAATGGACTGGACTGATACTGAGTCTACTGAGTTTTTCCTGAGTTCTGTAACTGACTAAGAGTAGTACTAATCATGACATGACAGAAATTATTCTGTAACTAATACTGGCTCTACATAAACAGCTAAACTGTCGGGTATTAAATGCCTCTAGTACTTGATAGCATGAAAAGTAAAGCATCATATGACCTTGCATAGCATGGAAATGCACACTTGTTCATAATACATATACAGAGGTATTTTATCAACCACTTGAATGGCATGAACTAGTATACATGCTAACCTAATATAATCTCACTATTTAATTCATATGAACAACTCATCAAACACTTGAAAGGCTTTGTACATGCACATAGTACTAATCAACACATGAGCATCACAATTTCAAATTTTTAACATGAATTCACATGATACTACATACATAATAATTGTTTTTACATAAATCTTGCACTTAATCATGCAATAGAAATCCAATCAACATTATAATCATGAATACACTTGAATCTAAATCATGGAAATCATGAAATCAGTTTACTGAAAGTTTGAAAGAGATTCTTGGACTCCAAGGGAGGAAGGGGCCCTTGGATGAACACTTGACATACCTTAACAATTGAATTCTTAAAGATTGATGGAGTGTTCTTGAGAATTGATCTTGAAATTGATGTTCTAGGGTTTTGTTCTTGAGAGAAATTTGAGAGAAAAGAATGAACATTGCCCTAGGAATGACTTGATTTTGTGCTTTTGGGGCTGAATAGAGGTGGAAAAATGACCCAAATACCCCTCTGGACGTTGTTTTAATTTTACCAAAAACTGGTTTAGTGACGCGCAAACCAACACGCCGTATCATTGGTATTGATGCAATGGCTAACGCACCATGTCAAATCTGTTTCGGTTCACTTGAACTTGCACTGGGAGCTGGATGAAAATATTCTTCGATGCGATGGGCAACGCGGCGCATTGAGATCCCATCAATCCACTATTTTAAGCTATTAAATGTGATCCAAACGAAGTCCAAAAAATCCAAAACTTGTCTGACAACACCCACTGAAATTCCTGATCAAAATTCAACCTAAAAATCATTACTTTAAGGTCATGAGGGCCGTGAAATAGAGTCACCAACCTACGAAGGCTAAAATAACACTAAGTCTGAATACTTATCTAAAGTTTTCTAAGTCTGAGACCCCTTAACAAGCTTTAACGGATTGAGTTAAGATTAGAATTTTGCGAGGTCTTACAATATCTCCCCCTTGGGAACATTCATCCTTGAATAAGACTGATTAAGCTGAGAAACACTGATAGGCTAAGCTTACACACAGAACATGCATATCTAATGCATGGAACACCTGACTGAAGCTACTAATAAGCTGAGTTTTCAAAATGAACATGCATATCTGATGCATGAGTACATGACTGAACTGATTCGCGATCCTTAATAGTTCACCGTTGGCGGAAGCCAATGTCCCGGGGTCTCGGGGACTCATTCTAACTGAAAGAAGGGGCGGGTCTTTACCAACTTCTAAATATTCTATTTTAGGGAAAAGGTGAGAACCTAGCGCGAAAGGTTTCTTTACTAAGTAAGATAAGGCAATAAGCAAGGGCGTAACTGCTGCACGAAAGCCCTTGCTTCTTAGCGCATCCCTTTTCTTGCTCGTTAGCGCTTGACTAATGACGATAGAAAGAGCCTTTCTTGCTTGTTTAGTAAAGTCTCGCTTTTTGATAGGAGTAGGTGTTTGCTAGGGTAGGGCACTTTTTATTCTTCATTCAAAACTAACAAGTGTCGGGTCGCATGACTGAATATACAACGGTAATGGATACTAAGTTTATTACTGTAATAATATGTAACAGAACATGGAACTAAACTAATCTTAGAAAGACTATTACCTTGAGTTGATAATCCTAATGAACCTGAGATCATTTACTAAACATGCATGAACGGGAACATGAGAACATAACTGACCCTAAAACTTGATACATGAACTGAACTGAGCCCCTAAATACATGGCTTATGGCTAAGATTGGAACTTGAGGGTCCACTTATGAGTACCCACTACTCCAAACTGGATTCGTTATGTAAAGAGAAAATGGAAGGTTTAGGTCATAAAATCTCGGGGGATTATAGTGCATCTCCCTCTTGGGACATTATGTCCCCTGAAGAATGATGACTTGGCTAAGATACTGAGGAAAAACTGAGATGATGCACAGGGCACCTACGAACTGAATCGTGGCTGCATATCGGGGATCTGAAACTGAGGCATGATACCTGAACTAAGCTGAACTCGCAACCACATGGTTGCTCGATCTTGTAACAGTTACATTCATGAGACTTCGGATAGGGCGACTAGATGGTAAGATGGGAAACCCAACCATACGAACATTGTTCTCCTAACTGCTAAACTAAATTATTGGTTTTGCGGACTAATTTATGCTAAAAATTTATATTCAACTGTAGCCTTTATTTGACACTCTTTGTATAGAGTTATAGTGGCTTTAGGGAGCAAGGAGTCTTGGCATGGATGAATAAAACAACGGAATAAGAAAATCACATCCTGGCTAAAATTCTGTAATATGAGTCGATGACTACGAAACATCATCTAAGATGAAGTGGCTAAGCCTTATGCACTGCAACTATAAATTTTCAAGATTAGATATATCCCTTGAATACTCTCTCAACTATACCCCCCACCTGAGTATAGCACATCACCTGAGACTACTAAAAATATTCACATGGGTGTTGAGCACGAGTGCATATACTTACTAACTTATCTGATTATCTGAATGTCTGATAGCTGAATACTTGGTCATGTAATATTGAACTGTACTTAGTCTGAATAACTACACTGGAACTGTAGAATATCATTCATACGAGGTAAGGACTGGCTGGGTAACATGAGATAACTAAGCATGAATTCGTGAAAACTGTATTATTTGAGAATGCAAGACCAAGTGTATAACATAATTTTAAAATAGTCTATAAACTAAGGTACTGAAATACTAATAACTGAATAACTGATAATTGTATGCTATGGTCAATCAAATCTGAAACTGAACTGAGTCACTAATCTGATTACTGGATTGAGACTATGACTGAGACTATAACTAAGACTATAACTGAGATCGTACTGGAACTGAATACTGGGTTCTGATAACTCTACCTGCTGAGGTTTGATCTGGACTAAATTCTCCCATTATGTTCAAGCCTACTCAAATCTCCAAAATATATTTATCTACTTATTTATCAATATGACATTCAATCCTATCTTCATAACTACAGCCTCGTGTAAAACTAGCATGCAATAATCTTTCCTTAACATGAAATGTCTACTCTCTTCCTTTTAAGCAACTGCTCATCGCTATATCATTTTATAAGGAGTGTTCACTGAAGGTTAAAACATGAGGACCTAAAGCATGAATGGCACTATACCGAACTTGACACTTAACTGAGGCCTGAGGAATAGGACATCAACATCTTGGATTTTATCAAGAGATCTAAATTGAGGATTTACATGACAAAATCTGAATTTAGTTGATCATTAGGAGTATATCATAAGTCATGGGAACTGAGCATACTGTAAAGCATGACATGAGTACATGAGTCATGAGCTGCATGACCTGATTTTGGAGTTTCTATATTCATGCAATGTGATTCGTAATGCTGAGTGAACTGGGACTCCTTACACTAGGAACTATAAGCGTACATGATTTTTGTCAATGTGCACAAATATGAGCTACGATCATAAAATTGACATGTAAGGAATGGGTAGTTATCGTAATAACTAAAGTAGAAATCTTTGGACTTAGGTAAGGACGGGTTGGACATCATCTTCTCCTACTACTTTTCTACACATGCTGACATTACTACCAAAATCTGAAGGCCTGACTTTTTGAGATATCATAAATGGATAGTTCTTGTATACCTTTCGGGCTATGATAGACTGACCCCACTTGGGTGGAGACTGAGAAAGGTTTTGTTAAGGTTTCCAGTCTAACTTTGAAATCGACTACTATGGAAGGAGCTACGAAAGACAAAGAAGCTCCTGAATCTAATAAGACAAAACATGTAAATGGAAGATCTGTAACATACCAATGATCGCATTAGGAGAATTTTCCTGATCTTATCTAGACTGAAGTGCATAAAGACTATTTGGGCATTACCCACTGGTGGAACTGGGAGTGGCACCCTGCTGATTTAGGCGACCGGACTGAGCTGAAGGACGGTTGGACTGACCCTGTGAACCTGACTGAGGACAATCTCTAACTCTATGGCCTGGCTTGCCACATCCAAAACAAACATCACTGCCATCTCTACACACTCTCTTATGGTTCTTACCACATTCTCCGCAAAGCGAATTAGTACGAACATCCTTCCCATTACCTTATGACTTAGAGCTTGGTGCTTCATCTCGACTGTCATTCTTATACTTAGGCACTGGCGCTCTGACTGAAGGTGGAACTGGGGATGAGAATTTTTTACAGAATTGGGTACGATTACTACCCCCTGATCTTGGCTTAAAACTACTTGTTCTTGCCCTCTTATTCTTTCTCTCCTTTTTCCTACACTCCCCCTTATCATTCGATTGATCATGAATCAAAAGTATAGATAGGACAAGAGTCCATAGGTTGTTCTGAGCAACTACTAAGTTGTCTAAAGTAGTGAATATAGCTCTAAATTACACATGGGAGACATGCTCGTCCAGGGGATCTGCCTGAATGGGATGAGGTGCTGATTGATTTCTGGTTCTTTTTTTGTTAGTATTTTTGAGAGGCATGTTCTGTAAACAAAAAGGAGGGAATGGATTAGACTGAGAGTTTTACTTGAGCTCACGCTCACTAGCATGACATGAATACTAAAAGAAGGGAAACTTTTCCTAAAAACATCTCATAGCCTCTTGTCCATAAGTGTTGCGCGCTATACACCCATGCACAAGACTCTACTTGATGCGTCTTTCAGACTTCCTAGGACTTTTTTGAACCTTAGGCTCTAATACCAAGTTTGTAACGCCCCGAGTTTGTATCTCGGATGCTACAGGGTCTCATAATCACGAAGGACCACAAGCTAACCCATGACAGGTACCTGCTATAATAATTAAATAATAATACTATAATTATGCAGAAGTTTGGTGAAAAACTTTCCATAAGGTTCAAAAGTATAAATAAATACTGAGTACTGAATACTGATACATCTGTCTGAAATACTCTAGTCTGAAAAGCCTCTACTATCTGAACAAGGAGTTGATGGGACAAGTCCCCAACTAACTCTGACTACAGAAATAAAATGAGTGCTGAAATACTGAAATAATAAGTCTGTCCTCAAACTATAAGGACTCATCACTAAGTCTGTTGCTGATAGATCAGGCTGTATCGGGAGCCCATGCATCTGAACCTATGATATAAGACATTATAGCGCAAAAGAAAGGTATGTGTCAGTACTTTGAATGTACTGGTATGCTAAGTGAGGTAGGTTGAGATGCATGGGTTCATATGCATGAACGATACTGATTGAATGACATGAGTATAACTGAATAAGAAGACATGCATGAATACTTAAACTGTAATTAAACAAGATAACACTGGATATTGAGTTCTGAATTACTAATTTACTGATATCTGAGTTTACTAAAATTGTGTATCTAATAACTGAGTGACTGTATCTGACAGTCCGAATTCTAAAGAACTGGACTGTGTTTTATACTAAGACTGGATCTGAAACTGAGACTGTGGGAGTTAATCATCTAACCGACATACACCTCTCTAATTTGATTGGGGTCCAACCTATAACCACAGTTAGAAGCATGCTAGTACCATTCCATGGGTACTAACATCTACTATGGATTCATTCCTATCTAACGGGTGACCCCTGAGATCAGTCCTAAACTAGCGGGTGATCCCTGAGTATGTCAGTCCTATCTAATGGGTGACATCTTATAACCTATGTTGGCTACGTAGTTCTGGAACTTAGGGATTGCTTCTAGAGACTCAGTCCTAGCTAACGGGTGAGACCTTATCCCTAGGCTCACTCGGTGATGAATACTACTCCCAACTGAATAGACACTGAACTAATTCCTAGTTCATACTAGGCTTGACTGAACTATCACTGATTATACTATCTAAATGAACTGAACTGTGTTCACTGAGTTCCGATGATTGACAAAATACTATTGAATTCATTTAACTGACTGAATTTACTGTGGTCTAAACTAAATACTAAATTGGAGTAGAGTGATACTGAGTCTACTAAGTTTTTCCTGAGTTCTGTAACTGAATGAGAGTACTACTGATCGTGACATGAATGAAATAATTCTGTAACTGATACTGGCTCTACATAAACATCTAAATTTTTAGATATTAAATACCCCCAGGACTCGATAGCATAAAAAGCAAAGCATCACATAACCTTGCATAGCATGGAAAAACACTTGTTCATAATACATCTATAGAGGCATTTTATCAAACACTTGAATGGCATGAACTAGTATTCATGCTAACCTAATATAATCTCACTATTTAATTCACATGAACAACTCATCAAACACTTGAAAGGCTTTGTATATGCACATAGTACTAATCAACACATGAGCATCACAATTTCAAGGCATTAACATGAATTCACATTTTTTACATAAATCTTACACTTAATCATGGAATAGAAATCCAATCAACATTATAATCATGAATACACTTGAATACAAATCATAGAAATCATGAAATCAATTTACTAAAAGTTTGAAAGAGATTCTTGGACTCCAAGGGCGGAACGGACCCTTCGATGAACACTTGACATACCTTAGCAATTGACTTCTTTAAGATTGATGGAGTATTCTTAAGAATTGATCTTGAAATTGATGTTCTAAAAATGAATTTTTGCCTTAGGAATGACTTGATTTCGTTTTTTTGGGGCTGAATAGAGATGGGAAAATGACCCAATTACCCCTCTGGATGTTGTTTTAATTTTACTAAATACTTGTTTAGCAATGCACAGACCGATGAGCCGTGTCGGTTGCATTGATGTGATTGCCAACATGTTGTGTCGGTTCACTGGAACTTACACTAGGAGCTGGATAAAAATATTCATCGATGTGATGGGCGACGCAGCGTATCAAGATCGTATTGATCCACTGGTTTGAGCTGTCAAATGTGATCCAAACGAAGTGTGAAAATCTGAAACTTGTCCGAGAATACCCATATATATTCTTGATCATTATTCAACCTAAAAATCATTATTTTAAGGTCATGAGGGTCATGAAATAGAGTCAACAACCTACGAAGTCTAAAATAACACTAATTCTGAATACTTAGCTAAAATTTTCTAAGTCTGAGACCCCTTAACAAGGTTTAAAGGATTGAGTTAAGCTTAGAATTTTGTGTAGTCTTACACATGCTAAACCCGATTCCCTTTTCCCGGTGTGGTTCTATATATATATGTATGGTGTGTGTGCATATGGATGGTTTTACTTGGTCTTATAAATGGCATTATTTTAACCCTTATCCTGAGTTCATGCTAGCGTTCACTCACTAACCCATTTTTGGGTGACTGTATACCCACACTATGCCAGAATCGGTCGTTCTACTCCTTTTACATAGTGATTTACTCGGGGATAGCTGTTATTTTTAAGTGGTGATCTTCCATCTTTTTGGAAGGCTCCATTTTATGTTATGGTCATTTTTAGACATTTTGATTAATTTTTGGATAATGGTTTTGTCTATGGTTGGGAGCATATCCCAACTGGGTATTATTACTCTTTTGGTTAGAGGTTTTAAAGTACAGTTATGGGTTGGAATGGGCGAGATCGGTATTAGTGTCAACCTTAATATTGGCATTGGTATTGGGGATGACATCAGCAGACATAGTTTCTCACTATTCTATACTCTTTCATTTTGGGATTAATCATATTATTTTTTGGAACTCATTTGGTTACAGCCTGGTTTATGGCCCTTGGTTCGATATTGGTTTGGCTTGGTGGTTTGGTTGGTACGGTTTAGAGGACGGGATGACTTGGTAGGATTGGTCTAGGAATAGACCTATCCTAAGGTCTGTCCTTATCTAGTTACGTTATCTTGATATATGTTTGGAATTCAGATGATGCAAGGTATGCTAATAGTGGTTGGGTTGGGAAATAGGGGGAGGTCCCCGATACTAGTAGGACTCAGTATGACCATTATGACAAGGCCCTTGGTTGGGTAGTGTCATCGTTATTTTTCCAGAGTTTTCATAACCCTAGCTAAGGGAATTAGCCACTCATAGTTGCAATACAATCCAAGGTATTCAATAAATAAAGCATAGAATTTATCTACAATAATGAAGAATAAAACCCAAAGTCTCAAATCAATTAATCAACCAAAAACCCAAGAACAAAGGGATTCAAAAATCAAAAGTCAATCTTGAGAACAATTGGTGTATGTGAATAGTATGAATGTGTAAAAGTGCAAAAAAATACATATAAAACATCATAGGAGTATTTATAGATTACATAAAGACCATCAAAATAAAAACCAAATCAAGCCGAAAAACTTTGGGTCAACTATCACTTACCTCAGGTTAGTGACCATCGTAGGTGGAACTTACCTCTGGTAAGTGACCAATCATAGGTAGGAAAAAAATTCCACTCTGCAGCTTCTCCAAAATTTGATCTTCTGACACTTACTTTGGTGCCTACAGCACCTTAAGTTGAACCTACGGGCCATCGGTGACCCTTCGTAGGTAGCAGGGTATCCACTTCAACTTTTGATTCTCTGAATTGAAACTATTTGCTACTTACTCTATCACTTATGCCTGGTAGGTGGCACCTACACCAGTTTGGTGACAACGTATGTAGCCAAAAATTCAGCTTTCAACTTCTTTTCTTCTGTTTAGCTCCCAAAACTTAGTTCCCTACAAAATTAACACAAACACACATCATATCTACCAAAATAGACCTAAGTACTTGCATCTTTCTTGATTTTAAGCATCAAAAGTGCCATAAAACCATGGTACATCAACCATGCTGCAAAATAGTACAAAATTCGAATTAAAACAAAGAGATGACATTGAGTATAATAACCCTATATGAATTACACATATACCAATATGCAATGATAATCTAAAAAAGCTATAGTTTAAGACCAAGAAAATTAGAATTAAAGGTCATGTACAAATACTGAGTTTGAAACTATGGGATGTGAACTGATGTAATGACCAAGTATATAAATATGTAACTTATCCATAGTTTATTGAGAAAACTGATTATAAGGCCATGTAATAACTGATTTTGAACTATATGAGATACTATTAACCGACATATAACCACGTTAGATAAATATGGAGTTTATGTGTAATCCCCGTAGAAAAGGGCCTAATATACCTTGTTAGGGGCTGATCTGATGTGGTACCACTAAACTGATGTCCAAAAAAGATAGGGTTTCAATCATGTTCTAATGGATTACACTTTAGAACCTAAGGTAGCACTATAGTTTTGGGACTTAGGTACTTCTACTAAAGGTCTCAACTTAACTGGCGGGTGATCTTTCATCCCTACGTCTACTCGGTGCTAAGTACTATTCCTAACAGGATATAAGTTTATCTATTAAATAGCTCAGTAATACTAAAGTTTAGGTATTGAAGTATAAGTGTTTTATATGAAAGCATTCAAAATCATTAAAATCAAAGGAATGAGAATACTTAAATACATGAATGACATCTTAGGTCATCGAGTGTTCATAACCTGCCACTTTTGAAGAATGCAACTAATAATCATAATTCAATAATCTAATGAAAAAGGATAATTTCATAGCACAAGTCCAAAATACTAAATATCAATATACTGAGGATCCATAAAATAATATGTATGTAAGGATAATGATTTCATGGGAAAACATATTAAATTAAACTTACATAGACTAAAATCCATCAAATCATGACTAATAATGCTTAATAATCTAGTAAAACTATACAGCATGCATAGCTTTATCATATACTTGAAATCTTAAGTAATATCATGTAAATCATGCATGGACATGAGAATAAATTGAAATATAATATAGCCCTGGGAAATCATGAATAATTATTAAAACACACTCATGAATGAAAAATATATCATAGGGAACTGATTTTAAGCTTGGAATCGCAATAAGGTAGTTACCCTAGTTTATGGGAATCATAAAATTCAAGAACAAAACCATAATTTGAGCATGATGGTGAAAGTAGATCCTCATTGAATAGCCACATACCTGATTACTTTTTATTCTTGAACTAAAGTTTGGAGGATTTGAGGTTGAAGATGAGTAACCCTAATTTTTTGATGTTGTTCATTATCCATATTCTTGTTTACTTTCTCCAATAGAGCTTCTCCATAGCTATCCCAAGTAACTAATGACTTGTGGGGACCGATAATTTAGTTACCTGATAGTTCGTTTGGGTTTTAAAACCCCTTTTCTCAATGTGAAGTTTTTGTTTGTCCAAATTTACCACTAAGAGAAAACTTTAGTAAAATAGCCTCATATGGAAAATCTGACTTTGCCAATGCATCCAGAACATCCAAAACTATGGTGTTTTATATCTTATCTGTTTGAAGTGGACCTCGAATGCATTCTAAGGCATTGGCTGAAACTCAAAACCAAGATCCAAGCTTCAGCCATGCATAGTATGCACCGAGGTGCCGTGACTACGGCAAAGGAGGTAAGACCACAAGGCCACAACTGTGGTTATATGAGGCCCGCAACCGCACCATCAATGGGCTAGGTGATCCATATTTAAGTTTTATATTGCATGAATGTTGTCAATTTTGTGCCTCCCTCTTAACCTAGAAACCCTAATGGAGTGTAAAACCTTCTAAGTATGTGTTGTGGGTTGAATTGGACCTTAAAAAACTTGTGTGATTGATTCTTGTTACAATCTAAGGTAAGAATTTCTCTAATTTGGTATTGATTTCATGGTTTCTTGACTCAAAACCCCTAAATCATTGTGGGTAAATTTTAGTCCCAAAATTGAGTGATTGACTCAAATTACTGTAAGGTTTTAACTCCCTAAAGATAGTTAGGCTATGGATTGGTCTTGGAAACTCCATTCCTAGGGTGAAACCCAATTGGGGTTTCGGTGTCCATTTGAAACCCATGGCACAATGGTGCTATAATGGATATTTTCATTCTTGTTATAATGCTTAGATTGTATTGTATATAGCATTGCTTGTGGAATAGGAAGCTTCTCAGAAAGGAAAGAAAAAGCTCATTTATTCGTGAGTTGCTTGGATTCAAGGTAGGTTAGGCTTACCCGTAGACTAGATTGAGCTTGTTTGTAATGTAATTATTGATATTCTTTTAGATTGGGCGGGTAATTTAGACGATAGTTGATTAAATGGTGAACTTGGGATTTATTGATTTCTATAGACTATTAATTTGTAAGTTATGATATTTGACCCTAAGTGTAGGACCTTGGTTAGCTTATTTGTGGTCTCATGACTAGAGTGAGAACACTATAGTTGTTCTAAGTAGACATGAATGGTATACTTATCTTTTCTTAGGAGTGTATTGACCTATATGATGCCTAGATGGGAGATGACTTTGGTGTTGGGTTGATTTAGGAGGGGTTCTTGAAGAGACTTTCCCCATAGACCTAGGAAGGATTGGTAATCCCTTATGGTAAGGTATAAATAACTTAGCCTAATTCTGAGTAGAAGCTAGACTTGTGTTAGTAAGCTTGGCATTCTCAGGATTTAGAAGTGGGACTTGACCCACCTTAAGCTTGAACTAGGTAAACTCTTAGTGACCTAGATATGTAGTGATTGTCTAAACTATATATCATAGGAGTTGTGATGGTTGGACTTAATTATCAGATTATCTTGTGATCATGACTAATAATCTTGTCAGGTGATTATTATGCATGTCTTGTAAATACTTATGCTCTTGTTTATGCTCATATTACGTGTGAAGCTTATTAGTAAGGTGAAATGGCAAGTGTTATCCTACATCCCTACTTCTTTACATTGTTAACTTTTGTGTATGTTTATTGGTTTGTCTATGCATGTGGATGTATATTGGTGAATCCGAAGGAATATGTTGATATTGTGATGATGCTCGATGAATCCGAAGGAATATGTGATATTATGATGATGCCCAGTGAATTCAGAGGAATATGTGATATTATGATGATGCCCGGTGAATCTGGAGGAATATGTGACATTATGATGATGGCCACAAATTCAGAGGAATATATGATATTATGATGATTCCCGGTGAATTTGGAGGAATATATTGATATTGTGATGATGCTCGATGGATCCGTAAGAGGTAAGAACATTATGATGCCGTGTGGGGCAAATTTTCTTATATGCATTGATATTTGTAAGGTTAGGCCGTGTGGGTACAACCTCCTATGTGCTTTAGCTATGAGGTCTCTCTTGGTATATTGCTATTCATTTCTTCTTCCAAATCACTATATAAGAGGTGTGACCTTTGTTGATGCTAAACTAGCAACTAAAGGAAATTTAGGCCTAATATTGAGTTAAGGCTTAGTGTTATTTGTAAACTTGCATAAAATCAAGGGCTAACCTATTATATCTTTTTGACTTGAATACGAGGTTATATTATGAAATATTTCTTAGAAAAGTGTCTTATATAACAACTAGTTACTTCTAAAATATATGATTACTATTTGGAGGCTAGAAACCTAGTAAACTAGTTGGTGGACTTTACTTGAATAAAATATGGAAATTATCCCTAAGGTTGTGACGTGCTTAGTGATGATGGACCTAGTATTACATGATAGTTAGTTAAATTATCTTCTAATATGTGAGGTTTAGATGCTTAATTGATAACTCATAGAATGAAGATGCTAGCTAAATAATGGCCTTATGATAGATGAATAACCTATAATATGGGTGGCTTGTAGTTTTCCCCAATTTCATGGCTAGTAATGATAAGACTTGTAATCTATTGATCCATGGAAGGATAAGGATAACTAGTATCGACTTCACGCAGTGTTTATCAATGAATTATAGAATTAATGACTACATGCCTATGCTATGACATTGTTACTTTCTTTATATTAAAGTACGGTATGAGTATTTGGCAGTGGAAATTTGGTAATTATCCATGGAGAGATTGATCTACCCGCAGTATCAGTCAATTGATGGAATAGTTGTGCTTTATTGTATTATTGGTTGTATTCTTTTTGTGTACTCTCCGATGGTATGGGACTCTATGATGAGTTACTGTGTGATATTCTTTTGTGTACTATCCGGTGGTATGGGATGCCATGATGAGTTCTTTATTGTTCTCTCTTTCGTGTACTTCCTAGAGGTATGGGACGTCATCGTAAGTTCTTGTGTTTATGTTCTAAAGATGGTTGATGATGATTATGGAAATTTGATGTTTTGCTATTGTGCATATGGTTTTACGCTTTCTAAATGATGCTCAGTTGTTATGGTGATTATGGAGTATATTGATATAGTATACCATGTTATTGCTTTATTACTGTAGATGTTGTTACAGTGGTATCAAAGCAGATTCAGGTTCGGTCCTATCCCTTGACTTTAAGATTATTGTCTTAGTTTATATCATCTTTACATTATATTTGATATCAGTGGGACGATGATTCCTACTGAGTACATGTGTTTTGGTACTCATACTACACTTTTGTACCTTTTTTGTGCAGACCTAGGTTTAGTTGCCACCGTTGAGCTAGTTCGTGCGAGTTGACTATTCGGAGATAGGATGAGCTCTTGGAGATTGAGTTTCCCTCTTTCCCCTCTATCTTTATTTGTATTTTTCTTTCGAGACAAAATGCATGAGATTATTTAAGACATTTTAGATTCTGAGATTGTAAATTCCTCTTGTCAAGATTAGAAGCTCTTGTATTAATACTATCAGGTCGTGGTATTTGTGTTAGAATATCGGTTTTCCTTATTTGTGAAATGTTTTTGTTATATATTGTGTTCACACATAGGGTCCATGTTGGACATTCTTACCAAGGTAACCCATTGCATTAACTCCGGGTTACGGTATTGGCTTACCTATCGGTAGGGTGTGGTAGGTCTCATCATGACTCCAAACGGGATCATGACAGCTTGGAGAAAAGGAAATCATATGTTTCTCTAAATAATTTGTATGTTTTAAAGTGAATGAAAGATTAGGAGTAGTTTAGGATTTATATTAAGCCTTATTATAGCTTAAACAATGTATTTTAGGAGGTTAAAAAGCAGGGAAAAATCAAAAACCCCTCTAAAAGTGTTGCAGAAAAATCTAATTTTGGATGCCAAACGAATCTGCCCAAAATTGTGGGACCCATACATGATTGTGGTATTGAATCATAGGTTCTATGGAATCTAACCAGGATCTTGGGTTCCTGGTCGTGGGTTGTATCGTCGAGTTTGACAGCTTGACATTGCTTCAATAAAATATGCATAACTTTTTACTCCAATATCGGATTAGGGCAAAACTGAATGTGTTGGAAAGATAATTCATATATATATATATATATATATATATATATATATATATATATATATATATATATATATATTTGTTGGTCATGATATCAAACACTTCAGAATCTAGGAGTTTTGCCCGTTTGAAGTTGACTATAGCAAGAATTTTCTCAAGAAATCAATCAGTAAGAGATTTTTTAACTTGGCCATGTTCTAGGAGTTACTGTGACCTTACAATATGTATAAATAACTTACAATACCACAAAAACATGATTTTTGATTCTACATATTCTTAAAGTAGGGTTCTAATCTTAGCTCAAATTTTTGGGGTGTTATAATATCTCTCCCTTGGGATCATTCCTCATTAAACAAAGACTAACTATACTGAAAGGATAGAGAAAGATCTATAATCTTAACATTGAATTCTAAGATCTTAATATGGACATAATTAATTAATTTCTAACAAAAACTTGGACTAGCGTAAAAATTAGGGAATCTACTAGTATTGGGTGGTTGACTTCTGAAGTTGGATAACTAACATGATACTGATTTCTAAAATTAGATATTTGTTATGGTTGAGACTGAGTTAGACTGGGAGTAAGTACTCAACTTAATTTACACATATCATTAATTAAAATAAGGAACCTCATAGAATAGGAATATACATGAAATTTAGGATAATAAGACTAGATGAAATGATAGGAAATTACAAGAGCTAGTTTGTCTGATTGTTGAACTGAATTTTTGGATTTACGGACTGACCCATACTGAGAGTTAAGAACTCAACTGAAGCATTGATTAAAAAAACACTTATGTAGAATTGTAAAGTGATTGATAAGAACATACAATTTTTTAAGGGTCGCTAAAAAAGCAATATTTATTACCTCCAACGCACCTTGTTGGAGGTTTGAATAGCATTAGAGAGGGAAGAATTTAGGGCATAATATGAGTGAGATTCCAACAAGGTCTAAGTATATTTTTCCTATTGATCTAATTTCATAAAAAATGAAATGGTATATATTTGACCATGACACACTCGCACTCTGACATTCTACAGAATGTGACTGAGGAACAATCCCACGATTGTGGAATCTACCTATGATTGTGGGTAACACTTGTAGGTTAGAGGCTGGAACTGAGGCTTCTCTGGAATTCATCAAATGAGAAATGGTATGACTCATGGTATCCTCTCATGATCATACATTAGTTCATAGTTTGATAGTCCAAGCCAAGACAAACTTTTGAATCATGACACTTTCTACGATCATGGTTTCTTCCTACGATCGTTGGTTCCTTTCATGGATATGAGGTATAATTTGTCAATTTTCAGGTTTTTGAGGCTATCTAATGTAGAGGAATACATATTACAATCATACTAATTAATCACAATCGTACCTTAGTTCGTGGTATCTCGCTGCTAGACAAGTTTCACTATCAATTTTCATAAAAGTACATCATCCAAGGCTGCTAAAGGCTAAGTCTAGTCTAGATGAATGATCTCACCCTATTCAAACTTAACCCAAAGAAACAAACCTATACAACTAAAAGGACTACAGTGGTCTTAACTATCGAAATCTATTTTCTTAATCAACTTAGATATATCACCCTCAAAGATACAATTCTTTTTGTTGACTTAATCAATAAAGCTTAAGTTCTACTCAAAGAGTTACTAATAACTATAAGTTATTATCCACATGTGTATCAACTAGTCATTCAAGCCTATTACTCAATTTTCATCACCATCACCATCAAAACATGAGAAGGGTCACTAAATAACTAAAACATGAGTATCCAAAACAAAAGGAATACTGAGAAATGTTAACTTAAGAATTTCTATAACTTTGACATTTAACTAGTGACTGAGTAGTAAAGTATAATATGAATGAACTTGTTCAAGAGATCTAATTTGAGAGAATACATGATGTCATGTGATCTCACTAGCCATTAAGGATGTACCATGAGTACCTAGATTTAAACATACTATAAAACATGAGTGAATGGATCATGAGATATATGACTTAATACTGGGATTCATAGAGTGATGGAGTATGATTCATACTATAGAGTGAACTATTACTCCTTATACTATAAATTGATAACTAACATAATTCTTTATGAGTTGTACGAATATGAGTTATGATCATGGCGCTGACGTGCATGGCATAGGTAGAGTGTCATTATGACTAGAGTATAAGAAATATACTGAGATAATAATGGGTGCGTTTATCTGCCTTCCCTATTCTTTCTCTAGAACTCACTAGAGCACTACTAGAATCATAAAACTTGACTTGGTTCTTTTTTCTATCATCTTCCCTTAGGTTTAATCCATTATTCTAATTATGTGGACCTCTTCAATAAACCCTAAATAGATTTGTAATCACTACACTCTAATGGTTGGGGTATAAATATACTCATAAGTACTAAACTTCCCTAGAAAAGTGTATCTAAAAGTGTAAAACCCACTGTTAGTACGTACTTTTGAGATACAATTCTTAACTTTCTTTATTCTCAATAGTCTTCATACTATAACCTAAACACTTACTAATATAGAATCTTCTGGAGTGTCATAATACCCTAGGCACACTTTTATGTCTTTTAGAATTCAAAACTCTTCTCTTTATTAGCTTGATCATATATAATACGAACTTAGATAATAACACTTGACATGGATATCCCCATACCTTTTCATGCACTATAATAACTTACTAATACTGGATAGGAATCATGGCACACTAGTCCACTAAATATTTTATGAAAAATATTAATCTTAACAAGCTTCACTATCTTTTTGGTCACTACTTAGGCTTGATTCTTGACAAAGCATTGACATACTTTAAGTTTTCTTAACCAGTAAATCTCTCTCAAAGTGATATTATAAAGTCTAACAATATCCTTCTGGCTCAATATATACATAACTCCATCTACTAAATCTAGAAAAGCATTATCCCCACTCTACTGTTACTACACTTTTAAGCTCATGCTTCTTAATTTGGGTCATCCTACCATAGGATTCTGAGAAAGGATCTAAGAACACATCTAACTTTGGCTCACCGTATGATTTTCATGAACATAAGTGAACTGTTTCAAAATTCTAAACTTAAAAATGCATTGATGGGATCCTCTCAATCTGTATACAATCTCATAACTATCTAAAGGGACAATTTGATAAAACTTTATCAATAAAAATTTGAGCTTGGTTATTTCTATTACCTAAAGATGAGGCATAGTTAGTGGAAATGGAGCAATGCTCAAATTTGCATAACTTTATTAAGTCATATCTCTACTACATGATCTAGAACATGAAAGAAGGGAAACATTTCTAAATACCCTGTATCCTCTTACATAAAAGTACAGGCATCTATGTAATATTTTGCGAGACTCTATCATATGCGACTTCATAGACACCCTAGGACACTTGAACCTCGTGCTTTGATACCATTTTATCATGATCTAAGACTGCCCCTTAGTTATAACATGGTGCTTAGAACAATAAGTAATTCCAAGCTAACTCAGATATTGGTATAATGCATGAGCAACTGATTAAGATATGTATATATATATGAGCTAAACTGACTAAGCAGAAACATGATTGTAGGATAAACTAGTTCAATACATTTAATATTAGAAAGTTTATTTACAAAATAAAAATTTTGAAAAGAAAGTAAAACTAATTATGAAAACTCTAAATGACAATCTATGAAGCCTCTACAAATACAGATAATAGGTAGCTGGGACATGACCCCCGGCTATCCCTAACCAATACATATGCAAATAAAAAAATAAAATAGCATATCTACAACTGAATTGATTCCTCCAAGTAAGAGAAGTCATCACCTCCTCATTTGATGTTATGATCTGCCTGAATATGATCCTAATAGTAACCACTTAAAGCTACATCATAAAAGAATTATAGGTAGAAGAGGTATGAGATCAATACTATGGAATGTACTGAGTAAGTAATATATGCACTAGTCATGAAATCACTTAAACATGCTTTGAAACTGATAACATAAGACATTTGCTAAAATATGTATACAAAACATGTTTGTACATAAAATCTATGATGCATAGTGAAATATCTTAATCATGAGCTAGAATATTTCTGTAGATTGGAAAGTTGTAGAAGCATAGATATTTGATATGATTTAAAATTAATGTTGACCATGCTGCGAAATTGTATTGAATATTAACTTAAACCAAAGAGATGAACTTGAGTACAAGGACCCTAAATGAATACACATAAACCAATATGTGATGATAATCTAAAAAAGTTATAGTTAGGAGCAAGTAAAACTGAACTAAGGGTCAGGTACAAATACTGGGTCTGAAACTACGGGATGTGAACTGATGCAATGACCAAGTAAATAAATATGTAACTGATCAAAAATATATTGAGTAAACTGATTATAAGGTCATAGAATACTGAGTTTGAACTATGGTAGATACTATAAACCAACATACAACCATGTGAGCTAAATATGGAGTTTGATGTGTATTCCTCATTGAAAAGGGCCCAATATACCTTGCCAGGGAATAATGGTTGATCTGATATGGTATAACTAAACTGATATATAAAAGGACTAAGGTGTCAACCTGGTCCAACTGGTGACCCATTAGATCCTAAGTTGCATCGTAGTTATGGGACTTGGGGACTTTTACTAAAGGTTTCAACCTTACTGACGGGTGAGCCTTTATCTCTGCATCCTTTCGATGCTAAGTACTATTCCCAACTGGATATAAGTTGATATATTGAATAGCTCAACAATACAAAAGTTCTCAAATTGAAGTATAAGTGTTTTATCTAAAAGCATTCTAAATCATGAAAATCAAAGGAATGAATATTTTTAATCCATGCATGAAATCCTTAGTCATCAGGTGTTCATAACCCTCCACTTTTGAAAAATGCAACTAATTATAATAATTCAATTAGCAGAAGAAAAAAGAGAATTTCATATTACAAGCCAAAAAAATAAATATCAATATACTAAGGATCCATAAAATGACATAAATGTAAAGATAATGATTTTCATGGAAATTTATATCAGGTTAAACTAGTATAAATTGAAATCCATCAAATCATGATGAATGATGCTTAATAGTCTTTAAAATAGATACATAATGCATAGCTTTATCTTATGCTTGAAATCTTAAGTAATATCATGTAAATTATGTTTAGACATGAGAATAATGTGAATGATATAATATAACCCTAAGAAATCATGAATAATCATTAAAACACACTCATGAATGAAAAATATATCATTGGAAACTAATTTTAAGCTTGAAATCAAAATTGAGTAAAATTTCTAGTTTATGGGAATCATATTCATGAACAAGATCATAATTTGAGCATCAGGATTAAAGGAGATCCTCATTGAATAACCACATACCTGATTACTTTAGATTCTTGAACTAAAGTTTGGAGGATATGAGATTGAAGATGAGTAACCCTAGTTTCTTACTTTGGAGAAGATGAAATTGTATGTTTCTCTGAGTAATTTCAACTGTTGTGAAGTGAATGGGGGATTAGGAGTAGTTTAGGATTTATATTCAGCCTCAGGATAGCTTAAAAAAACATATTTGACATGACCGGCCTTGGGTCCTTGTCATAATGGGTGTCCCAATTCCGACCAGGACCTGAGACCACCCCCGTTACCCAACCCAACCTACAGTCGCCTACCCTCAGTTGACTGAATTTTGAGCATGTAATAAGATAGTGTAACAACTCATATAATGACTCAAGAATAACATCACAACTGTGACTAACCCAACCAAGTCTAACCATCCAATACCAGTAATTCAACCATACCAAACCATAACAAAACAAGGTCATAACCAAGGATGTTCCAATACATAATATAATTAATCCCAAAATAAAATATGACGAAACAGTGAGAAATTATGTCTGGTTATGCTAGCCTCCCATCTTATTCCAATGCCAAGGCCAACACCAATACCGATCCTACTCATTCCAACCCATAGAAGTACCACAAAACCTCTAACCAAAAGAGTAATGAAACCCGATTGGAACATGTCCCCAACCATAGCCAAAACCAATATCCAAAATAAAATCAAAGTATTAAGAAATATCTATAACATGAAATGGAGCCTTATGAAAGGATGGAAGCTCGTCACTTCAGTCCAAATGTTGATCCCCGAGTCAATCACTATGTAGGAGGAGTAGAATGGTTGGTTCCTGCATAGCATGGGTTTACAGCCACCCGCCGACGGGGTTCGCGAGTTACCGCTAGCATGATCTCAGGGTAAGGATAAAATAATACCATTTATAAAACCAAGTAAAACCATCTATATGCACACAACCATACATATATATATATATAACCATGCCGGGAAAAGGGACTGGGTTTAGCATGCCTTTAAAACCTGTACCTGGGCTGTGAAACTTAACTGTCCTAAACTACCCACGTGTTATATGGGTTCAGCTCCCGCTACTGAAAGGGCCCCAGTGTATGTAGTCACATGACCAGGGAAGAAAACCTTGGGATGAGTAGTACATCCCCCAAATAAAAAGTGTCACATTATGCACACGATCACCAAAACCAACCTAATATCGGCAAATATGAGTTTCCAAATTTGGTCCCCCCAGGACCTCCACCTTCCACAAATTCGCTATACATCCCACCATTATTGCCCAATTAAAACCATTTCCAAATAACCAAACCATTATCCACTTATTAACCAAGGTCATTTATATTGGTATCTTAATACCAATCCTTACTTGCAAGTATTATCCATAGCCAACCATATAGAGGTTTAAGGGGACTTTTAAGTGCCTTTCCATTTACCTTATTAAAACACTTAGGAGAATTCCATGTACCCCTCAAGCATAACCATAAGCCATTTACCATCCCAAGCCAGTTAAACCATGCATAATTCCTTTACCAAGTTTCAAAATATGCAAGAGTTCCATTAAAAGTAGACAATGCAAGGAACATATCATTATAAGCATTTTGTCAAATACTTTGGTGGCATAATATGACCAAAACCAATTCCAATTACCATTAAACTATTCCCATGCAATCCAATTATCCAAAACCATCATTAATGCATATAAAAGCATAATTAAAACCATGGGAAACCATAACCAACCATTTAATATCAAAAACCCCAAATCATATTTGAAAACCAAAATCATACAATCAATGAAATCATAAAAACATTCATAAAAACCATGCCTAAAGTTAGAACTAATAATGAGGGAAGAGAACATGCCTTAAAACAAGATGATGACGGAAAGGAATCACCAATACAAGCCCCAAATTGATCCTTTAGTCGAAACCCTAGTTTCCCTTGCCCAAAAGCTCTTAAGAGAATTATGGAGTGTTTAGAAGAGTTTATAAGTGTTAATAAATGGAATGATAGGGTAAATAACCTCTCAAGTAGGTTATAAGTCATGAGGCCTAATTAGGATAAGTAGGGAAATGTCCAGAATACCCCCACTTAAGTTGCACCAAATCCCGTCATAGAGCTACGACAGACCCACACGAGTCGTACCCTCCAATACGATTGGTATCCTCCACTTGTATCCTGTCCTTAACCCTTGGATCCAACACTGTACAGTATACGACTCATCCAACCAAGTCGTACTGAAAGCATTTGATTCGTACCCTTCATCTGTACCACTGGAAGATTTAAACCCAAGGTAGATTTATACATTGTCCACCATACAAGTCCTGGGTACGACTCGTACCCTGGCTTAAGGCCCATGGTGAGCCACTCATACTCAGATCCAACCTAAGTAACCAAGCCTTAGATCAAGTTAAGAAACCAAACGATCCCTAACCACTAATACAACTTATTCCCCTAAGTCGTTCCTATTCCAGTTACTAAATCCATCCCACCAACCAACACTGGTAAGTATATGACTGGACCATACCATCCGTACCCCAACATACGGCTTGTACCCACGAGTTTTATTCATTCCAGAGATTAGAATTCCAGGAAATTGGCTCATACCCATGAGTTGTATTGGGTCCAGAGATCAGAATTCTGGGAAATTTTCTAAGGTCCAGCAACTGTGGTGCTTCAGTCTCCTCCATTAAGAAAATTCATCCTCGAATGACGAACAAAGTAGGGGTAACCACATGCATGAGTCATTTGCATTATATTATCAAATATATTCCCAATTTTTAACAAGGTTCGAAAACAAAGAGGCAAAGATATAAATCTTTTCTTTACAAACTCTAAAAATAAAGACGTGTTGAAGACACATACCTTCCACACGAATGCTAAGAGAAGAAAACAAATGCAGATATTTGGACTTCATGTCCTCTTCTGCTTCCCATGTAGCTTCTTACAACTTATGGTTCTGCCAAAGAACCTTAATCGAAGCCACATCCTTGGTCCACAATCGACGAACCTGCTTATCCAAGATCTCAACCGAAACTTCTTCATAAGATAAGGAATCAGTGATACCCAGTCCTTCCAAAGGAACAACTGATGAAAGATCAGCAATACACTTCCTTATCATGGAAACATGAATGACCGGATGAACCAAGCTCAATCTAGGAGGCAACTCCAATATATAAGCAACATTACTAATTCTCCGCAAAACCTTACAAGGACCCATATATCGGGGACTGAATTTCCCCTTCTTGCCAAATTGTACTACTCTCTTCATGGTAGATACCTTGAGAAAAACCTTATCCCCAACATCAAATTCCAAGTCTCTGTGCCTATCATCCGTATAGGACTTTTGGCGACTTTAGGCAGCCATAAACTTATCCCAAATCACCTTCACCTTCTCCATAGCTTGGTAAACCAAGTCTGGATCAAACATAACCGCCTCACCAAGCTCAAATCAACAAATAGGAAAACTACACCTCCTACCATACAATGCCTCAAAAGGGGCCATACCAATAATAAAATGATAGATATTATTGTAAGCAAACTCCACCAAAGGTAAATGCTCAAGCCAATTGCCACCATAATCAATCACACAGGCCTGAAGCATATCCTCCAATTTTTGAATATTCTCTCTGCTTGCCCATCTGTCTGCGGATGGAAAGTGGTACTCAGACTAACCTTGGTCCCTAACCCTTTTAGAAAAGACTGCCAGAAATGAGACGTAAACTGCATGCCACGATCAGAAATAATCAAAACAGGCACCCCATACAACTTCACAATCTCCTGAAGATATAGCTTCACATAATCCTCCACCGAGAAGGTAGTCCACACTGGCAAAAAGTGAGCAGACTTAGTCATTCTATCCATGATAACCCAAATCGAATCATATTGATTTCGATATCGAGGAAGACTAGTAACGAAGTCTATATTAATCACTTCCCACTTCCACTCGGGCAAATCAACTTCTTGATACAACTCTCCTAGCCTCATATGCTCAACCTTAACCTCTTGGCACAACATGCACTTGGCCACGAAATTAGCCATATCCCTCATCATACCATTCCACTAATAGATCTTCTTGAGATCATGATACATCTTAGTATAGCCGCGATGAAAAACATAGTACGACTCATGAACCTCAGACAAAATCCTTTGTCACAACTCGCCGACATCAAGAACACACAACCTCTCTTGGTACTGTAAAGTACCATCACCAATAATCTCAAACACTGCTACCTTTTTCCTACCAACGTCACTCTTGATTTTCATCAAGATAGGATCCAGCTCGTGTTTTTCCATAATCTCTACACTAAGAGACGATTGAACTACTTTTTGTACCATCACACCACCATCCTTGGAGTCTGAGAGATGAAATCCAAGATTAGCCAAGCGGTGAATATCCTTCACCAATTCCCATTTCCCTTCCTGAAACATGATACAAACTCCCCATGGATTACCTTCTAAGAGAATCAGCAACCACATTTTCCTTACTTTGATGATAGTGAAGACTTATATCATAATCCTTGAGAAGCTCAAGCCATCTTCTCTACCTGAGATTAAGCTCTTTCTAGGTGAACACATACTATAGACTCTTATGATCAGAAAAGATATCCACATGAACACCATCAAAATAATGTCGCCAAATTTTCAAAGTAAACACAACCGCCAATAGCTCCAAATCATGAGTGGGATAATTTCTCTCATGAACCTTCAAATGACGAGAAGCATAGGCAATCACCTTCCTAAGCTGCATCAACACACAACTATGACCTACCAGAGATGCATCACAATAAACCAAAACCCATCATTGCCTTTCGGCAAAGACAGAATTGGAGCCAAAGTTAACTTATCCTTCAACTTCTCAAAACTCCCTTCACACGCATCTGACCAAGAAAACTTAACCTTCTTCTGAGTTAACTTAGTCAAAGGAGCAGTTATCTATGAAACGCTTTCCACAAATGCCTATAATACTCGTCTAAACCCAAGAAGCTACGAATGTCGAATGGAGTCGTAGGTATAAGGAACCTCTTCACCAGAGCAACCTTCTGCGGATCCACCATGATCCTCGCACTAGAAATAATATGACCCAAGAAAGTTACAGCATTCAACCAAAACTCACACTTGAAGAACTTAGCATACAACTATTGTTGCTTTAAAGTTTGCAACACAACGCAGAGGTGATTGGCATGATCCACCTAACTCTTGGAATAACTAGAATATCATCAATAAATACAATAATGAAGAGATCCAAATACTGACCAAAAAAATTATTCATCAGATCCATAAATGTCACCGGAGCATTAGGCAACCCAAATGACATTACCAAGAACTCAAAGTGCCCATACCGAGTACGAAAAGCTATCTTAGGAATATCCACCTCCCTAATCTTTAGCTGATAGTACCCAGACTGAAGATCTATCTTAGAAAAGAACTTGGCACTTTGTAACTGGTCAAACAGCTCATCTATCCTTGGAAAAGGATACTTGTTCTTAATCATCACCTTATTCAGTTGCCTATAGTCAATGCACATCCGAAGGGAACCATCTTTATTGCGCACAAACAATATCGGTACACCCCAAGAAGATACACTGGGATGAATAAACCCCTTGTCCAGAAGATCCTTAAGCTGCTCCTTGAGTTCTTTTAACTCACCCGAAGCCATTTTATACAGAGGAATAGAAATTGGATGGGTGTCCAAAATTAGATCAATACCAAACTCTATTTCCCTATCCGGAGGAACACCAGGAAGATCATTCAAAAAGACCTCTAAAAACTCATTAACCACTGCAACTAACTGGAAAGAAGGACCTTGTAAGTTAGAATCTTCAGCCAATACCAAGTGATAAAGATAATCTTTAGAGATTCACCTCCGAGCTCTAAGATAAGAAATAAATCTTCCCCTAGGAGGTAACGAAACACCCTCCCACTCTATAACTGATTCACTAGGAAACCTAAAGATAACCTTATGGGTCCGACAATCCAAGAACACATAATAAAAGTGTAACCAGTCCATCCCCAAAATAATATCAAAATCCACCATATCCAACTCAAACAAATCCACCAAGGTCTTCTTGCCACCAACAGATACCATACACCCTCTATTGACTTTCTTAGCAATATCGAGTCAACTGCTAGGGTATAAATAGAAAAAGGATCCAAAATAACTTTCATATCAAAACCAAAACATACAGCCACATAAGACTCGCATAGAAGAGAGTGGACCCTGAATCAAGCAAAGAATATACATCACGTGAGAAAAGTTGTAATGTACCAGTAATGATATCAAGTGATGCCTCAGATTCCTGTCGAGATGCCAAAGCATAAAACTTATTCTGACCAATAATAGAATGAAGAGCAGTAACAGAAGAAGATGCAACACCACCAGGTGTAGGAGCAGAAGATGAAGCCATAAGAATCTTATTTTCCCCCGTAGCAACCTTATTAACCAAACAATCCCTGAGTCGATGGCCTGCCTGGCCACATTTGAAGCATTTGTATTTTCCTTTATTGTAATAACCCTAATGAGGACGACCACAGAACAGACAAGGCGGGCATAAAGAAACTGACTAACCCTCGCTTACCTAAAACTAGGCACCCTGAGCCTAAAAATTATCATAACTATGATGACACCTATTGCCCGATTGGTAAGGAGCACTAGCAGAGGAGTAGGAACCAGAACTCCCTCACTTCTTTTTCTACTATTTTCCACCATCTTGACCACCCTGAGACTGAGTACCTCCCTGATCAGAAAACTTACTCCTCTTATCCTGTTTATCCCTAAACTCTATCTATTTCCTCTTCCCATCCTCTACCTACTACATATGAATAGTCAACCTAGAGATGTCCATATCCTTAATCAGAAAGGCAGGCTTGCTCTCTAAAATTAGATCCTGATTCAACCCAGAAGCAAACTTTATTATTTTAACCCTTATATCAATCACTAAATCATGAGCATACCTTAACAATTGATGAAACTTCAAGACATATTCCTTAGAAGACATCCTTCCCTGCTTGAGGTTCACAAACTCCTCCATCTTTGCTTCTCTCAACTATTGGGAAAGAAATAATCTAGAAAATCACCAAAAAGGGCATCCCATAAGAATGACTCCTCCATATCTCCTCTATCCCTATCTCATTCCTCATACCACTGATATGCAATATCTTTGAGTTGATAAGCTACAAAGTTTACCCCGTCCATATTTATAGCCTATATCACCTGAAATTTCTTCTCTATTTCATCCAAGAAGCCTTGTGGATCCTACTCCACTTTCATTCTTGAAAAAGTTAGAGGATTCATCTTTATTAATTGGACAACCTTTGTGGCCTCAGCATACAAAGAACCAAACACATTCTGCTTAGACAGAGCAGCAACCAATTTAGAAATAGCATGAATAAAATGACGGAATCCTACATTAATCACCTCGCCTTAAGGAGAACTCGTAGAAACCAGTGGAACTCCAAAACTATCAGGGATAGAATCGTGAGATCAAAGATGAACCCCAAAAGTAGGATGCACCCTTTCAGTACTATCCTCAGATGGGATAGAAGAATTTCCTTGTGTTCCAGATCTACGAGGCATGATTTAAAAGATGAACAAATAAGAATTCGAGAAGATTCCAAGACTGAGACTGATAACGCTCAAACTACAGCTCTCGTAAGAGTGTAAGCGGTCGTTGTCAAATATAGAACCCAACTGGGTTGGGTATCGATCCCACAGAGAATACTTGGTCACTAAGTAAGCAAAGATTATTAGACTTTTGGTGCAAGTCTCGTAAAAGGGGGGATTTTGTAGCGTGCAATAATGTAAACAAAATAATAGAGTAAAAACAGAAAATAGCAAAGTAAAAAGAAAGAATGTTTATTAAGATGTTTAACCAATGAGAATTGAGAGTTGGGGTTATGTCCACCTTATGAGTTATACGACTCTATTGGCTTTGAGTTATGCGGAATTCAGACATGCTGATGATAGGCGGATTTACACGCCTATATCAATATATTTTGCCCATATTTTAGCCTAGTTTTGAGAACAAATTATATATTTCATGCACTTTTAGTCCTTTTTCCTGTAAATGAGCTAACGAACATGATTAGTAAAGTTTCAGGTATAAATGATGCAGAATTCAGCATTTTATGGCTTACTTGACGCAAAAGAAAGCTCACGAAGGAAGGAGGGAGGAAGGAGGGAGAACACAATACTTCCTTCCATCCCTCACATTTTCTTACATCTTCTTACATCTTCTATCATCTTTTTACATCTTCTAAACTCTTCTAATCTTTCCATTAATTCTATTTTTCTTCTTCTACTCTTCCATTCTTAAATTTCACAACAAGAGAATCGTTACTTTGCCTAGGAATTCACTCCTCACGCCTACCACCTAAGCTACACGAAATTACTCAATCTTGTGGTATAACAACAATGTCAATCGTGATCTCCTTCGCATTCATGGGTAACTAAACTTCTCTGTTGGGGTTATGGAAGCCGTATGAGATACTATCTATTGCTGTGAGTTTGTGAGTTCGAGGCACGTATATTGCTTATATCATTATTCTCTTCATCTTAATCTACATTCTTTGCGGTTGCAAACGCAAGAATACGCCAGTCTAACATTTAACTTGTTCGAGAGAAAAGTTATTTGTCTGGAAAAGAGATAATGTCAAGGTAGTAGGACACCCTTTCCTATTAAAAAGCTAGTGTCGTAACTGGACTAACCTCTTGGAGAATTCTTACCGTTAGATACGCTTTAAGCTCGAGAGAGTTAAAGTGAAATAGTCCTTGTTTAGGTCGAGAGACGCTTGGATTTACCATCGACTACAATCCTCTATAAGCAATTGCATGTCAGAATTCTACACACTCATAGCCAATAGAGACGTATACCTCAGAAGGTGGACATAACCCCAACGCTTCAATTCTCATTGTTTACAACCAACGTAACAATCTCTCCTTTTACTTTATTATTTTCAGCTTTTGTTTACATTACTTGCAAGACAAGAATCCCCCCTTTTTACGAGACTTGCATCAAAAGTTTAGTAATTTTACTTACGTGTTGGCCAAGCTATTCCCTGTGGGATCGACACCCAACCCAGGTTGGGTTCTATATTTGCTAACGACCGCTTTACACTCAAACGAGAGCTATAGATTGAGCGTTATCAAAAATTAGCGCCGTTGCCGGGGAATACAAGTGTCAATTAAGTTCGTGATAATTACTAGACCCTTTGGTCAAAGATTCTCGTACTTTTACTTTTAGTTTTTGTTTTTGTTTACTGCAGGTTTTTGTTCAGTGCATCAATGGATGCACAACGTGAAATACTGTTCGATGACGATGATGATGATCTTGATGGAGCCGGAGCCACAGGATCCATTATTCCTCCACCATTAGCGCCCGGAGCCAAGTTCAACATCACAAGCACCATGATTCAGTTATTACAACTCAAGGGATTATTTGGTGGACTAGCAGGCGATGATTCGAATATGCATCTCATCAACTTTATTTCTACATGCAAGTCGTTTGACAATCCTGGAGTTGGTCAGAATGCAATTCGGTTACTCTTATTTCCATTGTCTCTGTCTGGGGAGGCAACTCTATGGTTGAATGGGCTGACTCCTGATTCAATTACAAATTGGAGGCAATTGAGAGACACTTTCCAAGAAAGATTCTTTCTGCCTTTCAAAAGGGCACAATTGAGAGATGAAATCAGCAACTTTCGTCAGCTTCCAACTGAAGCTCTTCATGAAACATGGGAGAGGTTCAAGACAAAGCTAGCGAGATGCCCAAACCATCACATGACTAATGTTCACCTCATGGAGATATTGTATAGAGCCTTGAATTTAATAACTAAGCCAGTGGTGGATAACGCAGCTGGAGGATCTTTTATGGACCTCACCTTTGGTCAAGCAAGCAATATGTTAGATCGTATGACAAAACAAAGTAGAGCTTGGCATACCAGGGATTCTTAGGTAGCAAGCCCCACTTTATCTATTGGCATGACTGCAGACCAAAGGAGAAGAGAAGAAGAACGTGATCAAGATATGGCGCACATGAAAACACAAATGGATCTTCTTACAAAGCATTTATTATCAGGGAAGACCGAAAAAGTAAAAGCTATGGCGCTAAAAGGAAGAGACGAATCTGATTCGGAAGAGGAGGCCAACTACTTGAACAATCAGGGGGGTTTCCGTGGGAATACCCAAGGAAACCAAGGTCGGAACTATTATGATAAATATGGAAGCAAAGACCAAGGTAGTTGGAAGAAAAACAATGAAAAGAGTGGTTTGTACGTTCCCCCTGGTAGACGTGATACCACCACATCTAATTCTGGAAGTATGGAAGACATGATGGCTAAATTATTGAAAGGAGTGGAAGCAACAAGCGCGGGAGTTACTGAGGTAATTAATGATTTGTCCTCCATGAAACAACTAGTTGATTCTCATTCCACTTTAATCAAGCAAATAGAGCAGCAATTGAGCCAACTTTCAGCAGCACTCAATCAAAGGAAGGCTGGCACTTTACCTAGCGATACTGTGCAAAACCCAAGGAATTATGGGTCATGCATGGCCATCACTACCCGAAGTGGTAAGGTGCTGGAAACTTCAGAAAAAGGCAAGCAAGTGGTTGACGAAGAAGCGGAAATTGATGATAAGGCGAAAGGGGAAGATGCCACAGCAGCCGATCCTAACGTCCATAACATCACTCCTCACAACGTGCAGCCTGGAAAAGCTGAGAAATGGAAGAAAGAGGAGAAGAAAGCCATGGAGAGAACAATTCCATACCCACCACCACCTTTTCCTCAAAGATTGGAGAAGGTGGCGGATGATACAAAGTTCAGCAAATTCATAACCATGTTGAAGCAGCTGACCATTAATGTTTCGTTGGTAGAGGCGCTAGAAAAGATGCCTGGGTACGCTAAATTCATGAAGGACCTGTTGAAAAAGAAGAGGGCAGTAAGCTATGAGCTGGCAGATAATATTCATCATTGCAGTGCAATTGCCACAAGGTCCTTAGTACAGAAGAAGGCAGACCCTGGTGCTTTCACTATTCCTTGCACGGTTGGATCTATGAATTTTGCTAAGGCATTGTGCGATCTGGGTGCTAGCATTAATTTGATGCCACTATCCGTCTACAAGAAGTTGGGGCTAGGAGATCCAACACCAACTAATATGAGGCTCGTGATGGCTAATAGGTCAGTAAAACGACCTGTGGGTATCTTGAATGATGTGTTGGTGAAGGTATCTTCATTTATCTTTCCTGCAGACTTCGTTATTCTGGATTGTGAGGTGGATTCTGACGTTCCCATAATCTTGGGACGCCCCTTCCTCGCAACTGGAAGTGTGCTTATTGACATGAAAGATAATGAGCTTTTGTTTCGAATTAATGACGAAGTGGCCCGCTTTGATATATGCAAAGCCATGAAGCAGCCCAACGACATGAATGAGTTATCTGTAGCTGATGTTCATTATGAGGATATGAAAGCATTATCTATAGAGAAACAGCCTACTGTTGAGCCATTGTCTGCTGCGCCACTGAAAGTTGAGCATGAGGATAATGAAGATTATGAAGAACTTATGGGTTCTCTAACAGAAATAGAGTCTTATACTCCTAAGCAACCGGATTGTGATCCCAAGAATCAACCAACAGTGAAGACTCTCATTGACGAGACACCAACACTAGAATCGCAAGAGCTCCCCGATTATCTAAGGTATGTGTTCTTGGAAAGTAGAAATATACTTCCGGAGAGTGCAGATGATTTAAGTGAACAGCATGTAGAAGCTCTCATCTCTGCTCTGAAGAGATACAAGAGAGCTATGGGTTGGACTATTGATGATATAATTGGTGACTCTCCGGGGAAATGTATGAGCCATCTCGAAGAAGATCGCATACCTACAGGTAAGCCTCATTGTCGTCTAAATCCTTTTAGAAAACAATCCTCCATTTACCTCGACGAAGTCTGAGTACTCGAGGTAACCATGTCGTGCTACGACAATAAATAAGGCGCTAGATGGGAGGCAACCCATCGTTTATCGTTTTTCATTTATCGTTTATCGTTTTTCATTTTTCATTTCGTTCTAGTATGTGTTTTGCTTTTGATAAATAAAAATCCAAAAAAAAGAGTCGTGCCACGACCAAAACTAAGGCGCTTGATGGGAGGCAACCCATCGTTCTAATCGTTTTTATTGTTTTTGAGCAAATGTAGGTGCAAGAGGTATTCAACGAGGAGATTGATTTCAATTGACAATTTGGACGCATTGTATGGTAAAGTTGGTAAGTTAGGAATAGTGATGCATAAGGCTATGGATTGAGCATTGCTCATGCCAAACTAGGCATCGAGGAAGGCTAGGCCTAGGTAAAACTAGGCCACGAATGATGCACAACCTATCCTATAGCCTAAGGTCTCAGAATCTAGTGTGCTATACACTATGCGCCGCCTATTCCTAGGTATGCTTTTGACTATGCGCCGCCTATGCTATGGCATTTGGTCTCAGTATCTCATATGCCATAGACTATGCGGCGCATATGTCTACAAATGCCATAGACTATGCGGCGCATATGTCCCATTATGCCATAGACAATGCGCCGCATATACCATGACTATGCCAAGCATTATGCGCCGCATATGTAGCATTTTTGTCTCCAAAACCGATTGTAAATGGGTCAAAACCCGACCCATTCTCTTCCTATATAAAGGAGACTTAGTATTGAAACACAAACAGATTGAAAACTTGACCTAGGCGCCGCATATACTCTCCAAATCATCTCAAAACTTTTCTTTTTGCTCTCCCACTTCACAAGAACATCTCCAAAGGCTTCAATCACGTAAGTACTCTTTTGTTCTTCATCTATTTTTCGTAAGTACTACGTTGCTATGTCTATTACGAATTGCTACATCTTGAAGAAATATTGGTGATGTTAATGTGTTTGAATTGTTGATACAAAACTAAGTGAGTGAACATGAACGTTAGGATACTCTTAACTTGTTTCCAACTAGAAATTGATTTTGATGCATTGTTATACTACTTGCGGAATTGCTATAGTCATGAACATTGCATGCTCTTGTCACTTGAATACTTACATGTTGGGATGTCTCGCTCATTGGAATAAGACTTATAGTTGCCTACCGACATAGGAGATTATGATTATTGATAGAAACTATACCATGATGTAATCCCTATGAAGAAGTCTTGATATACCTAACATGAAAGTATTGCAAAGATTGCAAGAAGTGTTACATATCTGAATTTCTTGTTGGAATATAGCCCCTAAAACGTATGTCGATGAAGTCTGAGTAATCGACAACTTTCACTTCACTAGTCTGTACCAACAAACTAAGTGTGGGGTGGTGCCACTACTGCTTGTTTATAGATTGTATCCATCGAGATGATGCTAACATGAACATTTTTTTTAAGTCTCAGGTACAATGGCACCCAAAGCAAGACCACTTCACAAAAAGGCAAGAAAAGAGGCCGAAAAGAGCAAGGAGAACCCTCCTCGCTGCAAATACCTCAACTCACTCTTGGAATTAAGTGGGATACTTATGAGGAACTTCTGAGAATGACGACTCTAATGATGATTTCGATGCAAAGGGTATGACCCCCGAGGACGAGTCCGACTGACCAGGTTCTTCGTATTTATTCTCCACTGAGGACAGTGTCCCGACTAAGTGTGGGGTGGTGGTATTGCATGCTATACTTCTCTACTCGCATCTATGTTTGTTTGCTTTGTTTTTGTTTCATTTTTTTAGTAGTAAATTTTTTCTAGCTTCACATGAAATTATTTTGATAGGCAGCATGAGATTATAACAAGAGTATGTGCTACAATTATGACTATTGAGACGTTTAGGCTCTAGTTGTGACTCATTATGTGATATTGTGTGGTTCAATTCCTTCACTTGTTGGGTCGAGAGTCTATATTACTTCCAAGCAAGTCGACCATGTGCCTTGTGTGTGTGAGATAATCGTATATTCTATGTGTGTGGCTGATGCTAGAACTTGCCTGGTATGTATGCAAAGCGAAAATAAGGAGTGTAAGTTTAGGATATGATTTAGGCATTTCTTTGGCAACCTATATTTGTTTACCTTCAGTTTTACCTACCCATGGACATCATCCTAGTTAAACCCTTTTGAGCCTTTAGCCTATTTCTTTGACAACCTTGTATGTAAGCCTAATCCATTTCTTTCAAGACCGTAATTTGATCCAAACTCCTAAGTGTTTTAAAGTGAAAAATTCATGTGACAACATAAGAGGAAATTGGGTGAGTATGATGCTATAAATTGTAATGGTGCTTGAATGTGTTATGAAAAAGAAAGAGCTATCATAAGAGGTATGTTGTGAAAAGAAAAAGGAAAAGAAAGCTGAAAAGCGAGTTGTACTTAAAATTGAAAAATAAAAGAGGAGAACAAGGGTGGTATAACAAAAGAAAAAAGAAAGGTTGAAAGAAAAAAGTGTCAATAATACAAAGTGATGTATTAAAGCGCTTAGGAACTTAGTCACTATTCCTGGCCAAAATAGTCTTACCCGTCCCTTAGCCTACATTACAACCATCAAAAGACCTACTTGATCCTAATCTTAATATTCCAACATTTAGTAGAGTATTACATTAAGGGCAAGCCTATGGTCATCAGTCGCTTCATATGAATTCTTTGTGAGAGCGAGAGCAAGGATATTTTGATACCCATGTTTGAAAAATATGCTATACTTGTGAGTGATTATGGGTACTATAGTGTGAGACACACATGGTTGATGAGTTTTGGGTAGTTATATATGATTCCTTGTACCTTAACGTTTGCATGCGAGTTGATCACCATCACGAGTCTATACTTGAGGTTAAATTGTTTCTACTTATAATCGGAAAGCTACTCTTGGTTGATAATCGTTGTGCTTGTTTTAATAAATGTTTTGTGTTGATTCTGTAAAAACCTTAAGTTGATGCTTAGAAGGACATGATATGTTGTTCGAGGACGAACAAAGCTCTAAGTGTGGGGTGTTGATGATAGGCGGATTTACACGCCTATATCAATATATTTTGCCCATATTTTAGCCTAGTTTTGAGAACAAATTATATATTTCATGCACTTTTAGTCCTTTTTCCTGTAAATGAGCTAACGAACATGATTAGTAAAGTTTCAGGTATAAATGATGCAGAATTCAGCATTTTATGGCTTACTTGACGCAAAAGAAAGCTCACGAAGGAAGGAGGGAGGAAGGAGGGAGAACACAATACTTCCTTCCATCCCTCACATCTTCTTACATCTTCTATCATCTTTTTACATCTTCTAAACTCTTCTAATCTTTCCATTAATTCTATTTTTCTTCTTCTACTCTTCCATTCTTAAATTCCACAACAAGAGAATCGTTACTTTGCCTAGGAATTCACGCCTCACGCCTACCACCTAAGCTACACGAAATTACTCAATCTTGTGGTATAACAACAATGTCAATCGTGATCTCCTTCGCATTCATGGGTAACTAAACTTCTCTGTTGGGGTTATGGAAGCCGTATGAGATACTATCTATTGTTGTGAGTTTGTGAGTTCGAGGCACGTATATTGCTTATATCATTATTCTCTTCATCTTAATCTACATTCTTTGCGGTTGCAAATGCAAGAATACGCCAGTCTAACATTTAACTTGTTCGAGAGAAAAGTTATTTGTCTGGAAAAGAGATAATGTCAAGGTAGTAGGACACCCTTTCCTATTAAAAAGCTAGTGCCGTAACTGGACTAACCTCTTGGAGAATTCGTACCATTAGATACGCTTTAATCTCGAGAGAGTTAAAGTGAAATAGTCCTTGTTTAGGTCGAGAGACGCTTGGATTTACCATAGACTACAATCCTCTATAAGCAATTGCATGTCAGAATTCTACACACTCATAGCCAATAGAGACGTATACCTCAGAAGGTGGACATAACCCCAACGCTTCAATTCTCATTGTTTACAACCAACGTAACAATCTCTCTCTTTTTACTTTATTACTTTCAGCTTTTGTTTACATTACTTGCAAGACAAGAATCCCCCCTTTTTATGAGACTTGCACCACAAGTTTAGTAATTTTACTTACTTGTTGGCCAAGTTATTCCCTGTGGGATCGACACCCAACCCAGGTTGGGTTCTATATTTGCTAACGATCGCTTTACACTCAAACGAGAGTTGTAGATTAAGCGTTATCACATGCATGTGCTTATAGAAAGTTGTATTCTATGGTAAATCCAGGCGTCTTTTGACCATCAAGGCTTATTTCACTTTAACTCTTTCGAGCTTAAAGCGTGTCTAACTCCAAGAGGTTAATCCAGTTACGGCACTAACTTTTTAACAGGGGTTGGTGCCCTATTACCTTGACATTATCTCTTTTCCAGACATATAACTTTTCTTTCGAACAAGTTAATGCTATACTGGCGTATTCTATGTGTTTGCAACCACAAGAATTGGCATTAAGATGAAGAGAATAATGATATAAGCATCATACGAGTCACGAACTCACAAACTCATAGCAATAGATAGTATCTCATAAGGCTTCCATAACCCCAACAGAGAAGTTTAGCTATTCATGAGTGCGACGAAAATCACAATAGACTTTATCATTATACCAAAATAAAGATCTCACGTGTAGTAGGGTTTGGTATGGCGTTAGGCGTGAATTCCCTTTTAGAATAGCGGTTCTCTTGTTGTGGAAATTAAGAATTGAATAGATTAAGAGAAAGTAATTAATTGAAAGTGTTGAATAAAAAGTAAAAGTATGAGAATTCGAATTGATGAAAGAATTAGAATGATTCGGAACTAGAAGTAGAATTGATTGTATGAAAGGAGAGAGATGATAATAAAAACTTCAGCAACATAGGGTATTTATAACACCCATATCCTATTCCTACTAGGATACTGCATTACTTATCCTAGTCCTACTAGGTTACTGCATCATTATCCTAATCCTACTAAGTTACTGCTGATCCCCAAAGTCTTTAGAAATGTTGTTTTTGTCCGGGACAGATATTCCATGCGTCACTTTTGGTCCTTGGAGTCCAAGCTTTTCCTTCCTTCTTTCATGAAGCTTCCTTGGGCGTCAAGTTATCCATAATATGCTGAAATCTGCATCATTTATACCTGAAAACTTGCTAATCACGTTTGTTAGCTCACTTACATGAAAAAGGACTAAAAGTGCATGAATTATATATTTTGTCCTCAAAACTTAGCTAAAATATGGGTAAATTATAGTACTTTAGGCGTGTAAATACGCCTATTATCAGAGACTCCAAGCTTGAATATAGAAAACCGAGAAAGTGAAACATTCCTAAAGGCCTTGTAGCCTCTCCCTTATGAGTGTGACATATTACACACCCCTAAAAGAGACTCTACTTAACACAGATTTATGGACTCCCAATTGACCATGAACCTAGGATTTGATACCAACTTTACACAACCCGCCCTTGGGCATTGTCATAATGGGCATCCCAAGTCCAACCAAGACTGGAGACTATCCCCGTTACCCAATCTAACCTCTAGCTGCCTACCCTGAGTTGGATGAATTTTGAGCATGTACCAAGATAGTATAACAGCTCACATAAAGACTCAGGGATAAGATCATAATCATGACCAACCCAATTGAGTCCAACCATCCCATACCAATAATTCAACTATACCAAACCATATCAAAACACGGTCCATAAACCATGTCATAACTAAGGATGTTCCAAAACATAATATAAATAATCCTGAAATAAAATATGATGAAATAGTAAGAAATTATGTCTGATGATGCCAGCCTCTCAGCTTATTCCTATGCCAAGGCCGACACCATTACCAATCCTGCCCATTCCAACACATAGGAGGACCACAAAGTCTCTAACCAAAAGAGTAATAAAATCTAGTTGGGGCATGCCCCCAACCATAGCCAAAACTAATATCTAAAATAAAATCAAAGTATCTATAAATATCTATAACATGAAATGGAGCCTTCTAAAAGGATGGACGCTTACCAATTTAGTACAAATACTGATCCCCGAGTCAATCACTATGTAAGAAGAGTAGAATGGTCGATTCTTGCATAGCATGGGTATACAGCCTCCAGTAGACGGGGTTAGTGAGTAACCGTTAGCATGATCCTAAGGTAAAGATAAAATAATGCCATTTGTAATACCAAGTAAAACCATCCATATGCACACAACCATACATATATATATATAACCATACTAGGAAAAGGGATCGAGTTTAGAATTTTATTAAAACCTTTACCTGGGTTGTGTAGGTTTGTCATCCTAAATTACCCATGGGTTATATGGGTTCATCTCTCCTAGTAAAAAGGCCCCACTGTGTGTAGCCGTATGACCAGGGAAGAAAATCTTAGGATGAATAGAACATCCCCCAAATATAAAGTGTTACATCATGCACCCGGTCACCAGGACCCACCTCATATCGGCAAATATGAGTTTTCAGTTTTGGTCCCCCTGAGACCTCCATCTTCCATGGCTTTGCTACACATCCCGCTATTATTGCCCAATTTAAACCAATTTTCAAATAACTAAACCATTATCCATTTATTAACCAAGGCTATTAATATTGGTATCATCATACCAATCTTTACTTGCAAGTATTATCCATAGCCAACCATATAGAGGTTTAAAGGGACTTTTAAGTGCCCTTCAATTTACCATATTAAACTACTTAGGGGAATTTCATGTACCCCTCAAGAAAAACCATGAGACATTTATCATCCCAAGCCATTTAAACCATGCATAATTCCTTTACTAAGTTTTAAAACATGCAAGAGTTTTATTAAAAGTTGTCAATGCAATGAACATATCTTTATAAGAATTTTGTCAAACACATTGGTGGCATAATATGTTCAAAACCAATTTCAATTACCATTAAATCATTCCCATGCAAAAAATTATCCAAAATCACTATTAATTCATATAAAAGCATAATTAAAACCATGGGAAACCATAACCAACCATTTAATATCAAAACCCCTAAATCATATTTTAAAACCAAAATCATACAATCAATAAAATCATGTAAACATTCATAAAAAACCCATACCTTTAGTTAGAATTAAAAATGAGGGAAGATACCATTCCTTAAACCAAGATGATGACAAAAAAAAATCACCAAGACCAGCCTCAAATTGATCCTTCAGTTGAAACCCTAGCTTCCTTTGCCTAAAAGCTCTTGAGATAATTATGGAGTATTTAGAAGATGTTATAAGTGTTAATGAATGGGATAATAGGGTAAATAACTATAATACCCTACACTATTCTTAGTTTGATTCAGCTCTTAGTTGCATGCATAAGGGGCTTAAGGCCTAAAAATTTTACTTAGTGTTGGGGTATTAGTCATTTTCAAGACTCCTAAACTTTGAGGATTTAATTCTTGGTCTTCCAGACCTTAAGACATTGATTTTTGATTTAATTCATATTTAGAGATGTAATAAGTATACATCAGAGGAGTTTAGGATTTTTCAAAAAAGGTTTAGGGCATGTTTGGATCACAAAACTAATGGGTTACCGCGATAAGCCCACGATGTGGAATTAGTCCCAAACTCATGTTTACTAAATCACAGTGAGGGAATTTAATGACCACAATTAGACCACATCATGGTGACGTTGTTGTGTCTAGTGTTCTACTCCCTCTATTTCAAAAAGAATGACCTACTTTGACTTGGCACAAAGTTTAAGAAAATAAAGAAGACTTTTAAATCTTATGGTCATATATTAAAGTTGTGTCAAATGTACCAAAATGCCCTTTAATGTTGTGGTCCTAAACATGCCATGTGAAAAGTTGAAATTAAAGTATTGCCAAAAAAAGAAAAGGGGTCATTCCTTTAGAAAAAAAAAGTAGGTCAGTCTTTTTGAAACGGAGGGAGTATTTAAATTATTGAGGGGAAATTGGGTCTTTCCCCTCAACCCAAATCATCCATAACATGAATTGGGGCATCATTTAGGGCATATTTTCCCTTCTTCTCCAAATCCCTCTCAAGAAAACCCTCTCCTTTTCTCCAAGAACACAAATTCAATTCTTTTTTTCTAAGAAATCAAGAATTCAAGTTCCCCAAGATCAAGAACCTTCAAGGAAGTATCAATAATAGATTTTTTCCTTTCAAGTTAAAATCTTAAGGTATGTGGGGTGTTCATCCATGGGTCCCTTTCACCCATGGAGCCCAAAAACCCTTTTTTCAATTAAAGAACGGATTTTTCTATCATTATTGTATTTTATATTGCTTAAGATGGGTTAAATTCATGTTTTCATGGTAACTTAAATGCAATTCAGTTCATGTATAATCCCATGAAATATTTGAATTCCTCATGCTATGAATTTTAGTTTTCCATGTTTTTGCCAAGTGAACTTAATGTTGTTGGATCCTCATGTTTAAAATACCACCATGTACAAGTCCATGTTTTCTATATGTTTGATGAAATGCCCATGTTTTTTTAGTTGAACCATGATTGAATATTATGTTTAAGTTTAAATTTCATGTTTTAATGATCACTGGGTGTTGGTGGGTTATGAATACCTGATACCTATGTGTCTTATGAATACCCGATACCTACGTGTCTTACATGATTTTCAGATTTTCTAGTATAATTCAATTAAACCATGAATATCCTTACTTATTCAGTTATTATAATTAAGATGAGCACTATCAAAAATATTATTCAGTTAAACTTAATTCAGTTTAGTACCAGTGTTAATTCAGTTAGGAGTAGGATTTAACACTGAGTGAACCTAGGGATGGGGGCTCACCCGCCAGTTAGGAATGAGTCCTTAGTAGTAGTCCCTAAGTTCCATAACTACATAGCCAGTATTGGATTTTGAGATATCACCCGACAATTTAGGACTGACAATCTCTTAGGGGTCACCCACCAGTTACAACTGACTCCCTAGTCCTACGGGACATTAGCTTTGTGGAATCCACATCGTCAGCTAGTGTTAGTACCCGTGGCATGGTACTGACACCTTCCAATTGGGGTTACAGTTTGACCCCAATTAGTTCTGATTGAGGAATTTTGATTACATTATTTCTCCCATAGTTTTAGTACAGTATTCAGTGTATATTCAGTTCAGGTTTGCTTGACCAAAGCATACAGATTTATAGTTATTCAGTTATACAGATTTCAGCCTTTCAGTTTGCAGATTATGTAGAAATATGTATATACTTGGTATTACATTCTCAGATATTATAGTTTTCATGCATTCATGGTCAGTTATTTCATGTTGTTTAGTTAGTCCTTATCTCATATGCACAATACCCCATGCATTTCAGCTAGACCTTATCTCATATACTAATACATTCAAAGTACTGATCATATACTTTTTTCTGCGCTATGTTATCTTTTAACACAGGTTCGGATTCTCAGTTTCCCGACTGCTCCTAGATAGCTCAGCGCACCCAGCAGCAGTAGTGGTGAGTCCTCATCCATTGAGGACATGGTTGCTTATTCCAGTTATTTTAGTAGGTCTTTATATTCAGTAAGACGGGGTTACTTGGGGGCTTGTCCCATAAACTCCTTGGTTAGTTAGAGGTTTTTCAGACAAACAGTCGGACAGTTAGTTAGTTACTTTCAACTTTAATCAGTTATCTCAGACACGATAGTATTACATATTTTAGTATTTTAGTTTGTAGTATTTTATCATCTCTTATGCATATGTTAGATCAGTGCCATTTTATTTAGTTCTCACAGTAGGTAACAGCTCATAGGTTAGCTTGTGTTCACTTATGACCATAAGCACCATTGTCTCGGCTAGGGGATAGCCTCAGGTCATGACAATAACTTCCCAAGTAGGTTAAAAGTCATGGGGCCGTATTAGGATAAGTATGGAAATATCCAGAATACCCCTACTTAAGTCGCACCAAAATCCCATCACAGGGGTACGACTAACCCACATGAGTCATACCCTCCACTACAATTGGTATTCTCTACTAGTATCCTGGAATTAACCTTTGGATCTAACACTGTCCAGCATATGACTCATCCAACCAAGTCATATTGATAGTATACGATTCGTACCCTTTATCCGTACCCCTGGCAGATTAAACCCAAGGAAGATTTAGATATTTTCCACCATATGAGTCTTGGTTATGACTCGTACCCTGGCTTACAGCTCATGGTGAGCCACTGGCACTCAGATCCAACCTAAGTGACCAAGCCTAAGATCAAGTTAAGGAATTGAATGATCTATAACCACTAATACAACTCGTACCCCTAATTCATACCCATTCCAGTAACCAAATCTATCCCACCAACCAACACTAGTCAGTATACGACTGGACCATACCATCTGTACCCCAACATATGGCTCATACCCATAAGTCGTATTGAGTTCATAGATTAGAATTCTAGGAAATTATATAAGGTCCAGTAACTATGGCATTTTAATAGTTTAGGAGGTTAAAAGGTGGGAAAATACCAAAATACCCCGCTAAAGATGTTGCAGAAAAATCTAATTTTGGATGCCATATGGACCCTCCCACGGTCGTAGGATCCAACCACAATTGTGGTATTGAATCATGGGTTCAATAGATACTTTTTAGGTCTCTAAATTTGATCATAAGAGACTATTCCATGATCAGTGAATCCAACCATGATCATGGGTTCCTGGTCATGGTTTGGGTCGTCAAATCTAACAGTTTGACAGTGCTTTAAAATAACCATAACTTCCTACTTCGATATCATATTAAGGCAAAATTGAATGAGTTGGAAATTAATACCAAATATATATAATTTTGTGGCTCATAAGCTCTAAAATACTTTAGAGTCTAAGATTTATGCTTGGTTGAATTTGAATATAGCAAGATGGTTTGGGTCGTCAGTTATGCTTGTTTGGAATTTACTATAGCAAGAATCATGGGTTATATGGGACGTGATCTAGAATTACTATAGAAGTGTGTCTTTCTCTTATCCTGCACTTTCTCTGGTAGAAGTTCCGCTAAAACTTCAGAGACCATATCTTTTTACTCTAAACTCGGATTGACGATAATCAGCAGTGTTCAAAAGGATACTCAAAGACCTTTAATTCATGTCCAAAGCCCATATTACACTAAGAAATTGGTCATAACACCTATGTATAAATTTAAAATCATTAAATTCAGATCTATACATATTTGAAAAATGGTTTGAATTATAGTTCAAAATTTTGGGGTGTTACAATATCTCCCAATTGGGATCGTTATCCTTGAATGATGGCTAAGGGATTATTTAATTAAATAAGCATGGTGTAAGGACTGAAACTTAGCATTAGAACTGCCTTTCCAACATACATATACCAGGAGAGACTCAATATTCAAGCTAACCAGTTATCCATGAATCATGAGTTAATAAAGATTCAGATAAGCATAAGCTAAGGCATGAGTTCTAAGAAACAAGGTTATAATAGCATAATGCATAAATTCCTAAGAATCATAAGCATGTATCAATATTGATGCATAACATGGAATACAATTGCGTTGAACATGGGAATAGAAGTATTTCCACCTTAAATGATATGACTAATAGCCCTAGGTTCAGTAACACTTCTCAACTATGCTTTCTCCTCTGAATACCACACTTTATTATTTCTATCTTAAAATTCCCACACAAATACATAACTACCAAAGCCTAAGTCTAACTATATATAGTTTCCATATTTCAAGCCTAACTAAGAGTCACAAGGTCCTACATAATGCAATCATGCAGGTATAAGTAATGAAATTTTCCTTTACACCCTATATCTCTCTATAAACTTTTGCCCTCAGGAATACTACTCTATCTTATTACTATAACCAGCCAACTTTGAGTTCTAATCATGGTCTATTATCCATATAATACAATGGCATGAATATATATCAATCACAATATTCAAGCCTATCATTTCTTTACATTTTCACACCTAAAATTAGTATCTTCAATCACTTTCATAAGGATTTAGACTATATATCCCTTTTCTAATTATTTCACATAACAAAAGCTTGTCTCTCACTTTATTTTTGACCTATAACCTTAGTTAGAGTAGTCACACCAGAATTTTTACACTAAGAGACTTCTACTCTCTTATCTAAATCATTACTTCATCACTATCAATATAATTGTTATATCATAAGAAAGATCACTAAAGAGTTAGAGCATGAGTATTGAAAATAAAAGAGAAATGGTGCAAGTATGACCTATTCTTATTGTAACTTTGATGCTTAACTGGGGCATGGAAAATAAGGTACAGATCAATACGTACATAATAATTAATATATAAATGATATAAGGTATGATAGAGAGTCATAATGGGATTACAAATCACATGATACAAGTTGGTAACATGCTGCAGATTATAGTTTCTTAGAACTAGGAATAATATGTAACAAGGGTTCATGGATCATGAGCATTGTAATATAGAAATTAGGTCCCTAGTGTCTTAGAGAAAAAAAAATTTAGATCACTAAGAGACGTTTCTGATCCCAGTTCAAGGGATAGAGCATGGACATGATTTTATAGAAAGAGTGTGGACCTTAAACAGTGGCATGTCATGAATATATAAGACTTAAGAAAGGTGTCCTCTTGACTGAAGTACGAGAAATATGCTAGAATAAGAATGTATCACAATGGAACACTTCATAGATATTTTTCTAGACTCATCACCCCTAGAAACTCAAGACTTGCATTGGTTCAATACCTCATAATCTCTCCCTTAGGTTCAAGGTCACTATCCTAGGTCTGCGGACCTATTCTCTAACCAGAGATATATGCACAACAATTGGCATGGTGGGGTATCACTATACCTAATTTATGTCAAACTCGCCCTGATAAACTATTTTCATAATACTTTTCTTAACTTTCTCTATCCTTCAAAGTTTTCATCATATAACTTACATCTTCATGGGTATGAATATCTACTGCTTCTAACACTAAATAATCTAACCTCCTATTCTTAGTATACTGACATCAGGCCTCTAACTTCATATCCACCCAATTTTATAAGAAAATATAATCAATAATTTAAAATATTTTTTTGAAGTTCTAGAAATTATAAATTTACCTTCTCAGACCGGAAGGGATAACCAAAATAAGTGATATACTTTACATGTCTATTACTAGAAAAAATTATTTGATTTTTTACAAAATAAAAATACCTTCACATAAATTATAATGGATGAAATCCATAAATGTACCACGTACAATATATTATTATCTATTAGATAGAAAGACCGGTTTTGATATGTGTGATTAAAAACTTTTTATACCAAGGGTATTTTGGTTATTTCACTAACTATGATGAGAGTCATTTCCATCCAATTACACATGTAACTTACATCTATTCAACCTACTATGTACTTGTCATAAGTCTAACAGAGATATATTTTCCAAATATCTCTAGAGATCCCACTTATCTTTATCTCTCCTTCTCAGCAAGAATAAGTTGCTTCAATTTTGCTACTGTTCAGGTCTACTATTGCTGAATCAAGTACAAATTTCGAAGTTCTAATGAAAGAATAAGTAGATCTTATTAGATATGATAATTAAATTGCTTATTTGGAGTTTGTTGTTTCTAACAAAAAAAACTAATAATTTGATATGTAAATTAAACTATTTTTTGGGGTTTCTGATTCTAACAGAAGAAGAGGAAACTCATTTTGGTTAGATTTCTCACTTGGTGTTTATGTTAACTCTTGATTTTAATGGAAGAAGAAGACCCAATTCAATTTTCTAATTTCTACATAGATTTGGTTCTTTAAAAGATCTTCGTTCGATGCTTACCTAAGGAAAAGTCTTTAATCAACTTCATTGTGTCTCCATAGACTAGCATCATTAATGTGGTGTACAAAGAGACCCGATAGGCATGTTCTAGTCTCCCTAAAGATTGTATGAAATGTATGCAGCCGAAACATCTTTTATGTTTTCATGCATCCATCCATTTATATCTTCAAATATAAGATAGCCTACTAAAATTATCAAGTAAATTCGCTATTCCAAATTTGCTGCCATAAGATTTTTCTGTCAAGTTGAATTAGAACTGTGACAACATGGTTAATTATGTAAAATTGAGTGTTTAGATTGAAATTATATATTATTCCATCATTTTTCTGAAATTATGTATATGATGTGCATACAATATATTGACCTCATTTCGTCTAACTTTGAAGTTTGTAAAGTTTTTTGAATGATGCATCTCTAGGTGGATAAATATTCCTTCTATTCATCTGTAATGCCCCGAAATTACCCCCTGGACATCACGCGGTGCTTAAGACTACGAATATCCCTAAGCTAACCCATGATATCTATTCAGCTTGAAACATACATGACAAATAAAATAGCATGTATAGAAAATAAAGATAAGTCATTCCATATTTTAATATGAATCCCTAAATTATAAAGCCTTAAACAAACATCTTGAACTTAGAACATAACAGTCCGACAAGCCTCTACTTCTATTTAGAGAGCCACTGTGATAGACCCCAACTAACTAGAACTTTAAATGGAAACCAAAAATCTAAGACAATAGTCAATCTTAAACATGAGTCTAATAAGTTAGGTCCTCGAACTATAAGGACTCACCAAAAGTCGGGATGCAGGTGATAATGCATGTGATCAATTGTTCTGCTAGAACTGAGCACCAAAACCTACATTATAAGATAATATAGCACACAGACATATATATGTGTCAGTACTTCTGGAATGTACTGAGTATGTGGGGGTGAATGCATAAGTAAATAAAAACCTGAATATATATATATATATAAACTTTAAAATAATGCATGCTAAGTGTAAATTACTCACCTTGGACTTGAGAAAAACTTAAGGCTACAAGATTATAAAATATGGACAATGAATCCTATGAATAAGCTTAGTGAGCCACAACACTTAATTTCTAAAATCTTCACTATTATTCTTTCGTATGGAAGATTTTTCTAACCGACATAAACCATGTGAGCTACCATGGAGTCCAACATATAACCCACGTTGGGGAGAGATGTTCGACCCTTGTCATCGAAATAAAACCTTAACATAAGTGATCAGTGTACTTCATCCATATTGAGAAAAAGTATAACCTATGGTGGCTCGTAGTTTTTAGGAATTTAGGATTCGCTCATCCGCATTCCTTTCTTGGTGCTAAATACTACTCCTAGAATACTTATATTCTCATACTTTAAGAAATATATCTTAAACTAGTATAAGGGTTTATAGACTGAATAACCAGTTATGCTTCTCTTTATAAATCATAATTAAGATGAGCAGTTGTAGATTTCATGTCTTATCTTTATATCAAAAGATCAACCTTTTCTTTAAATCAAGTTATAGAACATGTCAATGGATCTTAAGAGCATAAACTTCATGTAAACTCAATACTTGTACTTGGGACTTGGAATTCATGTTTTAGTTCATAGAAATTCATAATAAAACATCATGCTAAATAATCATTTTGAAATCTTTCAACAATATCTCAATCAAGATAGTGAAATTCAAATCACAATATGAATCTTATGAGTCAAAACATGGATATATGTAAACCTTGATGAACTTAAAACTTTCAATCTCATGGTGGTATCATTCTTCAAGAATATGGTTATTTGGGTATGAATCTGATAATTCTCAACTTACACGTCAATTTAGTGTAAGGCGGTCATCTTCAATATATTTACCCAACTTTGGAGTCGGGGTCAAATCCATGAGGAACAATGTGGGTGGCGATTAAACCAATTTGAAACTATAGCTACAAGTTAAATTCAAAAAAATGATACGAAAAGATAAAATGGGGGTTTTTAATGATTGAACAAAAGTTATTAACACTTAAATTCGCCATAGAACTCAAAGCTTAAACTACAAATTTCAAATCAATGATATAGAGAAACTAGAATTGTGATCACTGTGATTAGTAATCCTCCATTGAATAATAGTTGAAGTATTGGATTCTCATGACTTATGGGAAACACCAAATTATCAGCATCGACAGTTCATCTAAGTGTTTCTCAACCTATCTAGATGTTGACTTCCCTAATTCTCTCGAACTTAGGAACCTTCTATTCATATTGATTTTATTTCGAGTTGATTAATCTTGTTTCAGCATTAATCATTACATGGGAACTTCACCTTCCCAAATCCTCGTTGATAATTCACTACCTTTAGTTTATTTCTCAGTTCAAGCAAATCAACATAAGGCAAGATCTATTGTTTGCAACCAACAAAAAATAATTAATTAAAAAGAATTATCAAGATCTTCCCACAATCACTCGAACCCTAACCAACTATTAAGACAATACAGGAGTAATCATAGATCCCACAACCCTAGTTGAGGGATTTAGTTCCACATGAAAAAAAAACGATAACAATAACTGAATTCATAATTCAAACTGATTAAACTTACAAAAGATGTAGTCAGAAATTGATTCTCTTCCCAAATTCAAGAAGAATATCCCATAACTAAATCAAAGAATTGAAAATTGAAATCCAAGTTCAGAGACCAAAGAGAAGTAAAGTAGTCTCTGGAATAAGTTCCAGAGGTTAAGCCCTAAAACTAGAGAGAAAATTAATTAATGTCATGAAGTTCAAGATGAATGTCCCTACTTCCTATAAAACCTAAAAACTTTCCCTTAAATACCAGGAGCTAAATTAGGAATCAAATCACAGCATACATCTTTTTCTCGCACAGGTGACGACAATATGTGATGACTTATCAGGGGGTTGACGGCTTATCATACATGTTGTCAACTCCTCTCTGTATTTGATATGTTGTTGTCTTCAGCTAACGATGAGTTTGACGGCTTATCAAAGATCTGATGACTTATCACGGAATGTCATCACTTCATCAACTCATCTTCTGAACACTGCCTAAGGTTGACGGTAATCCTAATGACTTATCAGGACTTTGACGACATATCAGACAATGTCGTCACTTCTTTACTTCAAATCTCATTAACTGCCTTAGGATGAAGGCATTCTCGATGGCTTATCAGAATAGTGATGACTTATCAGAGATGTCGTCACACTTTTGCTCCAACTTCCTCACACTGTCTACAGCTGACGATGACTCTGATAACTTATCACAAATTTGATGACTTATTAGACAAGTCGTCAACTACACTTTCATGGCCACTTGATCCAAATTCACGTCTTTTGCTCTTATTATCTTTGGTTTTCTTGCATCTTGACTTTCCTGCATTATCAAAGAGAAAGCAATCAAAAATGACAAAAGTTGCTTAAGACTTTACAATTATTTCTAGTTAAAAGCCTCAAATGTGTTAGCATTAGCACACACATCAACACCCTCAACTTAAAATAATTGCTTGTCCTCAAGCAACTTAAACATAACTAAGAGGATACAAAGAACATTCGGCAGTCAATTATTCATTTTAGCTCAAAACATATTTGCCATCTCCAAGGTCAGTCATCTCAAACTCAACTATGTATATTACTAGAAAGCAACAATGCAACTCAAAGGAATCAGGCTATGGCATAAACTTAGCAACAACAATCATGCATGTACCAATATTACACTACCCAAACTAGTTAGCAACATAACCAGTGTGCCCTTACAACAAACAAGTCCCACCTTACTCATATAAGAAATAACATATGTAATTATGGGGACAATCAATAGACACTCACTCTCAAAAAGAAGTTCCAGTCAATGTATGCCAAATACCATAAGTTTTCCCTTATTTTCATTACCAAGGCTTTCAGACAGGTAAGCTAGGATCACTATAGGTCTTTTACTTTTGCTTGTAACGTAGGCTAAGGGATGGTATAATACTTGATGATATTTAAGGTGACTAAGACTCCTTGGCACTACACTAACTTTTAGGGTCTCACTTATTTACCTTTACCTAATTATCTCTTTTCTTAATCACACATACTCCGGATGGGTGCGGTCTTTTTGACAATCATTTCTTCTTTTTCACAACTTTTCATTTCTTATTCTTTTTCCACCTTACCCAGCTTTTTATTCTTTTCTTTTATTCTCTCTTTCTTCATACTCATTTTACATCACGCACCCCTATGGTAGACACCCTCAACTTAGGCTATTTGTCTAAGTCAAAGTGCACAATGTCCAAGGAGGACCAAGGACAAAACAGGTTCATTATGATACAAATGGGAAGGTGATAGGTATAATAAAAAGAATAGGCATTCAGGCTCAAAATCAGGATCAAGGGATATTATTCACACATGGAAGGTCATTTAGGCTAGAAGTGAACTATTATCAACAGCGGCCTGTGATCCTTTCCTAACCGCTATCCTACAACCAAGACAACACCAACCAGGCAAGTTCTAGAGTTAACACACAATGAGAACTCGGGATTATCTCACACACACATGGTACAAAGGTACATCACAAGCTACTACCCATTCGGTTCATGCAATTGTTAGCAGTGATTAGCATGTCCCTAGTACTAATGCCATAAAAAGATTCACAGTATTCACATATAGATGCATATCACACAGTTATCGGATAGACAATTGGAGAAGTATTTATCATTACAAGAAAAATTAACAAAAATATGCTTATTGTCCTAGATACTTATTTTCCCCCCAGTTAACCACAACACATCACAAAATAAATACAATACCCGTAAACATGTTGGCTCTACTAGGAATAAGACTCCGGGGAAAAGAGGCACGGCACCAAAAATCCTAAGAGGACATCAACACCCACAAATAGCCCCACCCTCAACTTAAAATCATGCAATGTCCCCAATGTGTCAAACCAAAACAAGAGAGTTAGAAACATACTTGTGGCACCATGGGTGCAAAGATCTGATGTCAATCACATAATACAAATAGAAACAACAAAATACCTTGGGTTGCCTACCAAAAAGCGCCTAATTTAGTGTCGTGGCACGACTAGGTTATATTGACTACTCAGAATTCATCAAGATACCTTAAAAGTGCTTCATCCTTTATCCCTCCACTTAGACGATTTTAATTATCATCCCATCTTTCGATCTTTATATCTTTTAGGTGCATTGGAAAAATGTGAGAGTATGATAAGGAAAGTTTTATCACGCCACTTCGAAAACTTGAACCGCTTGTCCAATTTTGCATTGAACTTTTGTGTGGGCTCATTTGGCAATGCTGAGAATCTTAAAAAGCCACTAAATGGACATCGATCTTTAAGCTTCTTGGCCTTCAAGATTGGGGTTGTATTATACCCTTTCGGAAAGACAAACTCTAAAATGTAGGAATTTTCCTCCTCATTTCTAAAATTCATCATTTACTTGGGTGATTCGACTTTCATCACATCCACCAAGCATAATGTTTAAAAGTGATTTGAGTGAGTTCTTCTCCCTAATTTCAGAGTTTCATCCTTCTCGGCCTCTTTACCCCGAATTGGGCTAGAGTCTTTATAAGAGATTATCTTGATTTCTTCTTTTGCCTCTAGCACCATTTTCTCAATCTTAGCATCATCTCTCATGATTGGTTTGGTTGGTTGGGAAATCACTGAGGGTTTCTCATCATTAAGCTCAACATCAATATAGGGTTCTTACTCCTCATTTTCACACTCTTCTATTATTTTAAATGATTCCACAGATAAGATATCATCTAAACATAATATAGAAGAATGCTTTGAATTATTGACCTCTATATCCATCTCCTCATGAATGATTAGCTTCATGTATAAACGTATATCACATATGACATCATACGTTTCTTTCTGGAGATCCAATATTAGTTGAAACATAGATTTAATGCCACTCTTTCCAGTGCTTCATTCTTTCTTTTCTTGACCAGAAGACTTATCAAACTCATAAAAAAAACTAGAATTTGGGTTAGCCCAATAGGGGGAGGGGGCATTTTTACAATCACTCCAATGTCCATCTTGACCACCACATAAATAACAATTATACTCCCGGTAGGATGGAGATGGTGCACACATCTCTCTCTGGGGATCATATCTATAATCTTTCCAAAAGAGAGGTCCATCACAATATGGACATGGATCATCAAGATAATATTTTCAACCACCAAGCTCATGTTTATTCCACGATGCCATAGTAATAAGTAAACTAAAATAAAAATCTACCTAATAAAAGAAAACTAAAAATAAATATTTACAAGTTTGAATTCAAGCAAGTAGGCTAAAATTCCAAACCAACTAGATACACAAAATTATTCCCCAACAATGGCGCTATTTTTGATAACGCTCAACTTACACATCAATTTAGTGCAAGGCGGTCGTCGTCAATATATTTACCCAACTTTGAAGTCAGGGTCGAATCCACAAGGAATAATATGAGTGTTGATTAAACTAATTTTAAACTATAGCTATAAGTTAAATTCAAACAAATGATACGAAAGATAAAATGGGTGTTTTTAATGATTGAACAAAAGTTATTAACACTTCAATTCGTGTTAGAACTCAAAACTTAAAATACAATATTTCAAATCAATGATATAGAGAAACTATAGTTGTGATCACTATGATTAGTAATCCTCCATTAAATAATAGTTGTAGTATTAGATTCTCGTGACTTATGGGAAACACCAAATTATCAGCATCGATAGTTCATCTAAGTGTTTCTCAACCTCTCTCGAACTTAGAAACCTTCTATTCATACTGATTTTATTTTGAGTTGATTAATCTTGTTACAGCATTAATCATTAGAAGGGAGCTTAACCTTCCTAAATCCCTATTGATAATTCACTACCTTTAGTTTATTTCTTAGTTTCAGCAAATTAACATAAGGAGAGATCTATTATTTGCAACCAACAAAAAATAATTAATACAAAAGAATTATCAAGATGTTCCCACAATCACTCGAACCCTAACCAACTATTAAGACAATACAGGAGTAATCATAGATCCCACAACCCTAGTTTTGGGTTTTAGTTCCACATGAAAGAGAAAGCGATAACAATAACTGAATTCATAATTCAAAGTGATTAAACTTACAAAAGATGTAGTCAGAAATTGATTCTCTTCCCAAATTCAAGAAGAATGTCCCACAACTAAATCAAAGAATTGAAAATTGAAATCCAAGTTTAGAGACCAAAGAGAAGTAAAGCAGTCTCTGGAATAAGTTCTAGAGGTTAATCCCTAAAACTAAAGAGAAAATGGATTAATGTCGTGAAGTTTAAGATGAATGTCCCCACCTCCTATAAAACCTAAAAACTTTCCCTTAAATACGAGGAGCTAAATTAAGAATCAAATCACAGCATACATCTTTTTATCGCACAGGTGACAACAATATATGACGACTTATCAGGGGGTTAACGGCTTATCAGACATGTTGTCAACTTTTCTCTGTATTTGATAAGTTGCTGTCTTCAGCTGACGACAAGTCTGAAAGCTTATCAAAGATCTGATGACTTATCACAGAATGTCGTCACTTCTTCAACTCAACTTCTGAACACTGCCTAAGGCTAACGATAATCCTATCAACTTATCAGGACTTTGATGACATATGAAACAATATCTTCACTTCTTTACTTTAAATCTTATGTACTGTCTTAGGCTGACGGCATTCTCGATGTCTTATCAGAATTATGACAACTTATTAGAGATGCCATCACACTTCTGCTCCAACTTTCTCACACCGTCTACAGCTGATGATGACTCTGATAATTTATCATAAATTTGGCAACTTATCAGACAAGTCGTCAGCTACACTTTCATGGATACTTGATCCGAATTCACGTCTTTTTCTCTTATTATCGTTGGTTTTCTTGCATCTTGACTTTCCAGCATCTTCAAAGAGAAAGCAATCAAAAACGACAAAAGTTGCTTAAGACTTTACTATTATTTCTAGTTAAAAGCCTCAAATGTGTTAGCATTAGCTCAGATATCAGAATCCTATTCCAAAATAAGTAAATTCAATCTAAAAATCATGTTTTTGGTCACAAGGGTGAAACAATAACCTTGTTCATAGACCCCACATACCAGAAATTTCTTGACTTGTAAAGTGAGTTTGAACCTTGAGAATTGAAAGATGAATTTGTGTGAGGAACCCTAATCATGATGTTCTTGAAGATGGAAGGAGAGTTAATATTGTTAATTGATTAAGGAATTCAGGAAAATAATGCCTTTGGGGGGGGGGGGTATAGATCGTGGGTTGGAGTTATAAGAGGGAAATTGTAATACCCCATATTTTTATACTAGAATTCTAACTGTCATTCCTATATGTCTAAGCTCTAATACATGTGATACTGAATTAACTACTTTAATAACCTGGAAATAGAATAACTGGGTCCCCAAACTATGAGGACTCACCAACTGTCTGTATGTAGATGGAGATTCTTGAAATCACTCATGCTACTGGAACTGGGCACCTGAACCTACATTATTAAAAAATGTAGCACATAGACATATATGTGGATCAGTACTTCTGGAATGTACTTGTAATAGCCTGCAAAGTTCTCTCCTAGTCTGAACCTTAGAGCATTTTTGAAAAAATGAAAATCCGAGTTTAAAATTTTTAGAAATATATTCCCAAGTATGAAACACTTTGAATCGTGTTTTATTTCTATAATTTCAACTTTTTTTCATGTATAGCATTTAATAAGCTTTCCATCGATACCAATTTTATCAAAATCCGACATCGGACGAGGGAGTTATAGCCGTTTTACTAAATGGTATCGGAATCGCCCAGATTTGACGGTCAACCTGGTGGAACGTTAGGTCCTTGGTGGGACGTCAAGTGTCCCGTCAATACAAGGCATTGACCCCTATTTTTGGTCTCATGCGACGGCCAAAGTGGTGGACTATCAATAAGTTGACGGACCGTCAAGGGGTCCGTCAAGTCAAAACAGAATGGCCCATTCTTGACCCCCAAGTGATGGATGATCTGGTGGACCATCAGATTCCTGACGGACCGTCACTTCGACCTTAACGAAAAGGCAGAACGACCCAAATTCGGCATTCGAGTGACGGATGACCTAGTGGACCCAGATTTGGCATTCATATGAAATCATCTCTAAAATAAGTTTCGGGCACAAGGATGGAAGAATTATACTTTTTCATTATGCCCCATTCCTTAATTGATGAAATAGATGATGACACTTGAATTTGAATTCCTATTAATTCTCTTGAATAATGTTTCTTGAAGTTATTGAATTGAGAACCTTGATTTTTGAATTATCTTTAAAAAGGAATGGTGAAATCTTGGATTATCTTAAAGTTGAATGTTGAAGCCTAGTATTTTCTTGGAGAGAAATTTGAAGAATAATGGGTATAAGATGCTTATAATAGGTTTAATCATTTGTTTTTCATGATTTGGCGTCTTGGAAAAAGACTAAGTTTCCCTTTGGAAGTTTAAGTTAAAACTGGAGTGTCATTTAAGGCCTCACTGCAATATGGTGAGTGGGTCATCATGATACCCACTGCGACGCGGTGAGACCCTTATCGAAAAATACACTGCAATTCAGTGCAATTGCGGTGGATCTCTGGAAACTTACCGTTGCTGATTTGACCTCTAACGCGATGCGGTGGCCTTCTCACCGCTATACTCACTGTGATGCGGCCTAATCGCAGTGAGCTACTTCCTTGTCAATCCTAATGGGTTCCAAACCTAGTCCAAAAAATTTGAAACTTACCCGAGGCTTGCTACTTACACCCATGAATGTAATTCAACTCAAAAATCATCAACTCAAAGCCCGAAAAGTCAACTTAAAAATCTTCAAAGTTTAAAGAGAGTAAAAAATGACTAAATCCCTCAACTAGTTTTTGGACATGTATAGTATACACTAGGTAAGCTAACTGGTTCAAACTTCTTAATATGATAAAAATAATTTTTTACTATAAATATGCAATGAGTTACACAAAATTTAATGGAAAAATGAATATGCAAGCTCAAAGTATTGGATAGTGAGCGTGTACATTTGTTATTAAATTTCAATATTTCAGAGGAAAATCTTATCAATATTTATTGTGGAGTAAAACTTAAAGGATATCCTTCATTTTTCAAAAGGAGAAAAAATAAAAATTTGAACTTATACAACCTTAAATACCACATATTCTAAACTTTCCATAGAATCAACCAAGGGTCAGTCTTATCTGTGCCTTCATTTACTAAAATATAAGCCTATTTCTTTCAGCAATAGAACATGTCAAAGGTTGCTAAATTATACATTAAATATTAGATAAATAAACAAAATTTCTCTCCTTCTCTCTTTTTCTATATGTATGTATATATATATATAAGAAGGATATGAGACTGTTTATGTTATATACTTCTAAAGCCACCATTCTCATTTATCTTTTTGGTAAATTTTTTAGCCTTTTTTTATTTTAATTATTTTATTGAGCAATAATTAAACATAAAATTCACAATTAATGAAAAGTACTGCCAATAATGGCTATTACTGACATTAAAGTTTAAAACATTTACTACACTACTACCATTATTTAGCCTTTTCAACTATCAAAATGAGATGAATGATTATACATATGTTTCCCTCTTGTCCGTTTTTCATTTTGAAAAGATACACTTTTATTGATCTTAATTAAGGTCAATAAATATTGTCCATTATGATCCTTGAATTAAGATAATAATAGTGGCTTAATTTTTCAACTTATGATCATTTTTTTTCTATATAAATCTCATGCCTAATCTCTTTGGGTTGAATATTTTTTCAAAACAAAGGTGAATTATAAAGTTGATATCAATTTTTATTCTTTATTTTTTTTAATTTATTAAGTTGATCATATATATAAACATTGTACTATTGAATTGTGTTTCAATTTATTTTTCTAGTTTGTGGCTGGTATTATAGAAAATATGAATGTCAATCATCTCTAGTGTATTAGTTAAACACCCTAAATTTTTGTCCCTTGAAAATTTCTTGAGCCTTGAGCTCACTGCCTTGGTTATGACTGGACCCGCAGAGTCGTAAGGTGCTTGATGACTCGTTGGGATGAGTTATAACCAAATCAGTAAGTTGGTTGCCTGACTCTGATCTGAGTATGAGTGGCTCACTTAGACCCTTAAGGTTATGTTACAAGTCGTTAGGAGAATCATAGTGTGTCCAGTGTTTAACCCATTTGAGTTCTCTGTTGACTATGACTGGACCATACGAGTCGTAGGGTCTCATTACAAGTTGGCTAGTTGAGTTTTAAGGATAGCATTTTGTGTGCTTGGTGAGACTATCCTAGTTTTGACTTATGGTGATGAGTCATAAGGAGTGGTTATGACTCAATGGTTGACTCGTAATCAAAGGCGCCTTTTTCCAGCTTTTAAGTTAAGGGCATTATGGATATTTTTCTTTTTCCCCAACTTGAAATCCACATTTTATAACCTCCTTAGGGTATCATTAAGCCTCGGAAATAAATAAAATAACTTCTCAAAACACTCCCAAATCCTCAAGCTCATGAATATTTAGGGTTTTCAAGAGATTAATCAATTGGGGATTCAAAGGGTAATTTCTCTCCATACTTCTTCGTGTTTAAGGCATGTTACTCTTCCCTTATTTTTAATTTCATAAAGGCATGTGATTTAAAGTATTGTACATGAGATATTGATGTTGGGTTTTGAGCTATGATTTGAGGGTTTTTAGTATAAATTTCTCAAATGCATTATCCATGAAATTTATAAAACTATTGTGCTTAAATTGCTTATTGGTAAATGAATTGGGGTGCATGGGAATGGTGGATGGAAATAGGGCTACAAAGGAATCTCCAAATTAATTGTTTTGGTATGGAAATTAAGGACGGTTTTGAAAACCTTGTGGGGCACAATGGAATCCCCTAAGTGAACCATTCATATAAACCTTGTGGGGTACATGTGAATCCCTCAAGTGATTTTAATAATGGAGTTTGTGGGGTACTTAAGAATCTCCTAAGTGTCGGCTAATGACATTGTCTGCAAGCTATAGTCAATATGACGGTACCACTTAATAATGACTTAATAATTGACTCCTGGAATTAGTGGTTGGGTTATGTGTTAAATATTTTAATTGAGCAATAATAGGGGTTGTGATAGCTAGCCGTGAAGGTGTGAGTCCGAACGAGGGACATTGGAAACCCATGATTACCGACATGAGGGTTAGTCTTGATGATTATGTACTTGTGGGGTACAAGGGAATCCACTAATTATATACACGTACATATGTATCATAGAGGGTGAATGGTACAATGAAATCCCTGTCCACATATGGTATCTCCTGTTCGTACGGACAACACACGTTGGGGGTCATTCAGGGGGTAACACTGGACCCATATAGCCCATGGGTGGACTTATGATGGTAAAAATACATAACCTAGGTTAAGGTTTTAAAATGCATGTTAAACTTTATTCCCTATCTCAGCATGGTATATATATAGAGAGAGATGAATGTATTTGTGTATGGTAATGTACATCGATTTGACTTGTTTTGGATTGATGGCATTAGTTTATCTTTATCCCTGAGTTACATGCTAGTATTCACCCTGCTAACTATCTTCGGACGCTGTGTCTCCACGTAATGTAAGAACTGACAACACTTTCACTCCTCCTTCTCAGTGACTAGGTGATGTCGGGATCAACTTGTGAGTCAAACTAAAGTGGTGAGATTCCATACTTTGGAAGACCCTGTTTCATGCTATGGATTTCTTAATATCTTTACTATTTCTTTGGTATTAGTTTTATCTATGGTCGGGGACATATCTAACTATTTATTCTTTAGCTTTGATTAGAGGTTTTGTCGGACTACTACTGTACCGCCCCAAATCTGGTACCCAGAACATTACACGATGCTCATGACCCGAAGGACCACAAGCTAAGCCATGACTGATATCTGTACCTATATACTGCATAAAAGACTGTATAGTGTGGAAAAATGAACTGAAAGGCCATAAGGTTCCATACTAGTACATAACTGAAAATATGGTATATCAATACCAAAATAACTGAAATAACTGTGTGACATGCTAGAGTCTGAAAGCCTCTAATCTATTTGAAAAAGGAGTTGATGGGACATGTCCCCAACTAACTCCGACTACTAAAATAAAATGAAAACTAAAATAGTAATATAATCATCATGTCCTCGAAGTATGAGGACTCGCAGCTAACTATGACTATTGAACATGGATCCTACTGATTCTTTGGAGCTCGTTCTTTTAAACCTACGGTATAAGACACCATAAGGCAAATGCATTAGCACTTTCAATGTACTAGTATGCAAGTGAGGTAGGCTGAATACAAATGGTTCATATGAATGAACAGTACTAACTGACTGACTAACATGAACGTGAGAATATATGCATGACTACATAACTGTAACTGAGATCACGATAGGACTGAATACTAAGTTCTGACTACTGAGTTAACTGATATTGACATCTGAGTCACTGATGAGTGAGAAAAACTGATACTATATTACTGAATACTGAGGGACTGATACTATGTTACTGATACATGAATAACTGTGTCTAACAACTCTAATTATGAAGAACTAGTATGGTTGACTATATCTGACAGTCCTGAAGCTGAATACTGATAACATGAGTTCTGATAACTAGCATAACTGATAACATGAGTGACTATATCTGACAGTCTTGAATCTGATGGAACTAGTTGAGTTTTGTACTATATCTGAGTAACTGAATCTGAGATCGGTCCTATCTAATAGGTGATCTCTAAATCTGATGATACTTATACTGACTAACCATAGTTGAGATCAGCCCTATCTAGTGGGTGATCTCGGAGTGTATTTATAATGATAAGGATTGACTGTATCTGACAGTCCTAAATATATACTACTGAGATGAATTGACTGTATCTGACAGTCCTGATTCTGTAACTACAACTGTGGAATGCATTCATCTAACCGACATGCCCTATACTATGCTACTCGGGTCCAACCAATAACCCCAGTTGGAAGGGTGTTAGTACCGCGCCACTGGTAAAGACAACTATTGTGGAGTCATTCCTAATCTAGAGGGTGACCACTAGGATCAGTCCTATACATTTAAATATGCTTACGGGTGATCCCTGAGTATGTCAGTCCTATCTAACGGGTGACATCTCGTACCTACACGAGTTACGTAGTTCTAGAACTTAGGGATTACTTCTAGGGATCTCAGTCCTATCTAGCGGGTTAGTCCCCGTCCCTAGGCTCGCTCAGTGCTGAATCCTTCTCCTATCTGAAAGACTCTGAACTAATTAACTGAGCTGAACTAATTAACTGAACTGAACTGATACTAGTGGTATTGTCTAGTGAAGCTAAATTGAATTTACTGAGTTCCATTGACTGACGGAATATACTGAGTTCTGAGGATTGACTGAGAGAACTGTAGTTACTGAGATTGACTGGGAATACTGAGGTTACTGAGATTACTAAACTACTGAGATTACTGAGATTTCTGGGTTTTCCTAAGTCACATGACTAATTGAGTTCTATGGATCATGGCTTGACTGGGCGTATCGTGAAAACATGACATGGCTCTAGGCACACAGGTAATATTTTGGGTACAAGTACCCCCAAGGACTCGATGGAAAACTAATTCAATTATCTATCTGTTGGTGGGTCATGAGCTCAAAAATTCTTTGTAGAATGGGAGATATGCTCGTTTGAAGTTGACTATGGCAATGTCCTTCTCAAGAATTAAATCGATAAGGGATGTTTTGACTCATCTAATATCTAAGACGTATTTGAGGACTTAATATACATCTATGTGATCATAAAACTACCAAATCACTATAATTTATTTCTTATGAGCTTGAAGCATGGTTCAACTATCGATTGGGATTCTCGGGGTATTATAATATCTCCCCCTTGAGAACATTCATCCTCGAATGAGACTGAGTGAGAGAGGGGAAGAACATAAACTGATGTACAAAGTGAACATGAATAACTGGAACATGATCTCATGGATGAAATAACTGATAACTGAATATAACATACTAAACATGCATGTCTGATGCATGACTGATAAACTGAATTCATGCATATCTGATGCATGGATAATTGACTCATGAATACATGACTGAATGTCCTGATGAACTGAATTTCTCACAATGAGAATGCATGTCTGATTCATAATTACATGACTAAACTGATATATGAATGCATGATTGAATATGCAAGAGTACATAGTACCAAATTTGTCATGGGGATCTGAGCATGAACTGAATACCAAGTTTGTAATGGTAGTTTAAACAGGGACTTGAGTAAGTTTAAGAAAAATGCTACGTAACTGAAAAGTACTGATGAACCCATGATTATGCTAGAAGTATGCATGAATGGGAACCTGAAAACATGACTGAGGCTGAAACATGACATATAAACTGAATTTCATGAACTGAACTGAGCCCCTAAATACATGGCTCATGACTGAGATCTTAACTTGAGGTCTAACTTATAAGTACCCTCTACTCTAACTGGATTCTTTATGTGAAGAGAAACTGAATTTAAGACATGAGAGCGTTGAGGAATAATGGGGTATCTCCCCCTTGGGACACTATGTCCTTCTAAGAACGCTCACCTTACTAAGATACTGGGGCGATGCACAGGGCATCAATGGACTGATTCATGACTGAACAACTCATGCTGAAAATCGTAAGCTAAAATGAGAGAATGAAATCTAACAATGCACATCATGAGTGTGAAGGGCCTATAATGTACCCGATTCTATGCTGGGGGAATTTCCTTGATCATGGCGAGTCTGAAGAGCATAAAACCTATTCTAACGCTGACCACTAGTGGTACTGGAAGTGACTCCCTGCTGGCGTAAATCTTTTCCCTTCTAAGACCTTACTTTACATTCCAGCAGCCTGTGGCCTAGCTTACCATATCCATAACATACCTCGTTGCCTTCTCTCTACACACACCTAGGTCATTCCAACCACACTCTTCATAAAGTGGATAGGTAAGACTCTTGTTCTCACTACCCTAGACCTTGGATCCTGGGACCCATCACGAAGATCATTCCTAAACTTGGGTACTGGTGCACTAGGTGAAGATAGAGCTGGGATTGAAAGCTTATGACTATACTGAGAACGGATACCACCATCGACTTAGGCTAAGCAAAGATGAAACTACCTGTCCTCACCCTCTTATTCTTCTTTTCCTTTATCTTATTCTTTTGCTCTTTTATCTGTTGAGCATGGGTCATAAGTCTGGCTAAAGTTATGTCACTATTCAGCATGGCGGATCTAGACTCATTAACCACGCTATCATTCACCCCTGACATAAACTTACTCATCTTGGACCTACTGTCTGTAACCATATGTGGGGCATATCTGGCTAATTGAGTAAACTTAAGAGAATACTCTTTCACTATCATATCGCCCTTCCTGAGGTTGATAAACTCTATCACCTTAGTTGTCTAAGCTCTAGGAGAAAGAACCTCTCTAAAAATGTCGTGACAAATTCATTCCATTCTTTAGGCATTGCCCCTTCTTCCCTTTATGACTTCCACTGCTTGAACCAAGTATGAGCCACATCCTACAACTAATATGCAACTATCTCAGCACTCTCAACAGTAGTCACCCCCATTATATATTTCACCTTCTAAACTTGATCTATGAATTCCTGAGGGTCCTCATCTGTCTTCGACCCAAGAAAGTATGGAGGATTCATTCGGATGAAGTCCCAAATCCTGGCTGCAGCTGATTTGGCCACTAGTTTGGCTGGAATGACAGCTGGCCATTTATTTTGGGCGTCGACCGACTGAGCGAGAGTAGTAAATACAGTCTTGAACTCCGCATGAGAAACATGATCTCCCAAAGGTTCTTCAGGCTGAGGGGATGACTGATTTCCATTTCTTCTTTTAAGAGGCATGTTTTGTAGAAGAAAGAGAGAAACTGTAACAACCCAACTTTCTAAACCGAGAATGCTACATGATGCTCATGACCCCCAAAGGACCACAATCTAACCCATGACTGATATCTGTACCTATATACTGCATAAAATACTGAATAACGTAGAAACATGCACTGAAAGGCCATAAGGTTCAATACTGAACATAACATTGATAACATAACATCTGTGGGGTAATACAATACCCAAAACAAAATTGTAAACACGGAAGTCTGAAACACAATAGTCTTCATCTAGTCTAAAAGCCTCTACTGTCTGAATAATCTGAATAAGGAGTTGATGGGACATGTCCCCAACTAACTCCAACTAATAAATAATCAATGAAATAGTGGAGAAATAATCATGTCCTTGAAGGATAAGGACTCACTTCTATTTTGACTGCTGATACTGGAATCTACTGTTGATCTAGAACTCGTGTGTCTGAACCTATGGTGTAACATAAAAAGAAAGCACCATAGTGCAAATGCGTCAGTACAATGGAATACACTGAGTATATATGTGAGGTAGGCTAATGGAAGGGTTAACATGCATGAATAATGCTAGATGACTATCTAACATGAATGCGAAAATGCATACATAAATACATAACTATAACTGACACTGTGATATCGTGATTACTAAATCAGAATATTGTTGACATGACATACTAATAACTAATATAACTGATAGAATAAATAGTTGTATCAGAATGTAACTTATAACATGGGTGACTGTATATGACAGTCCTGAATCTGATGTAACTATCTGAGTTCCTTACTGTATCTGAGTCGACTGTATCTGACAGTGTTGAATCTAAAGAACTATCTGAGTTCTTTTACTGAGACTGGTACTAAAATTATGGGAGGTAGTATTTAACTGACATGCCCCGGACACACCCTTATGGATGAGTTGCGGTCCAATCTGTAACCCCAATTAGAAGGGTATCAATATCGAGCCACTGGTAAGGACAAGTTGTGGGCGACCCTTATCGGATAGTGTACCCAAAAAATAATGGTGGGGCCCTTATCTGATAGTGCTTATCCACCTGATCAACCCTTATTGGATAGTGTTGATGTCTCAACCTATGTTGGCTACATAGTTCTGGAATGCAAGGATGAATTCTAAGGGTCATACCCTCATCTGATAGTGTGTTTCCCCATCGTTGGGTTCACTCGGTGCTAATTCCTACTCCTATCTAAATGGACACTGAGCATGATTTATTGAACTGAACATGAGCTGAGTTCTAAGTTCCGTTGACTGATTGAATGCTACTAATATCTGACAACTGACTAATTCATGAGATCATGGAGATTTTTCCTCAGTCATAAGACTATCTGAAGTCTAAGGATTCATAGCTTGACTGATAGTATCATGAAAACATGACATAGCTCTAGGTACAAAGCTAATGTTTCAGGTACAAGTATTCCCAGGACTCGATGGAAGAAAACTGACAAAGCATGACTTACTTGAATACATAATAATCATCATAATACATTTACTGAAGCATTTCATCAAACATGTGATAGGCATAAGCTTGTACATACATGGGGATTTCATGATATCACGCTAATTAGACACTTTCCCTTCATCTAGGCATTCAACCAAACATATAGTAGGCATAGAATGTGTACACAACATCATACAACAATTAACTGTCGTGATTCAATTCCAATTTAATCATTCAATGGTTTAGTCCTAGGGTTTCATGAATCTATACTGATACAAATCAACCCATATAGAATTTAACACTCATTCATGGAATACAATTCAATTACTAATTATCAACATGAACAAAAGTATCCCAATCATGAAATGCATAAGAAAATCCATAACTTGAATTTAGAAAAGGGATTCTTAGGCTTCATGGAGGAAAGGAGTCGATGAATGAACACTATGCATACCTTAGTTTGTGATTTCGTGAAGATTGATGGTGAAACTTTCATAAATTTAATCCCCAATAGAAACCGTAGCTTGTTCTTGAGAGAAACTTAAGAGAAAATAGTATATTTTTGGTGAAGAATATCTAAATCACGTGTTATTGGGTTTATATAGGGGTAGGAAATTGACCCTTTTAACCCTGGACGCGTCATTTAATTTCAGTAAAATTTTCTCAAACTGGGCCCCTAGCACGATGTGGCATTATCGCGATGTGGCACTATAAATTGACAATTGGGAAATTGAGGGATGGCGCAATGCAGAACCATAATGTTGCCCCTTACTTCGTGACCTGGAACTTTGGCGCGATGCGGGGGAAATCGCGCTGAGACACTATAAAAAGGACAATTCTGTATTTGAGTGTTGATGCAATGTGCCATAATTGCAGATGCCTACTGGAAATTGCCAAATACCATTTCCACTTATGGCGTTGTGCGCCACTGACTAATATGGCGTTGTTTTACGATGGGAAATTGAAATAGTCATAACTTCTTACCCAGTTACCGGATTTAAGTGAATCATATATCAATGGAAAGCTTATTGAATTTTCCACATGAAAAAAAGTGAAAATCTTGAAAATTCCTTATGGAATAATTATCATTCACTTTAGAAACTAGTACTAGGCATTCTTGTGATGAAATTTGCTAGAAATCTTTAGGGTATTACAATATCTCCCCCTTGAGAACATTCATCCTCGAATGAGACTGACTGAGAGGGGAAACAATAAGATGAACATAAACTAAACATGAATAACTAGAAAATGATCTCATGACGGACAAACTGAACATAATATACTGAACATACATATCTGATGCATGTGTAACTGATTCATGAATGCATGACTGAATGTTCCAAGGAACTAAGTTTCTCACAATGATAATGCATTTCTAATGCATAATTATATAACTGAGATGATACATGAATGTACGACTAAATATGCAATGGTACTTGATACCAAGTTTATACTGAGAACATGAACATGAAACTGAATACCAAGTTCGTGATGAACACTGATCATGAAACTGAGTAAGCTTGAGGAGAACTGTTACCTTGAGCTTGATCTGAGTTGGCAGAAAAAAGGTGAGGATACTTGGTACACATGTCTGCTTCTGCTTCCCAAGCTCCCTCAACGGACTGATTTTGCCAAAGAACTTTTACTAGAGGGACTTCTTTGTTCTTCAATCTACGAGTCTGATAGTCTAAGATTTCGACTGGAATCTCTTCATAAGAGAGACTGTTCTGAACATCAATGCTCTAAATAGGGACTACGACTGGTGGGTCACCTATACACTTATTGAGCAAAGATACATGGAAGACTGGATGAACTGAGGCTAGATCTGAAGGCAATTTGATCTCATAAGCTACCTTAATGAAACGACTGAGAATCTTGAGGGACCGATATATCAGGGAATGATATTTTCCTTCTTGCGAATCTCTTCACTCCCTTCATGGATGAGATCTTTAAATAGACATGATCACCAACCTCAAACTCGAGATCTTTTCTACGAACATCTACATAAGACTTCTGTCAGCTCTGAGCAGCCCAGAGTCTTTATCTGATTAACTAGACTTTTTCAAAGGCATTGAATACTAAGTCAGGACCTATGACTGAGTCCTCACTAACTTTGAACCAACCAATTAGAGATCTACATCTCCTACCATGGAGAGTTTCGAATGGAGACATCTGAATACTAGAATGATAGCTATTTTTGTATGCAAACTCAATCAAAGGCAAGTGGTCATCCCAACTTCCCTTAAAATCAATTGCATACACCCTTAGAATATCTTCTAAAGTCTGAATGGTTCTTTCTGCTTGACCATCTTTCTGAGGATGGAAGGCTGTACTGAGATGAGCTTGGATACCGAGACCTTTTTAGAATGCTTTCCAGAAATGAGAGGTGAACTGGGTACTTCTGTCTGAGATAATGGACAATGGAACACCGTGCAATCTGACCAAATCCTTGATATAGAGTTTGGCATAATCCTTGGCTAAATAAGAGGTATGAACTGGAAGAAAATGAGCTGATTTGGTCATTCTGTCTACAATGACCCAGACTGAATCATGCTGATGATGAGTTCGAGGAAAACCCATCACGAAGTCCATGTTGACCACTTCCAAGTAGGAATAATGAACTCCTGCATGGACCCACGAGGCTTCTGATGCTCTATCTTAACTTGCTGACATGTAGAGCACTTAACCACAAATTCTATAATGTCTCTCTTCATCCCACTCCACCAATAGATTTCCTGCAAGTCACGGTACATCTTTGTATCCCCTAGATGAATAGAGTAGTACGCACTATGAACTTCTGGAAGAATTTATTTCCTTAAGTCATCACACCTGGAACACAGAGATGACCCTGACAACGCAAAACACCATCTCCCCCTTGGGAGAAAACCTCTACTTTATGATTTTGAACTGACTCTTTCAACTTGACCAGGCTGGGATATCTATCTTTCTTTTCTTTCACCTTGAAAACTAGAGATAATTCTGAACTACTCTGAACACATACACCACCCCCTGAAGAATCGACTAAGCAAATGCCTAGTCTGGCAAGCTGATAGACTTCTAGAGCTAACTTCTTCTTACTATCCTCCACATGAGAAAAACTACCCATGGATAGCCTACTGAGAGCATCGACCACTATGTTGGCCTTGCCTAGATGATAGAGGACACTCATGTCGTAGTCTTTCAAGAGCTCTAACCACCTTCTCTAACGAAGATTGAGATCTTTTTGATAAAATATATACTGAAGACTCTTGTGATCTATGAAGACATCTACATGAACTCCATATATATAATGCATCCAAATCTTCAAGGCAAATACTACGGATGCTAACTCAGAATCATGAGTAGGATAATTCCTCTCATGGGGTTTAAGCTATCTGGAGGCGTAGTCTATGACCTTACCATGCTATATGAGGATACAACCCAAACCTACTTTGTATGCATCACAATACACCACAAACCTATCTGAACCATCTAGAAGAGCTAAGACTGGGGCTGAGGTAAGTCGAGTCTTCAACTCCTGAAAAATCTTCTTGCAAGGGTCTGACCACTGAAACTTGACTTTCTTTTAAGTCAATCTAGATATAGTGGATGCAATAGATGAAAATCCTTTAACAAACCATCTGTAATAGCTAGCCAAACCCATGAAACTCCTGATATCTGATGGAGAGACGGGTCTTGGACAGTTTCTTACTGCTTTGGTCTTTTGAGGATCAACTTTAATGCCATCACTATAAATAATGTGACCAAGGAATGCTACTGACCTTATCCAAAATTCGCACTTACTGAATTTGGAAAATAGATGATGATCTCTGAGAGTTTGAAGTACTATTAGGAGATGGTCTGCATGATCGCGCTCAGCGCGGGAATAGACCAGAATATCATCTATGAAGACTATGACGAACATGTCTAAGTACTTCTTGAACACACAGTTCATCAAGTCCATGAAAGTTTTTGGGGCATTGGTAAGACCAAATGACATGAATGAGAAATCAAAGTGACCATACCGAGTATGGAAAGCTATTTTTGGAATGTCACTTTCCGTAACACTAAGCTGATGATAGCCGGATCTGAGGTCTATCTTAGAGAAATAGCTGTCACCCTGAAGTTGGTCAAACAAGTCATCAATTTTGGGAAGAGGATACTTGTTATTGACTGTGACCTTATTGAGTTGACGGTAATCAATTCACATTCTGAGAGAACCATCTCTCTTGCGCATGAATAAGACTGGTGTGCCCCACAAGGAATGCTGGGTATGATGAATCCCTTATCTAAGAGATCCTTCAACTGTTCTTTCAATTCTCTGAGTTCTACTGGTGCCATTCTGTATGGCAGAATGGAAATAGGCTGAGTATTTGGAAGAAGGTCAATGCCAAAGTCTATTTCCCTTTCAGGAGGAATTCCTAGAAGATCTTTTGGGAAAGACATCTGAATATTTATTCACTACTGGGACTGATTTATGGATGGGAGTTTCGGAAATAGTTTCCTTAACTCGAACTAAATGATAGGCATATCCTTTAGAAATTATTTTCCTTGCCCGAAGGTAGGAAATAAGCTGACCCCTGAAAGCAGATACACTACCCTTCTACTCAAGGATGGGTTCATTTGGAAAATAAAACTGGACTATTCTATTTCTGTAGTCGATTGTGGCATAGCAGGAATGAAGCCAATCCATGACGAGAATGACCTCAAAATTAGTCATCTCTAATTCGACTAAGTCTGCTGAAGTGACTATCTGAAACATCATAACCGAGCAGTTCTTGTATACCCGCAGGGCTATGATGGTTTTTCCCACTAGGGTAGAGACTGAGAAGGGCTCTGCTAGAATTTCAGGACTGATTCTATAATCAACTGCTATATAGGGAGTAACAAAAGACAAAGAAGCTCCTGGATCTAGTAAAGCATAAACATGCACATGAAAGATCTGTAACATACTAGTAACTACATCAGGAGAATCTTCCTGATCTTGTCGAGTCTGAAGAATATATAGTCTATTTGGTCATTTCCCGCTAGTAGCAATGGTGATGGCACCCTGCTGATTTGGGCGACCGAACTAAGCTGAGGAGCGAATATGACTCTGATAACCTGACTGAGGGTAGTATCTGACTCTGTGGCCTATTTTGCCATAACCGAAATAGACATCGTTGCTAGCTCTACAAAAACCCTTGTGGTTCTTACCACAAGTATGACAAAGAGGATTAGTTCGGGCATTCCTGACACTACCTTGAGACTTAGAGCCTGGCGCTCTATCTCCGAACTTAGGAGCTGGAGCACTGGCTGAAGAAGGAGTTGGAATTGATGACTTAGGACAAAACTGAGAATGGTTTCCTCCTTCTGATTTAGGATAACTATAATTGAAGCTACCAGTCCTAGCATTCTTATTCTTCTTTTCTCTCTACTTATTCTTCTACTCCCCAATCTGCTGAGCATGGGTCATAAGTCTGCCTAAAGTTATGTCACTATTTAGTATGGCAGATCTGCACTCATTAACCACACTATCATTTACCCCTGAAGATAACTTACTCATCTTGGCTCTAACGTCTGCAACCACATGAGGAGCATATCTGGCTAATTGAGTAAAATTTAGAGAATACGCTTTCACCGTCATATTTCCCTGCCTGAGGTTGATGAATTCTAGAACCTTAGACTCTCTAAGATCTTGGGGAAAGAATCTGTCTAAGAATGTAGTGACAAACTCCTGCCACTCTATAGGATCTACATCATCTGACCTTTCTGACTTCCACTATTTGAACTAAGTATGAGCCACATCCTTCAGCTGGTATGAAACTAACTCAGCACTCTCAACATTAGTCACCCCATGATGTCTGTTACTTTTTGAACTTGATCAATGAATTCCTAAGGGTCTTCATCTACTTTAGACCCGTGGAAGGACGGAGGATTATTCAGATGAAGTCCCGAATCCTGCTGCAGATGAGTTGGCCACTGGGTTGGCCGGTATGATAGCTGGTTGCTCATTATGGGCAGCTACTAACTGAGCAAGGGTGGTAAATACGATCCTGAACTCCGTATAAGAAACCTGATCGCCCAAAGGTTCTTCGGGCTAAGGGGCTGACTGATTTCTTCTCTTAGGAGGCATATTCTGAAATAAAGAGAAGAAGCAGATTAGACTGAGATATTAACTTGTGATTATGCTAATTGGCACGACATGAATACTGAAAGAAGGGAAACTGTTCCTAAAAATCTCATAGACTCTTGCATATAAATGTGGTGCGCAACACACCCAGGTACAAGACTCTACTAGATGTGGCTTTCAGACTTCCTAGGACTCTATTGAAACTTAGGCTCTGATACCAAGATTGTAACACCCCAATTTGTTGAACTGGTAACACTACATGGTGCTCATAACATCGAAGGACCACAAGCTAACCCATGACTAATATCTATACCTGTATACTGCATAAAATACTGAATAATATGGAAACATGCACTGAAAGGACATAAGGTTCAATACTAAACATAACATGGATGAGATAACATATGTGGGGTAATACAATACCCAAAACAAAACTGTAAACACTGAAGTCTGAAACACACTAGTCTGCATCTAGTATGAAAGTCTCTATTGTCTGAATAATCTGAATAAAAAGTTGATGGGACATGTCCCCAACTAAATCCAACTAATAACTAATCAATGAAATAGTAGATAAATAACCATGTCCTCGAAGTATGAGGACTCACTTCTATTCTGACTGCTGAGACTGGAATCAAATGCTGATTTGGAACTCGTGTCTCTGAACCTATGGTGTAACATAAAAAGAAAGAACCAAAGTGAAAATGCATCAATACAATGGAATGTACTAAGTATACATGTGAGGTAAGCCAATGCAAGGGCTAATATGCATGAATAATGCTAGCTGACTGTCTAACATAAATGAAAGAATGCATACATAAATACGTAACTGTAACTGACACTGTGATATCATGATTACTGAATCTGAATACTGATGACATGACATACTAATAACTGATATAATTGATAACATAAATAGTTGTATCTGAATGTAACTGATAACATGGGTGACTGTATCTGACAGTCCTGAATCTTATAGAACTATCTGAGTTCCTTACTATATCTGAGTCTACTGTATCTGACAGTCTTAAATCTGGAGAACTATATGAGTTATTTTACTAAGACTGGTACTGAAACTGTGGGAGGTAGTATTTAACAAACATGCCCCTGATACACTATTATGGCTAAGTTGGGGTCCAATCTATAACCCCAATTGGAAGGGTGTCAATACTACTCCACTGGTAAGGACAAGCTGTGGGCAACCCTTATCTGATAGTGTTCCCAAAAGAGAATGGTGGTTCCCTTATCTGATAGTGCTTATCCACTTCATCAACCCTCAACGAACAGTGTTGATGTCTCAACATATGCTAACTATATAGTTCTGGAATGCAAGGATGACTTTTAAGGGTCATACCCTCATCTGATAGTGTGTGTTCCCATTCTTGGGGTTACTCGATGCTAATTGCTACTCCCATCTTAATAGACACTGAACATGATTTATTGAACTAAACATGAGCTGAGTTACTAAGTTTTGTTGACTGACAGAATACTATTGATATCTAACAACTGACTAAGTCATGAGATCATGGAGATTTTTCCTAAGTCATAAGACTATCTGAAGTCTAAGGATTCATAGCTTGACTGAGAGTATCGTGAAGACATGACATGGCTCTAGGTACATAGCTAATATTTCAGGTACAAGTACCCCCAGGACTCGATGGAAGGAAACTAACAAAGCATGACGTACTTGAATACGTAATACTCATTATAATATATTTACTAAAGCATTTTATCAAACATGTGATAGGCAAAATCTTGTACGTACATGGGGATTTCATGATATCATGTTAATTAGACACTCTCCCTTCATCTGGGCATTCAACCAAACACATAGTAGGCATATAATGTGTAAACAACATCATACAACAATTAACTATCATGATTCAATTACAATTTAATCATTCAAGGGTTTAGTCCTAGGGTTTCATGAATTTATACCGATACATATAAACCCATATGGAATTTAACACTCATTCATGGAATACAATTCAATTACTTATTATCAACATGAACAAAAACATCCCAATCATGAAATTCATAAGAAAATCCATCACTTGAATTTAGAAAAGGGATTCTTGGGCTTCATGGACGAAAGAAGTCCATGAATGAACATTATGCATACTTTAGTTCATGATTTTGTGAAGATTGATGGTGAAACCATCTTGAATTTGAATCCCCAATAGAAAACCTAGCTTGTTCTTGAGAGAAAATTGAGAGAAAATAGTATATTCTGGGTGAAGACTAGCTAAATCACGTATTATTGGATTTAAATAAGGGTAGGAAATTGACCCTTTTAACCCTGGACGCGTCATTTAATTTTAGTAAAATTTTCCCGAAATGGGCCCCTGGAGTGATGCGGCGTAATCATGTCATCTCATTGGAAATTTTTAATTGGGAAACTGAGAGATGGCACAATGTGGAGCCATCGCGTTGCCCCTTCCTTCGTGACCTGGAACTTTGTCGCGATGCGGGGGAAATCGTGCTGACACACTGGAAAAAAGACAATTCTAAATTTGAGTACTAGCGCAATGCGCCATAATTGTGAACACCTACTGGAAATTACAAAATATCATTTCCTTTTGTGGCGCGGCACGCCACTGACTAATATGACGTTGTTTTACGACGGGAACTTGAAATAGTCATAACTTCTTACCCGATTATCGGATTTAATCGAATCATATATCGATGTAAATATTATTGAATTTTCCACATGAAAAAATTTAAAATCTTGAAAAGTACTCATGGAATAATTATCATTTACTTTAGAAGCTAATACTAGGAATTCTTGGGATGAAATTTGCTAAAAATCTTTGGGGTATTGCAGAAATGGATTAGACTGAGAGTTTAACTTTGAGCCTATTCTCACTGGCATGATATGAATACTTAAAGAAGGTATACTATTCCTAAAACATCTCATAGCCTCCTGTACATAAGTATGGTGCACAACACACGCATGTATAAAACTCTACTAGATACTACTTTTCAGACTTCCTAGGACGCTATTGAACCTTAGGCTCTGATACCAAGTTTGTAACACCCAGAATATGGTACCCGGAATGTTACATGGTGCTCATGACCCCGAAGGACTACAAGGTAACCCATGACTGATATTTGTAACTGTATATTGCATAAAAGACTGTATAATGCAAAAACATGAAATGAAAGGCCATAAGGATCAATACTAGTACTTAACTAAAAATATGATATATCAATACCAAAATAACTAAAATAACTATCTGACATGCTATAGTCTGAAAGCCTCTAAACTATTTGAAAAAAAAGTTAATGGGACATGTCCCCAACTAACTCCGACTACTGAAATAAACTGAAAACTAAAATAGTAATATAATCATCATGTTCTCGAAGGATGAGGACTCACATCTGACTCTGACTGTTGAACCTGGATACTACTGATGCTCTGTAGCTCGTGCTTCTAAACCTATGATATAAGACACCATAGAGCAAATACGTCAGTTCTTTGAATGGACTGGTATGCAAGTGAGGTAGTCTGAATGCAAATGGTTTAGATGCATGAACAATACTAACTAACTGACTAACATGAACATAAGAATACATGCATGACTACGTAACTGTAACTAAGATCACGATAGGACTGAATACTGAGTTCTGACTACTGAGCTAACTGATATTGACATCTGAGTCATTGATGAGTGAGAAAAAATGATACTATATTACTGAATACTGAGGGACTAATACTATGTTACTGATACATGAATAACTATGTGTAACAGTTCTGATTATGAAGAACTGGTCTGGTTGACTGTATCTGGCAGTCTTAAAGATGAATATTGATAACATGAGTTCTGATAACTGGCATAACTGATAACATGAGTGACTGTATCTGACATTCCTGAATATGATGGAACTATTTGATTTTTGTACTATATCTGAGTAACTGAATCTGAGATCAGTCCTACCTAATGGGTGATCTCTAAATCTGATGATATTATTACTGACGGACCATAGTTGAGATCAATCCTGTCTAGTGGGTGATCCTAGAGTCTATTTATAATGATAAGGATTGATTGTATCTGGCAGTCCTAAATCTATACTACTGAGCTAAATTGACTGTATTTGGCAGTCCTAATTTTGTAACTAAAACAGTGGGATGTATTTATCTAACCAAAATGTCCCATACTATGCTAACTAGGATCTAACCTATAACCTTAGTTGGAAGGGTGTCAGAACTGCTCCACTGGTAAAGACAACTGTTGTGGAGTCACTCCTAATCTTATGGGTGACCCCTGGGATAAGTCCTATACATTTAAATGTGCTAACAGGTGATCCATAAGTATGTCAATCATATCTAGAGGGTGACATCTCATACCTATGCTGGCTATATAGTTTTGGAACTTAGGGATTTCTTCTAGGGATCTCAGTCCTATTTAGCGGGTGAGTCCCCGTCCCTAGGCTCTCTCGGTGCTGAATCCTGCTCCCATCTGAAAGACTCTAAACTGATTAACTAAGCTGAACTAATTAACTTAACTAATACTAGTGGTATTGTCTAGCAGAGCTAAACTAAATTTACTGAGTTTCATTTACTGATGGAATGTACGGAGTTCTAAGGACTGACTGAGAGTACTGTAGTTACTGAGATTAACTAGGAATACTGAGGTTACTGAGATCACTGAACTATTGAGATTACTGAGATTTCTAGGTTTTCCTGAGTCACATGACTGACTGAGTTCTATGGATCATGGATTGACTGAGAGTATCCTGAAAACATTACATGGCTCTAGGCACACAACTAATATTTTAGGTACAAGTACCCCCACGACTCGATGGAAAGCTAATTAAATTATCTATCTTTTGGTGGGTCATGAGCAAAAAAATTCTTTGTAGAATGGGAGATATGCTCGTTTAAAGTTGACTATGGCAATGTCCTTCTCAATAATTCAAGCGGTAAGGGATGCTTTGATTGGTCTAATATCTAGGACATATTTGAGGACTTAATATACATCTATCTTGATCATAAAACTACCAAATCACTATAATTTATGTCTCATGATCTTGAAGCATGGTTCTACTATCGGTTCAGATTCTCGAGGTATTACAAATATGGACATGGGTGGTATTGGTTGGTTGTTTGTGTTTTGGTGGTTAGTTTTGGTTTTAGACTTCTTATAATGTCTTTAAATTGCTATTCTCTTAACTTTTTATGCTTTTAATATGTTTGAAATTCATCCGACATGGGGTGTAAGGTGGTCAATGGTTTGGGTATTGAGGGTAGTCTCCGGTCCTGGTTGGACTTGAGATACCCAACACGGCCAGCCCTTGGTTTGGGTCATGTTAGATTGGTATCAAAGATGTAGGTTCATGGTCAATTGGGTGTCCACTAGGTCGTGGGAAGTAGAGTCTCTTTTATGGGTGTGTAGCACGCCAACTTTCATGGGAAGTCTACCAGGAATTTAGGAATATTTCTCATTCTTGTTGTTCTATTTCAATATTTAGAGCCTAAGAGATTGAATCCCTATAATTCCTATTTGTTCATCTTTTAGATCATGCCTCTGAGAAAATTTGATAACCGTGGAAACTCTTTTATCCTGTCTGACGACAATGTGGACATAGCTCATCCTACTCTAGGAGTTCAAACCCGGTCTAGGATTGCTGCTTCTGATTGCCTCGAGGGAGATCCACCGGTTCCCCATGTTCCTCCTCAAGTACCTCAAGCTAATGTGACTAATGTTGAGTTTTGCTAGACAATTAACTTGCTTACCCAGTTGGTAGCTTCTTATACTGAGTGTGTTGCTTTGGTTACTCAAACCTCCAAGGCTAATAGAGTTGGCCAATTTATGATATTGAGTCCTCCTACTTTTACATGTTCTAAGGTTGAAGAAGATCCTCAATCTTTCATTAATTATACAGAAAAGATCTTTCGTGTGATGCATGCCACTAATGTGGAGGGCGTGGAGTTTGCCATTTACCAATTGAAAGGTGTGGCGTACCAATGGTACGAGGAATAGGACTGTCTTGGGGCAATTATGTTGAGTCTAATTTATGGGATGATTTCTCAAGTGACTTTCTGGACCGTTTCTTTTCTCAAAAGTTTAGGGAGACGAAAGAGGAATAGTTTGTTAATCTAAAATAGGGTAAGATGTCAATCAAGGAATATGTCTTAAAGTTTCACATAAGCAATTCCCAATCCCTTATGTTCGTTTATAGGGTCTTAAAAATGACTTCAATCACAAAATAGGCATTATTTGCCCCTTTCATAGTCAGTTCTCAAATATATTCTTCTCTCTACTATCAAGAGTTAAAGAGGTAGGCTTTGTTCAAAGAATTCACCTCCCAAGGATCCAAATCCAAGCTCCCTCCAGGAAATCAAGAAATTCAGCTATGTGGCATTTAAACAAGGATAATCCTCTATCCTTTGACCAAAATTTTGATTTTTAATTGATTTTGAAGAAATTGACTTACAAGGGTTTATACCCACTTTCCTTATGCTTTGAGATTTTGATACTAACTCGTGAATTGAACATTATTTTACAAATGATTTCAGGTTTACTAATATTTTTATCCCTAAAAGTGATCTTAAGAATTGAGTTTGTTATTTTTATATGAAGTTTCTATGAGATGATGAATGATTTAAAGTTTAAGCATAAGTTACTAAGTTTACAAGAAGTTCAAGTTTATAAGTTCAAGATACATGTATTACATCATGATTAAAGTTCAGTTTTAATCTTATGATTTTAGATAAGACATGAAATCCACAAGTTTCCTCATGAATATGATTTAAGTAAAAGAAGCATATTTTTTTTTATAAACTTATATGCTATTTTAAGATAGATTTCGCAAGTATAAGCATATAAGTTTATGTTTTGGGAGTAGTATTTTGAATCGAAAGGGGAATGTGGGTTTAGTGCATCCTATTTCCAAAAACTACGTTCCATCGTAGGTTCAGGGGCCTCGCCGGAGAGTGTTCCCCTTTCCCAATATGGGTTTAGTTTAATGATCACTCTAAGTTAAATTCTATTATGATGGAAATGGTAGAACGACTCTTCTCAACGTGCGTAAAACATTGGATTCCATGATAGCTTACATGGTTTATGTCGATTATAAGAATCTCCCATAAAAGTAAAGATTTAGAAACTAAGTATAATGACTCACTAATTCTATCAGATTATACTTTATTTTCATGTTTTAGGATATTTCATCTTTCAGTTTTATTCATGATCAAGGTGAGTTCTTCTACACATCACATATGATTTGAAAGTATGTTCAACTTCAGTTTTACTTATTGTATTCACCCCCTTATACTCAGTGTTGTTCATAAGTATTGACCATATATACATCTGTGTGGCTACATTGTATCATAATATAGGTACTAGTTGCAGCCCACATATCATAATTAGATAGTTTATAGCTTCCAGACAGCTGGTGATGAGTTCTTTTTATTCAAGGACTCGAGTCAAATATAGTTCCAGTATTATTTTTCTCCAGTTGTATTGATAAGGGATATCTAGGGGTCATATCCCAGCTACCTATAGTCAGTATTAGTAGAGGCTTCATAGATAATCAGTTAGAGCTGATATATTTAAATTTCAATTTTTGTTTTGCATAACCAGAGTATAATTGTTTTGAATAGTTATGTATTGAACATGTTCATCTAAGGAACTCTCTTCCACTTATTATTTCCAGTTTTATAGATTTTATTCAACTTCTCATGAGTTATGCCAGTATCATAGGTTAGATTAGGATTACTTAAGGTTCTAAGCATCCTGTGATGTCTAAGGAGTAGTCTCGGGTGTTACAAACTTGGTATTAGAGCACAAATTTTAAATGTACTGGGGTGTCTATGAAATCGTATCTAGTAGAGTCTTACAGAAAGGTACGGAGATATCTGTACTTTTCTTTGAAAGGTTATTATCCATTTAAGAAATATTTCCCTTCTTCATGCTACAGATCATGCAGTAAAGATGTTCTCTTAGAAACTTCTGTCGCTTCATGTGTTACTCCATAATTCTCCATATATGACTTATTCTTGTATTAACATGAGTAGTAAATATCAATACCTCCCAAGATGATGCTCTCAAATTTACTATCAGTAACTTCAAAAATTACACAAAGGAGGTTTAGAGGAGCTCGCTAGTGTGTTTAAAATTCTTTAATTCTAAAGTTTATGTCCTCATCCATTTGAATTGTGTAGTTAAGACAGAATATGCTACACAATCAGATTTCTCTTTAGCCCTTCATTACAGATAGCGCTTATTAAACGAGAGAGCATGCGCCTAGGGTATTCAATATAATTTTTATTAAGGGATAGTGTAACTAGGGCATTATGATTCATAAGTAGTAAAACATCATTAGAGTTGGAAGTATGGATTTATGGGTGTAGTAATAATAAAAGGTCAGGTTAGCATTTGGTTGAGGGTAAATTGATAGATCCGTGTCTTCTATTAAGTAGGACTGAGGTGATATGTACTTTTGTGTTAACTAAGGGGTAGTGAATGTGGTGTAGGTTTCATAGTGGAAGGTAGAGAAGGAGTTATTAGTTAAGGTGAATTGTGGTATGCTTAAAGTAAGAAAGGAGTTCTTGATGGTATTTCATTATGTTGAAAATGTATAGGTTATTAATGAAAGTATTATGTTATTAAGGATTGTTAATGTGGGCTCTCATTTTGGTTAATTCTTGTAGGGCTAGGAGTATAATTTATATATATAGAAGAAGTAGTGATGGGTGGAAGGAGGATGAACTAATGGGTTATGCTAAGATAGACCATGAGATTATCATCAATCATTATTATTATGAGGTTCTGGTGGACTAGTGTTTCTTGATGTTTTATTGTATAGCTTCCAAGCAAGAATAGTGTGTGAAGAAGGTGTATGGTTAATCAGGTCTAATATTAGACACTATGTTTGAATAGTGGATGATCATCAAGGTGGAAATAATAGGTGGAAATAATGATTGCTAAGGATAGTGAATCTGGATATAGGATAGGCGAGCTGATAGGTTTGGAATGATGTATGCAAGAAGTTAAGTTCATTTTATTGCAATTAATTATGATCGTGTAGATATGGTGTAGAGGTGTACCCAAAGTGATATGTTTCACGACCTGAACCAGGGCCTGACCGTGACAGGCATCTCAAGTCCACCGCGTACTGGAGACCACCCCCATAGCCTAGTCAATCAGATTTTAATACGTCATAACAGCAAAACACCAACATACAATGAGATAGTAGAATATGATTCAGACTCAAAGAAGTCTATAAGTTCAAAAATCAATCCCAAGTCCACAATAATCCACAAATAACTTTAAAAAAACAAACACCAATAATAGTTGGGACATGCCCCCGACAATAGACAAAATAAGTTCAAAGGAATGAGACAATAACATAAAGACACCCAAATCATGAAATGAGGACTTTCGAAGTATGGAAGCTCACCACATCAATAAAACTAACGAGCTATCCCATGATCACCTAGTCACTGTGCAAAAGGAGTAAAAGTATGGACAGTTTATGTATCATGTGAGGATACAACGTCTAAAGACGATTAGCGGTTGGAGTGATAGCATGTAACTCAGGGACATAGTATAACATAATGCCATGATCAACAATTTAAAATAATTTAAATTTTGTGCACATAATCAAATGTATACACACACACACACATATATATATACATATATATATATAACACATGTCGGTGTAGGGAACAAGGCTTAACATGCACTTTAAAACCTTAGCCTTGATTGTGTAGCTTAACCATCATATAATAGTACCCACGGTCTATATGGGCCCAGCTCTCACCCCTGGTCAGGCCCTAGTGAAAGTAGTTGCACGAACCAAAGAATAATCTCGCATATATGTACGGGGGACTCGAACCTCTCAGTCATATACTAAGGTAACTTAAGCACCCGATCATGTATTTTAATATTGGGGAATAAAAAATCCCAATTATTTAATAATGTGGACTATAACCACTTAGTCAGAAGCGAGGTGAATCAAACCCCAGACTATTTCGACCCTCATGTCAGCAAACATGGTTTCCAGTATTGGTCCCTCGAGACCTCCACTTTCATGACCTAGCTACACAACCCTCTTTTAAGCCTAATTAAACCATTTATCACACACTCCCATTTATTGAAACATTTACATATTTAGGCATTCACTGTTGGTATCGTCATACGAACTATACTTGCAAGGTAACATCAACATACCAAACCAATCATCATCACTTGGGGAAATTCTCAACCCCCTATGCTGAATATAAAAATCATTATGTTACATTAGTTTATCCTATTATGCAGCAGTCCAAGAATAGTTCAATGTACATACTTTTCATATTCAAAACCAATTTAACAATATGAGTGAGCTCATTAACACTTCAATTGTCAACATTCAAAAATTGGGGGAAATCATAATCCCCTAGATTATTCACCATACCCATGCACCCAAAAGACCAAAAACATCAATAAATCATGAATAATTTAATATAAACCATAGAAAAAGCAATTACATCATCAATATTTAAAAATCCCTCAACACACACTCAAAATGATCTATAAAATCACATAGATACAATTATAGATAGATGTTTTTGGTAAAATAATAATTTGGGAAGAGTATAATGTCTTAGATACACAAAGATTTGTGAGAAATTGATAATTTGGAACCCGGATGATGAACGAAAGTTGAAACCCCTATGCTTTCTTGAGGTATGGAGTTTGAGAGTGAAATAATTGATGTTGTGTTATGAAAACTGATGGGAATATGCCTATGTAATGTTTAAAGTTTGTTTATAAGTGAAAGGACCTCATTACCCTTCATCCCAATTAAAATAAAACTAAACAACCAAAATTTACATAGGTCCGTGGCATGGGCCTTATCGCGGAGACTAACCTCCTTTCCACGGACCTTAACGCGAAGACTAACCTCTATGTCACGGAGGCTATCATGAAAATCCAGACTCCGTGGAACATCAATAAAGCAGATGCTTACTGCCTCTGTGACCCAAAACCATCTCGAACCCTATCCAAAAATTGCATTAAATCTTTCGGGACACCCCTTTAACATACTTAGGTATGATTTAAGTCAAAATTTGATGTTTCAAACACGAGGAGGCCAAAAATAAAAATGCTCAAATTTTGAGTGTGTTACATTATCCCCCCCTGAGGGTCTTCATTCCCGAATGACAAGCTAGGACACTTTTCGTACGAGAATCGTAATATTACACTAGAATCAAATGATAAACCCGGATAATAACAAGGGAACATGAAATTCATACCTTAAGATCCTCTATCTGACACATGGAATAAGAATAGGTACGTATCCCTCATATCTTCCTCTGCTTCCCACGTGGATTCTTCTACCTTAAGATTCCTCCAAAGGACCTTTACTGCAGCTACCTCTTTAGTCTACAACCTACGAACTTGTCTATCTAAGATCTTAACCGGGGCCTCCTCATATGATAGGGAATTTGAGGTACCAACATTCGCAATAGGTATCACTAAGGAAGGATCACCTATGCATTTCTTCAACATTGACACATGAAACACAGGGTGTATGGAACCCAAACTTGCAGGCAATTCTAACTCATAGGTAACATTTCTTACTCTCTTCATAATCAGGTAGGGGCCAACATAATAGGGACTGAGCTTCCCCTTCTTACAAAATTGCATCACTTCCTTCGTGGGAGACACCTTTAAGAGTACCCAATCAACCACTTCAAACTTCAAATCTCTTTGTCATATGTTTGCATGGGACTTTATGTGACTCTGGGTGGTCTTATACCTATCCCTAATAACCTTCATGTTCTCCACAGCTTGATGAACTAAATTTGGGCCGAACAACCTTATTTCGACAACTTCAAACCACCCAATAGGGGATCTGCACCTTCTACCATAAAACACCTCAAACGGGGTCATACCAATGCAAGAGTGATAGAAATTATTGTATGCAAATTCTACCATAAGAAAATGGTCAACCCAGCTACCACCAAAGTCAATTGTACAAGGTCGAAGCATATCCTTCAAAGTCTAAATGGTCCTTTCTGCTTGTGCATTCGACTATAGGGGGAAGTTGTTCTAAGACTCACCTTAGTCCCCAAACCTCTCTGAAACAAATGTTAAAACTGTGATGAAACTTGAGTACCATGATAAAAATAATGGAAACTAGAGAACATGGAACTTCATGATTTCTTGAAAAAACAACCTTGCATAGTCCCCCAAAGAATAATAAGTCCTCACTGGTAAAAAGTGAGAAGACTTAGTCATCCTATCAATGATGACCCAAATTAAATCAAAATAGTTTTGAGTTCATGGAAGACCGGTAACAAAATCCATATTTACCACTTCCCATTTTTACATAGGCAACTTTATTTCTTGAGATAACTCACCAGGCTTCAAGTGCTCCACCTTCACGTGTTGACACACCATGCACTTATCCACAAAATTATCCATATCTCTCTTCAATTTATTCCACCAATAGATCTACTTAAGGTCATGATACATCTTCATCGAACCAGGATGAACTGAATAATGTGAATTATGAGCTTCAATAAAAATTCTATCTCGTAACCCATCCACATTGGGAATAAACAACCTTCCTTAGTACCTCATGATACCATTACCCCTAATCCCGAAAGCCATTACCTTTTGCTTACCTATATCATCCTTGATTTTCAACAACATAGGGTCAAACACCTACTTTTTCTTTACCTCAGCACCAATAGATGACTTTGCCTCCTCTTGCATAAACACTCTTTCTATTCTCAAAATCTAAAAAATGAACTCTAAGATTTTCAAATGGTGAATATCCTTCACCAAGTCTCATTTCTCCTCATCCACATGGGATAGACTCCCCATAGATAACCTGCTAAGAGCATCTGCAACCACGTTAGCATAACCTAGGTGATTGTACAAACTAATGTTATAGTCCTTGAGCAACTCAGGCCATCTCATTTGCTTGAGATTCAAATCCATCTGGGTGAACATATATTGGTGGCTCTTATGATATGAAAAGATGTCATCATGGACCCCATATAAATAGTGATGTCAGATCTTAAATGCAAAAACTACAACTAACAATTCCAAATCATAAGTCGGATAATTCTTCTCAAGAACTTTCAACTTTGTAGAATAATATGCAACCACCTTGCCATGTCGTATACACACACAACCCAGTCCCACTCGGGACACATCACAATAGACCACAAAACCATCAGTATCCTCAACTAGAGTCATGACTGGGGCCGACGTAAACTTATTCTTCAAATTTTCAAAAATCCTCTCACAAGCATCGGGCCATAAAAACTTCACCTTTTTCTGAGTCAATTTAGTCAAAGGTGCAGCAATCAACAAAAAGATCCCCATAAACTCCTATAATGACCAGCTAAACCCAAGAAGCTCTTAATATTTGTTGGAGTCGTTGGTCTAGGCCACTTCTTAACCACCACAACTTTGTATGGATCCACCATGATCCCCTCACTCGAAATAACATGACCAAGAAAAGTAACAACATTCAGCCAAAATTCACACTTTGAAATCTTAGCATAAAAATGTTGATTTTTTAGGGTCTGTAACACAACATGGAGGTTATTGGCATGATCCACCTTACTCCTAAAATATACTAAAATATCACCTATAAGCACAAGAACGATCAAGTCCAAATACTAATAGAATAACCGATTTATGAGATCCATAAATACCGTTGGGGTATTGGTCAACCCAAAAGACATGACCAAGAACTCATAATGTCCATACCATGTATGGAAGGAAGTCTTAGGGATATCCTCCTCCCTCATCGTTAACTAATGGTAACCCGACCAAAGTCAATCTTAAAGAAATACGTAGCACCCTAAAGTTGGTCAAACAAGTCATAAATCCTAGGATGAGGGTGTTTATTCTTCACGGTCTCCTTATTCAACTAACGATAATCAATACATATCTGAAGAGAACAAACCTTTTTACGCATGAAAAGAATAGGAGCATCTCATGTGGGCACACTAGGGCAGATAAAACCCTTGTCAAGAAGATCTTTTAACTACTCCTTATGTTCCTTTAAATCAATCGAAGCCATTATATTATAAAGGAAAGAGATAGGATGAGTGTCCAGAAGAAGATCAATCCCAAACTCAATTTCCCTATCGGTAGGGACACTAGTGATATTATCATGGAAAACTTTAGGAAATTCACTAACCACCAAAAAACATTGTAATAAAGGAACCTCCGAGTTAGAATCTTTATCATGAAGAAAATGATAAAGCCACTTTTTGGAAATTAATTTACAGTCTCTAAGATATGATATGAACCTTCCATAGGCTCTAGGGAACTCTATCCTACTCTATAACCTTCTCATAAGGGAATTTAAAAATGACCTTACAGGTTCGACAGTCTAAGGAGGCATAGCATGAATACAACTAATCCATCCCCAAGATGACATCCAAATCTAACATGTCCAATTCAACTATATCCAACAAAGTTTTATACCACCAACAGATACCATACAACCCCTATAAATAATTCTAGTAACCATCAAGTCACCCACTGGGGTAAAAATAGAAAAGGGGTACGAAATACCCTCAGGACCAAAACCAAAATGCACAACCATAAATTGGGTTACATTAAAAAGAGTGTACTCTAGGTTAAGTAAGAAATACACATCATGAGAAAAGAGTTTCAACATACCAGTGATGACATCAGGTGATACCTCGTACTCCTGATATATGGTAAGAGCGTAGAGATAATTCCAACCAATACCGGTACTAAAATTTTCACCCTTTGGTGCAGGAGATGATAAAGAGGCAATAGGAACCCTGTTCACCCCAAAAGTAACTATAGAAGGGAAATCACACTACTTATGACCAATCTGACCGCAACCAAAACACCTATTCCACCTTTTCTCATACGGACCGCGGTGCAGCTGACCACAAAATCTGCAAAGAGGATATGAGGGACTTGATTGGTCCCTATTGTCCTGAGATTGGGTACCTTATTCTTTCTAACCATCACTATTCTAAAAATAACAATCTTAGGATGGCTTCGGGTAAGGTGCACTAGTCATCAAATAGGAACCAGAGTGGCCCCACTACTTCTTAGGCTATTTCTCATCATCTCTGGCACTCTGTTGCTGACCTTCATCCTGATATAAATACCGAAACTTCTTACTCTTCCTTTTCCCCACCTCTATTTGCTTCTTCTTTTCCTCTTCAACCTGTTGTATATACACAACTAGCTGAGAGATATCTCTATCTTTATTTAACAAAGCAGTCTTGCTCTCCAAAATCAATTCACGATACAAACCAAAAGTGAATTTCCATCATCTATTCCTCATGCTAGACACTAGTTCAGGAGAATACCACGACAACTAGTGGAATTTTAAGTCGTATTCCTTCACCATTATCCTGCCTTGCTTCAAATTCACAAACTCCTTAGCTTTTTCCTATCTCAACTTTTGAGGAAAAAAGCAATCAAGATAAGTAATAGAGAAATCCTCCCACAAAGTGAACTCAATATCATCACCCTTAAGTTACTCCCATTTTTGTACCATTGGTATGCCACATCCTTTGACTGATAAGCAGTGAATTCCACCCTCTCTACATTTGTAGTATGCATAACTCAAAATATCTTCTCCATATCATCTATAAAACCTTGAGGGTCCTCCTCAACCTTAGTACCAGTGAAAATTAGAGGGCTAAAACTCATAATCTATCCAACTCTAGTGGACTCAAATAAACTCCCCACAATACCAGAAGAACCCATCTGATGTGACTGAGATATCACTAACAAGGTTAATAAGTGAATGGATTTGCAAAATTCAGCATTAGTAATATCTCTCTGTGGTGACTAAGTATGGATGTCACTAGTTGTGGAAGGATAGGGGAGACAGCTGAAAATCTACCGGGATAATTAGATGCAATGATCTAGACTGGGTTTGTACCCCATAAGTTGGATGAGATCCACCCAGATGGTCCTCAGGAGGGACATATGAGTTTTCATGAGCTTCAAATCATTTGGGAGGCATGATATGAAAGCTGAATAAATGGGAATTAGAGGAATCCAAGGCCTTGGACTTTATAGCCTAAATTTATGACAATAAGAAAGGGAAAACATTCCTAAATGCCCCGTATCCTCTATCTTATAAGTGTGGCATGCTACACACCCATAAAACATACTCTACTTGACACGATTTTGTGGATACACAATTAACCATGAATCTATCTCTGATACCAACTCTGGCATGACTTGAACCGAAGCCTAGCTGTGATAGGCATCTCAAGTCCAATGAGGAACGAAGGCCACCCATACATTATAACCGCGGACCACTAACACACAATGAGATAGTAGAATATGATACAAACTCAGAAAAGTCTATAAGTTCAATAACCAATACCAAGTCTACAGTAATTCACAAAAAACTCTAAACAATCAAATAGCAATAATAGTACCCAAAAATAGAAAAAATAAGTTCAAAGGAAAGAGACAATAACATAAAGAGACCCAAATCATGAAATGAGGACTTTCGAAGTATGGAAGCTCACCACTTCTATTAAACTCATAAGCTATCCCACGATCACCTAGTCACTGTATAGGAGGAGTAGAAGTATGGCCAGTATGTATATCGCGTGGATATATAGTATCTCAATATGGTTCATGATTGGAGAGCTATTATGTAACTCAGGGATATAGGATAACATAATGCCATGATCAACAGTTCAAAATCATTTCAATTCTATGCATAAAATCAAATCTGTATATATATATATCACATGTTGGGGTAGGGAACAAGGCTTAACTTGCACTTTCACACCTTAACCCGGATTGTGTATCTTAACCATTATATAATAGTACCCATGGGATATATGGTCCCCAGATCTCACCCTCTGGATGGGCCCTAATACATATAGCTGCACGAATTGGAGAATAATCTCATATATATGTACGGGGGACTCAAACATCCCAATCATATACTAAGGTGACTTAAGCTCTCAATCATGTAATGTTATATGGGGAACTTGAACCTTCCAATCATATAATAAGGTGGACTCGAGCCACTTGGTTAAAAGTGAGGGGACTCGAACCCTAGGCTATTTAGACCCCTGCATTAGCAAACATGGTTTCTAGTATTAGTCCCTTGAAATCTCCAATTTCACAGCCTAGCTACACAACCCTCTTTTAAGCCCAATTAAAACATTATCACACAATCCCATTCATTAAACCATTTACACATTTAGGCATTCACTATTGTATCGTCATACCAACTATACTTGCAAGGTAATATCAACATGCCAAACTAATCATTATAACTTGGGGGAATTCATAACCCCCTTTGGTTCAATTTACAAATCATTATGTTTCATTAGTTTTTTCCATTATGTTGTAGTCCAAGAATAGTTTAATGTACATACTTTTCGTATTCAAAACCAATTTCACATTATGGGATTGAGGTCATTAACACTTCAACTGTCAATATGCACAAATTTGAGAAAATTAAAATCCCCTAGTATATTCATTATATCCATTCTCCCACAAGTACTAAATCATCAATAACGCATGAATAATTTCATATAAACCATTGGAAAAACAATTACATCAACAATATTTCAAAAGCTCTCAACCAACATTCAAAATCATCAATAAAATGATATGGATACAATTATAAATACATGCTTTTGATAAAGTGATAATTAGGGAAGAGTAACATGCCTTAGACACACAAAGATTTGTGAGCTATTGAGAATTTAGAACCTAAATAATGAATGTAAGTTGAAACCCTTATTCTTTCTTGGGATTTGGAGTTTGAGAGTGAAATAATTGATGTTGTGTCATGAAAACTCATGGGAATATGCCTATGTAATGTTTAATGTTTTTTTATAAGTGAAAAGACCTCACTACCCTTCATCCTAATTAAAATAGAAAAAAACAACCAAAATTTACATAGGTCAATGACACAGACGTTATCGTACAGTCTAATATATGTTCTATGTACCATAACACAAAGACTAACCTCCATGTCATAGAGTCTATCCTATAGAGATTCTACATTATATCATATTTAAGCCACCACACCACTTATAAGTCTCATAACTTAGATATCCGCATGAACTCAATCAAGACTATTAAATTCATTCTATAAAGCTAGCTTCAATATTTCATAAACACTATTATTTTCACCTCAAGATTACCTACGATTCAAGCTTAGTATTTACTACTATACATAGATGACAACATAACCTCGCACTCATTACACAGGCTTTCAGCTATTAGCCATAAAGATGCCATAGAATTATAGCCTACAACACATTCTCCTCCACAACATCGTTAATATTCATCTAATCATCATACCTTAATCACTCAAAAAGAAATATACACCGAGTATCACCCAAGGAAAGATCAACAATGCCATTAATAATTCACTTATTCTCCCATTCAGGATCGTTCTTAATTATTTTATGAATGTAACTAAGTCATTTGATTTTGCATTGCCACTACCATGAAAATTATTATCCTCTAAAGGTGTCATATATCATCCAACTCTGTGGGACATGCAAATATATAATTCAGCAGCAAGGTCAAGACAATAATAATTTATCTTATCAAGATTTTTCCTAAAGTAAAAATCCACAGCTACAACTTATGTCGTGGCAATCATTAACTCAATATTTTTTAATGACAAACGCTTCATAGTCAAGCCAAACCACCTTATATTACTAACACCAATTTAAGATATATAGAACCATTCTTATTTCTACCTAACAATATTTTCATTACGGGCTTCACTTAAATCTTAATCACCTCAAGAGTGGTCCCCACACCACTAGCACATAAGCAAGGTCAAACAAAATAAATCAATTACAAGTCATTAACAGTCTCATCACCAATATCACATTCTAGACAAATCATCGATAAGAAACTGTAGGTATCAACAACCACTACTAGTTTTTGTCACTTTTATTTAAAACTCATTATTTGCCAAGCATTAAGAATTCGTTCACATAAGAAGCTCAAAGATAATGTCACTTTGCTAGTCCTCACAAGGAACCAATTATATTTTCAATAATAGAACTATCTAAAATTCTAAATATAGTCTCAATGACCGAACCACATAAGGATCCCCAAATAATCGAACTATACAAGTATCCATCCACCAAATCATTAACAATAACCTCTCATTAAGGAAAACATATATCACCTCAGTCTCTTATTCATGTCACTTTTTCACTATCTTTTCTTGACATCATGTTCTCATATCATCCTCTCAATTCTCATACCTTCAATTTCATCAGTATAATAGTACCCAAAATAAGTAAGCACCATAGAATTGCTAATTTCACAATAAAAAGAAATCAAATAATCCAATCACAATTATCAACAAAAACAACTTCATCAATTTTCATCACTTAAATTCAAACAAAAATAATTTACAACAATGAAAAAAATCTAGCATCACAAGTTTAGCCAAATATCAAGCACAAACAATCAATAAGTTCACAACTTTCACAAGTCTTTACCTATTAACAATAACTTTTAGACCTTATTGGCAAATACCAATTGAAATATCCTTGATTTTTATTCAAAACTACTAAGATACCAATTGGAATCAACAATATTGCAATTGAGCTCTGTTAAGATACCAATTATAATTGTCTAGATACAAATTAGATTCAATCTTATAGTCCAAGATTAGGATGGCACGATGGAGAAAAACAAAGAAAAATGACTTCTACATGCCTGATATCCTTCCAAAGATTGGGTGTGGGACACTACACACCAATTTACAAAAATCTACTTGGCATTGCTCTTGTACTTATGGGACCGGTGAACCTAACGCTCTGATACCAACTGTCACGACCCAAACTTTTGTACCTTATTGGAACCTACGCTATTTTAAAAAGCAAGAAGAACCCTTATTACCAAACTAAAAATATGCGGAAAACTTCTCTTTTAAGAAAATAGTAGATTAAATATAATACGGTAATTTAAATATTAGTAAATAATTTTTTTAATAAAACTTCTTACAAGTGTTCTTTACTATCCCCAGACTTGGCCAGATATATACAAGAGCTACCTATTACAATATAGACTGATAATGAAATAAATAATACAAAGACACTAACATCTGGCAGAAAAAAAGTGTTGAATATTGTCATCCATCTAGTAACCAAAAATTAACCTGTATTTAGTCTACACCACAATAAGAAATGTAGAAGAGTAGGGTCAGTACAACCACACGTACTGGTAGACATCATCGACCGACTGTGTTAGATCATATAATCATAAAATAGAATTAAGAAAAATAAATGATGACATCTTGAATGGAATATAATTCAACCAAGGCCAAGGCCGTAATAACATTATTACTTTACCTATATAAGTTACATCATCCAATTACTCTTCAAACTCCATCAGTATTATATTCACTACTAACATACTCTAGCCTCATTAATTCACACAATCAACCACAATCCAATACTAATACATCACTATTCCTCTTTATTCACCTTATTTTTTTCATTACTCATATTCATAGGAACAAACCCATAATCATAGACAACCCACACAAAACTCTCGGGCTAACAACCCAATGCTCTCATATAATATTAAAGAATGATAACTAGCTATTCTGGTAAGCTACGATTAAAACACGTATAAATAAAGTAAGTCAACCAACATATAAGTAAGTACAAAGATTTACTTCTTCAAATACATATCACACAATCAAATACCCAATGAATCAACAATACAACAATAACAAATCAAAAAATGCTTACAAACAAACCACATAACAATCAAGAGTATTAACCATACTATAAACATCCACAGACTCAACACAAATATGTACACACATGCTATGGGACTTATTTTTGCAAAAATAGTCATGACCTGCAGAGAACATTCTATGTTCATGTACCGTACCGACGTGGTTACCGATCCACCATATACATATCTATACCAGTGTGGCACCTGATCCATCATATACATATTCATACCGATATGGTACCTGATCTAACATATAAATATTTGTACCAGCATGGTACCTAATCCAATATATACATCTCCATACCGGCATGGTACCAGATCGATCTTACACATATCTGTACTAGCGTGGTACCCGATCCAATATATGCATATCTGTATCGGCGTGATACCTGATCTAATATGCACATATCCATACAGATATGGTACCCGATCTAATATATACTTATCCATACCAGCATGGTACCTGATCTAACATATACATATCTATACCGGCGTGGTACCCGATCCAACATATACATATCCAGAGTAGCATATTACCCGATCCAACATATACATATTCGTATCGATGCGGTACCCGATCTACCATAAACAAGCTAAGTAATATCAATATCAAATTTACACTTCCTCCCAACATACAACACGATGTACCAAATTTACAAGTACACTTAAAGTTATGAGACAATTCCATCAAGTAAATTTCAATAATCATTTATACACGCATCAACAATCCAAACAAAAACAAGTCATTCATAGAATTAATACAAGGAGTTATCATTATCAAATAATCCTCTCATAGGTACATTTCAATAAATCATCATTATCGCCAATTTAGCCTCTCATGGGCATCCAATAGATAAAGTGCTTTTATAATTACCAAAATAAGAATATCATTAAATAAATCACAATTTAACACTTAGCATGCAAGTCACTATTGGAGTATTACTTACTTATCAATTATTAAAATGTCACTACCTCTTTTCATATGATACAATCATCACACTAATTCAAGTCACCTATCCTTTAGATATTACTATGCTCATCAGTACTTAATCCTAGCATGGTTCTCCTCACCATATTATTGTCCAACACATATAACTTAATATCATTATAACTCAACTAGGTTCATCACCAGAACAACTAAGAACTATCATGTCCACATCCTTCATTTACAACAATCTCATTACAGCACATATCACATAATATCACAAGTATCACATAATCAATCAATAATATAATTTTTGGAATTAAAGTTAAGTTCTTGTGTCTTTGTCCACATCAAATCTATGCCCGTACACCTAGACATGTTTTCTCCAATCAATTCTAAATTATGAAAATATAAATTAACACTATCTTCTACTCATTAAACCAAGCCTACCTGGAAGCAAAACTTTTGGAAGAAATAAGTGGCATCAAAGATGCTCTTTCCTTTCCTTCGTGCCTTCGAATAATCAATCATCTAAAAATCAAGCAATTACAAGAGTAATAAGCAATTAATCTTCAATCAAATATCTTAGGGATTCAAATCCACTAATTATACCCTTCATTCAAGGTATGTACCATCCCCCAAATTTAATTAATCATTAATTATCTCTTTCAACCTTAACCCATCTCCATTAATGGAGTTTTTATACTAAAGATATCATCTTTACGGAATTCAAGGTTCCTAACCACCAAAATTCATATTATAGTTTATGAAATTCATGTTAGAAATTTTTAATTTATATTTTAGAATCAGCTCTAGGTCATATTAAAAATACCCATGAGTATTTCCCAAAAGAATTCCACCATTAAAGGTCTTTCTAAGGATTCTAAGATTTTAAAGAAATAAAAGACAAAGAAAATAATGAAAAAACTTACCTCCATGATGGAATTTCATCTTAAGCTTTGGAAAATCAACTCTCTAGGGTTGGGGAATGAAATTTAGGATTTTTCAACATAAAATATGGCTGAAGCTATTTTAAATACAACCAAAAATTTTGCTACAGGGAAATTCTATTTTAGCCTGGGCAGTTCTCAATAAAACTAGTCATCTATTTCCTCCAAATTTGGATTGAGGAACGTTTTATTGAGTTGGAAAGAGGACTCATTGATATTTGATTTGATAGATAATGGGACCTCTAATTCTTTATATTCTATGAGATATGATCGTTTGAAGTTGTCCCTAATAAAAACCCATATCGAAATTGTATTGGAAAGAAAGTTTAATACTTAACTTTGTATTAGGGATATTGTATGACCTTAATTCATACCTAAAGAACTTTCAAAACTAAAGTATTGATACTATCAATCACGAATAATTAAAATTCATCAAAATTTAGTCTATCTAGACACATCTGAAGGCTAAAATCTTCACCAAAAAATTTGAGGTGTCATAATAAATAAAATATTATCTATTTTAGACCCAAGTTAATATTGAGGAACAAAAATTAATAATTTTCATGAATTTATTACGACTAATTAGTAATAACGAAATGGGTCGTTACACATGTGGGAATAGCAAAATTGTAATACTAAAATCATACTCAGGGATTTAACAATGAGATTTCATGCTTCAAACGTGTAAGGGATGCTTTTAATGATAATAGATTGTAAACATCATGTATAATCGAAATTCATAAAAGATTCATGGAGATAAATCATTATAAATATGTAATTTCATAATTTAAAACATAAAAGATGGATTTTTGGACTCCGTGGATGAAAAGGGCTCATGGATGAACATCTAACATACCTTGAAACTTAGATTTTGAAAGAAAACAACTTTTGTGAAATCTTTTATGGATTGGAACACTTGAGTTCTTGGTTTTCTTGAAGAAAGGGCTTGAATCTTGAAGAGGCTAGGGTTTTGTTCTTGAGAGAGAATGGTTTCTTTTGAGATGATTTGTGAATAAAGGGGCCAATTCTGCCTTTTGGGACCTTAAATCCCGTGTTATAGACCCATTGGGTAAAGGTAAAAGACCCAAATATCTTTAAAAATGTAGAAACCAAAAGCTGTAAAATAGGGGCGGGCAATGGAGTATGTGTCGCGGGCTAATTGTGCTTCCTCACTGCCTCTCTCATAAAAATGGCTATAACTTTTCCCTCGGGCATCAGATTAAGGCGAAATTGGTATCGTTGGAAAGATGACTCAATTATCTATAATTTAGTGGATCATGATATGCAAAATTCTATGTATATCAAATGTTATACGCATCCAAAGTAGACCCTTGTAGAATCAAATACCAAACTTTTGACAAATCAAAGGATCTTAGCTCAACTTTTTTCTAAGCAATTATTATGAACATTTTTCACCTCGAATTCACTTCACAAACTAGGATAAAGATTCTGACATGTGTATTCAAAAGAAATTCATGAAACTAGAGTCAACACACGTAAGAAAGACGTTTCAATGTCTAGCCTAAAAATATGGGGTGTTACAAATTTCAACCACTTGACCATTTTAAATAAGAAATATCCATTAAATTAAAATAATTATCTCCAATGACATAAATAAATTCAGAATGAAATCCATAATATCTAAAACAATCCCCATAAACTCAATGTCATCATGCTAAACTCTAACTAAAACATGTTTATGGGGACAACCAGAAAATATTAATAATGAAATAAAGTTCTTTGTATGAAATAATAATGATAAGATCAAGATAGAGAGATTCATGGTTGTTCGAAAGATAAAACCTCACCCGTGGATTAGATTTCACACTATCCTCCAAAATTTAGTTATCATAGAAGGAGATGCAATACGCCCTACACTCAACAAAAATAGGAGCATAAGATAGTATTAATACAAAATCACTTTGTACTTGTAGGTATTATAGGATAGCTCAATCCATGTTAATACTTAGAAAAAAGTTTGTAAACAAGTACAAAGCATGTCACTTAAGATTGTGTAACCCAACAAGTTTTTCCACATCAATTCCTTTTAAACAATGTCTCATTTATGCCTATCAATACTTAATTCAGTGTCAATCCAAAAGAACAACACATAAGATCAAAAGAAATTCTCTATTTATGAAGCACCCTGGTTTCTAGACCTTAGAAATTTCCTCGATTTCTGGTTTCTAGGTAAGATATGACTTAGGGGAATGAGTCATACACTTGGGTATGGGTGGTATGATCCTGTCGTATACTGACTAGTGTTGGTTAGTGGGATAGATGTAGTTACTAGAATGGGTACAATTTAGGTTGTACGAATCGTATAGTTGGGTACGGGTTGTTTGGTTACTTCACTTAACCTTAGACTTGGTAACTTAAGTTGGATCTGAGTACGAGTATCTTACCATGAGACATAAGCCTGGTATGAGTCCAAGGCTCGTATGGTGGTCAGTGTTCAAACCTCCTGGATTCTATTCTGCCAGGGGTACGATTTATGGGTACTAGTCGTACACTTAAATACTAATAAGGTACCACAAATTATATTGTACTTGGAAGGTTATTTGCCCCATTATTCTATTCTTAAACACTTGGAAAACACTCTTAAATCCTCTCTAGAGTTCTTTGGCAAAGGAAGTTAGGGTTTCATCTTGAGGAGCAAATTGGGGCTTGTATTGGTGATTTCTTTCCATCATTAACATGGTTTAAGGCATGTTCTCTTCCCTCATTATTAGTTCCAACTAAAGGCATGGTTTTATACAATGTTTTCATGATTTGAATGTTGTATGATTTTAGATTTTCAAATATGATTTTGGCGTTTTGGTTATAAATTCTTGGTTATGGTTTTCCCATGTTTTAATTATACTCTTATATGAATTAATGGTGGTTTTGGATAATTGGTTGCATGGGAATGGTTCTTTGGTAATGGACTTTGGTTTTGGAAATACTATACCCCCAATGTGTTTGATAAAATGCCTATAACAATGCTTTCACTATAATATTAGTTTTTCAATGGAACTTATGGATAGTTTAAATCTAGTAATGGAACCCTAAATGATATGAATGGTTTAAATGGTTTTGAATTTATTTAAAAGGCCTGAGTGGCAATTATTTTTGTTTAATTAGATATTATGTGGGTTACATGGGAAATGGGAATCCATTAAGGAATGGCTAAGGAAAATACTTGAAAGTTATAGTCGTATGATGATACCACTACTAATAGCTTTGGTTAAAAATAATGGAATAATGGTTTGGTTGGAAAATGGTTTTAGTTGGTCTTAAAGGAGATGTGTAGCAATGTTGTGGAAGGTGGAGGTCCCGGGAGAATCAAAATTGGAAACTCATATTTGTCGTTGTGAGGTTTGGTCCTAGTGACCATGTGCATGATGTCACACTTTATATTTTTGGGGGATGTACTAGTCATCCCAAGTTTTCTTCCCTGGTCATGTGGCTTCAGGCACTGGGGCCCTTTCAGCAGGGGGAGCTGAACCCATATAGCCCATGGGTGGTTTAAAATGGCAAAGCTACACAGCCCAGGTAAAGGTTTTAAATGGCATGCTAAACCTGGTTCCCTTTCTTATCATAGTTATATATATATGTATGGATGGTTTGTGTACATATAGATGGTTTTACTTGGTTTTATAGATGATATTATTTTATCCTTATCCTGAGTTTATGGTAGTTTACACCTGCTAATCCATCTTTGGGCGGCTATATCCCTACGCGATATAGGAACCGACCATTCTACTCATCCTGCTTAGCATTCAGACACTCTAGGTCAGCTTTGGATTGAAGTGGTGAGATTTCATATATTTGGAAGGATCCATTTCATGGATGTCATTTCATACTTTGGATTATTTATGGATATTGGTTTTGAATATGGTTGGGGGCATGTCCAATCAGATATTTGTATTTTTCTGGTCACAGGCTTTTGTGGAACTACTATGGGTTAGAATGGGTGAGATTGGTATTTGTTTCAGCCTTAGCATTGGTATTTGGGACAATACCGGTAGATGATATTATTGTTTTTTCCATCCTCTTTTATTTTGGGATTATTAATTTATTAAATGAAATTATTTGGTTATGGTTGGATCTATGGTTTGTTTCATTTTGGTAAGGTTAGAACAGTTGGTATGGAATGGTCAGAAGTTGGGTCAGTCTTAATTAAAGAACTTTCCCAGAGTCTATAATCTTGATAGTTAAACTATCTTGTTAAATGTTCGATATTTATCCAACTCAAGGCAAGCGGCTGGAGTTTGGGTTGGGTAATGGGGGGGGGTCTCTGGTCCTGGTCGAACTTTGGACACACATTACGAAAAGGCCTCGAGTCAGGTCGGGTCAAGTTGGTATTAGAGATTTAGGTTCATGGTAAATTAGGAGTCCATAAAGTTGTGTTAAGTAGTGTCTCTTTTAAGGGTGTGTAGTGTGCCACACTCATAAGAGAGAGGCTACAAAGTATTTAGAAATGCTTTACTTTCTTGGTATTCTATTTTCAAGCTTGGAGTCTAAGTCCTAGAATTCTTCTCTAATCCTTGGTTGTTCACATTTCAGGTAATGCCTCGATAATCTGGAACACAAGAAAACTCTTCAGTCACATCTGGGGACAATGTTGATAGGGTAAGTCCTACGGCTGGAGTTCGTCTTCGATCTCAGGGTCCTATTCTTGGTTCTTCTGTAGTTCCTCTGGTTGATAATAATCCTCCTCATAGTGAGGTGACTAATGCAAAATTTCACTAGTGTATTCATACTATTGCTCAGTTGGTTACTGCTTAGGCTGAGCGGGATGCGTCTAGTGGATTTTCTATTGAGGCCACAAGGGTTGGACAATTTATGAAACTAAATCCTCCTACTTTTATGAGTGTAAAAGTGGAGAAGGATCCTTAGGGTTTCTTGGATAAAATAAAGAAGATATTCAGGGTGATGTATGCCACAAATGTGGAAGGTGTAAACTTTATAGCTTATCAACTCAAGGATATTATGTACTAATGGTATGAAGAGTGGGATATGGATAGAGGTGATGTGGAGGAGTTGTGTATTTATCCTTATGGGATTCCTTTTCTGGTGCTTTTCTAGATCGTTTCTTTCCTCAAGAGCTGAGGGAAAAAAAGGTAGAAGAGTTTTTTAATCTTAAGTAAGGGAGAATGTAAGTCAAGGAATATGCCTTGAAATTTCATCAGATGTCAAGGTATACTCCATATTTGGTGGCTGGCATTAGAGAAAGGATGAGAAATTTCTCTTCTGGGCTATCTTGGGATTTGATCTTGGAAAGTAAGACTATTTTGCTGATCAAAGATACGTATGTTTAAAGGTTAGTTGTCCACATGCAATAGGTGGGGAATGAGAAGAGGAAATAGGAAGAGTTTGGAGATAGGCAGGGTAAGAGAAGTAGGTTTTCGAACGAGGGATGTGTTTAGTCGCAAGGTAGTTGGGATGGAGGCAAATAGCTAAAATAGAAGTGGAGGAGTTCTTGTTCCTTCTCTACTACTAGCGCTCCTAACCTGAGGCAGTCGGGAGATAGGCATCGGCAAGGTGGTGATAATTTTTGGGCACAGTATACCCAATCTCAGGAAAGTGAGGGTCAGCCAGCTTCTTCATGCTCTCTTTTCCAATTTTATGGTCATCTTTATTGGGGTTATTATGATGAAGAAAGGGATATGTGTTTTAAATGTGGCCTTCCAGGCCATATGCTCAAGAATTGTATGGTTGGTAAGGGAGATTTGGGAGCGGTAAAAGCTCCAGTTGCTTTATCTACTACTCCTACACCTAGTGGTGTGGCTTCGGTGTCTGCTCTTATTTTTGTTATAGGAACTGGCTGGAATAGGTTTTATGCTCTTATATCTCGATAGGAATCTGAGGCATCACCTGATATTGTTACTAATACGTTACAAATCTTTTCTCAAGACGTGTATTGTCTTCTTCATCTGGGGTCCACTCTTTCCTATGTGACCCCATATATGTTTGTATGTATTGGTTTTTATCTTGAGGTTGTTTCATATCCTTTTTCTATTTCTACCCTGGTAGGTGACTCGATTAATGCTAAGAGAGTTAATGGAGAGGGTGTGGTATATGTGGGTGGTAGGCAGACTTTGGTGGATTTTTTTGAACTTGATATGGTGGATTTTGATGTTATTCTGGGGATGGATTGGTTACACTCTTGTTACTTATCCTTGGATTGTCGAACCCATAAGGTTGTCTTTAGGTTCCCTGGTGAACCGATTATAGAGTGGGAGGGTGGTTCCATATCTACTAGGGGGAGGTTTATTTCTTATCTTAGAGCTAGGAGGTTAATCTCTAAAGGTTTTCTTTATCACTTAGTCCAAGTTAGAGATTCTAACTTGGAAGGTCCTTCTTTATAGTCAGTTCCGGTGGTAAATGAATTTTTTTAGGTCTTTTAGGTTGATTTTCTTGGTATTCCTCCGGACAGGGAAATAGAGTTTGGTATTGATTTTGGTCAGGACACTTATCCAATATCTATTCCTCCTTATAAAATGGATCCAGCTGAGTTGAGGGAACTAAAGGAGCAACTTAAGTGTAACACCTCGTATTTTTTGGCTAGACTTTGAAGCATCAGTCTTACATGTGTAAACTAAAATCCCATGATTTACTTTCGAATTCATGTATCATGATATTTATCCAGGTGTATGTGAAGTTCTTTCGAGGTGAAAAATGTTCACAGGAATCACTTAGAACAAAGATGAGATAAGAGCCTTTGATTCGTCCAAAGTTTGGTATTCGATTCTATAAAGGTCTACTTTGAACATGTATAACATTTGATATAAGAAGAATTTTGCAGATCAAGACCCACCAAATTGTAGATAATTGAGTCATCTTTCAAATAATACCAGTTTTTCCTTAATCCTATACCCAAGAAAATAGTTATGGATTTTTCTGTGAGAGAAAGTAAGGGAAGGCGATATGCCCGCATCACCTGGGTTAGTCTGCCAGGATAAAGGAGATGCCACTAGGATTAGTCCGCCAGATAAAGGGGGCATTACCTGGTCAATTCCTTCACTGTATAAGCTTCTTTAGGGTCAAGGAGTACTTTGGTCCTTTCCCCTTAACGCCAAACGTCCAAGGCACGGATTATAGCACCCAAAAGTGAATTATTTTCCCATATTCTTCAAATCAACTCACGTAAAAATGTCTCATTTCCCCATGAACAAAGATCAAGCGTTTTCTCTAAAGATCACAAGGATTCAATCGTCATTTTCAAGATTTCTTTAAGAATCCATCTAATTAAGGTTTGTGGGAGTTCATCCATGGGTCCCCTTTCACCCATGGAGTCGAAGAACCCTTTTTGGTTTTAAATTATGATTCTTACATGTTTAAGTTAAACTATTACCATGAATCTCTTTTTAATTCAATTTCAAGTTATGATTATAAGCGCTTTAAAGTGGAATGAGTCCTAACATGTTTTAAATGTTACAATTTTCATGTCATGTTTAGTTGATTCGGGATAAATCCCCAAGTTATGACTTTAGCCATGAAATCCTATTGTTTCCTCATGTTTAAGATATTCTCATGTATAAATAAGTTTATGATTTTCAAATGTTTGCTGAAATGCCCATTGTTGGGTTTTTGAACCATAATCACTTACAATATTTTAAGTTTGATATTGTATTTTATACTCATTCAGTGCTGGTGGGTTATGAACACCCGATACCTATGTGATTTACATAAATTCAACATTTCAAGTACACAAATAGCTATTCATGACTCTTATCAGTATACTTACATGTTTATGAACATGATAAGTACTGTCATTTATGTAAAAATGTTCAGTCGAGTTCAGTCAATTCCAATATCAGTGTTAGTTCAGTTAGGAGTAGGATTTATCACCGAGCGAACTCAAGGATAAGGGATCACCTGATAGTAGAGGGTATGACCTATAGTAGAAATCCTCGAGTTACAGAACTATGTAGCCAGCATAGGTTAGAGATGTCTACCTATCAAATGAGGGTTAACACGATGTGCAATTGCCAGTTGAGGGTGACACATATCTCATTAGAGCACCTGTAAATTGAGGGTGACTAGTTAGTCTTTCGAGACACCAGTTTAGTGGATCAACACAACCAGTGTTAGTACCAATGGTACGGTACCGACACGCTTCCAACTGGGGTTACAAGTTGGACCCCGATTAGCTTAGATTGGCGCATGTCGGTTATATAATACCTCCCATTGTTTTGATTAGTATTCAGTGTATTTTAAAATCAGTTTTTCTTGACTAAGTTGTACAGACTTTTAGATGTTCAGTTATATAGAGTTCAGTATTTTAGAATTATAGATTATCTCAGTGACATAACAGATATACACTTAGTCTTGCATTCTCAGATATTACAGTTTTTACGCATTCATGCTCAGTTATCTCATGTTGTTCAGTTAGTCCTTATCTCGTATGCATAGTACTCCATAATTTCAGTTCAGTTATTCAGACTAAGTACAGTTCAGTTTTACATGACTAGTATATAGTTATCAGTTAATTAGTATATAGATACCAGGTAATCAGTATCTAGATACCAGTTATTCAGTTTTAAGATGTCAGTAATTCATTACTAAACTATCAGTCATTTAGTTTATTAAATTAGCTTAATATACATTATGTTTGGTTTTGTATATTTATGCATTCGTGCTCAGTATATTTGTATATTCAGACCCTTAAGTTATGCTAGTTTCCATCATGTAGTTTCAGACCTAGTATTCATACAGTATTAATTTTTAACTATTTTCCAGCTTCAGTTCTACTTATATTACAAAAGTATAATTTTTAAGAAACTAAGTGTAGTGATTCAACAGCTTATTAGATTTTTTTTTGTTAATCATGTTTTAAGATATATCAGCTTTCATCTTATTTCAGTCTCTTGGTGAGTCTACTTACACTTAGTATGCATTCTTTAAGATTTCATATATAATTAGTTTCATTTATTGCATTCATCCCCACTTACTCAGTACATTCCAAAAGTACTGATCTCATATAGGTCTATGTGGCTACATTGTTTCATAATATAGGTACCAGTTATAGACTGTACGTCATGATTAAGCGGTTGAAGTTTCCAGCCTACAGGTAATGAGTTTTCCTATTTCGAGGACTCCAGTCAGATGTTGATCATGTATATTATTTTTATTATTATTCATATATATTGATTAGTGGTAGTTGGAGTCATGTCCCAGCTATCTGTAGTCAGTATAGTAGAGGCTTCATAGATGTCAGTCAGAGTTAGTTGTGTAATTCCAGTTTCTCTCTTCAGATTTATCAGATTGCAAACTTTATTAGTTACATACATATTCAGATTTCATCCTGCTTATGTTTCCGCATAGCAGACCTAGCTACTTAATACATATTAAATCAATTTCTAAAGAAGTATGACAGTTCATGGGTTAGCTTGGGATAACTTATGGATTCAAGCACTGTGTTATGACTAGGGGTAGCCTCGGGTCGTGAAAAACTTGGTATCGGAGCCCAGAGTTCATATGTACTAGGGTGTCTATGAAGCCGTTTCTAGTAGAGTCTTACAGAATGGTACGGAGACATCTGTACTTTTCTTAGTGAGGTTACAGGGCATTTAAGAAATATTTCCCTTCTTTCATGTCTCAGATCGTACAGTAGATGTGATCTCAAAGAAATTTATACAGATTCTCATTTTACTCCATTCATGTCAACACTACCTTACTTTCAAGGTAATAGAAATAGTGAAACTCAAATTCTTACTAATAGAGTTTTCTCAGACTGTCCCCACAGACAGTCATGGGATTACATGCACGATCAAAAGTATCCTATCAGTTCCTTTATGTCCCAAAGCATGAAGTTTTTCATTCATATTTATGAAAATCATGCACTAAGCCAAAGTCAGATATGCTTTCAGATCCCTTCTCAGAATCTTATGAAAACATATAATCAAGAGTTAGAAGTATGAACCTAGAAGTATAGAAGAAGTAAAGTGGGGATAATGTTTTTCAGTATTTAGTAGATTATGTATCCATGGGGATAATTGTATGAAAGGTGAATCAGTAGACTTTAAATAGTGTATGCAAGAATTTAAGTTAAGTTTAATGGTATGGGTGTGCTTAGATAGTACCATTAGGTTTCTAAGTGTGAATGAGGCTAGTAATATAATATGTACTATTCTTACCAGCTAAGTTATGGTCTATAAAAAGTTAAGAGTTGTATATCAGAAGGAAGTACAAGTAGTGGATCTTACATTTTCAAGTGTAGTCTTTCAGAGTGAGTTCTTATTTATGCGTATTGTTATATCTTAGACTCTAGAATACAGTGGTTGTAGTTCAGTTTAGAGTTATTTAAAAGGGGCCCGTAGACTTAGAATGATGGCTTTAAGCTAAGGGGGAGATGATCAAACAAGTATCCAAATCAGGCTCCCTGATTTTAGTAGTGATGACAGTGTATCGTAGAACATCAATTGGGGAGGAAGATGCCCGATCCATTCTTACCTCAATGCAAAGTTTTGTACTTCAGTTATCATGATGTCTACTCATGCCTTACATGTCAGCTCCATGATCATAGTTCATGTTCATGCACATCATAAAGAATCATGTTCACTTCCAGTTCCTAGTATTAGGAGTTCCAGTTCACTCAGTAGTACGAAACATATTCCATGTATTTATGAACTCCGAACTCAGGTAATAATGATCATGACTCATTTACTCATGTTTTACAGTATTCTTAGTCCCCATAACTCATGCTACACTCCTAATGACCAGTGAAACTCAGATCATATCATGTATGTCCTCAGTTTCTATCTCTATAATGAATTTATGTTGTTGATACTCTATTCCTTAGGCCCCAATTAAGGGTCAAGTTACGTATAGTATCCTTCTATGCTTCAGGATCTGATGTTCTAACCTTTCTGTTACCTCTCCTTATGTAATGATTGTGGCGATGACTAATTGTTTAGATTGAAAGAGAGTAAATGTCTCATATTGGGGAAAGATTATTGCATGTTTGTTGTATCTTAGGTTATAATAAGGATGATTGAGGTAGAACTTTTGATATATGTCACAGTTAGTTAAAATTTCTATGTGTGATTTTCTTGGGAATAGTGCATGGAAGTTGTTATTGATAGAGGTATTAGAGAATTTGAGAAAGATGCATTGGCGGGTTGTTTGCCTAGAAGTTTATATGTGGATATAATGATAGGCTTGAACATCGTCTTTATATATATAAGTGGAAGAATGTATTGTACATTAGTGAATTCCTAGTAAGATATTGAACTTAGTTGTTAAAGTGGTAAGAAGAATGATTCTTAAGATGAAAAGTTCTGAAAATGTGTGAGGTATTGAATTCACTGTTCAGACTAGTGTTATGGTGTTATGTGTACTACCTTGTGATTTTGTGCTAGGTTTGAACATAGTGAGAGTATGTTGTTCAAATCAGACTTTGACTAGAGTAATTACATGTACCCATGTGAGTATTTAAGGAGGAGACTATGTTTGAATTTGGCAGATGCATTGCCTAAGGCCTAGTAATTATACCCCAACTTATGTTTCATAGGCCTATGTTCCATGTTAAAGAATTATAGCCATGATGTGATTCCTTATTTAGATATCCTATTCAGATCATGCCCAAGATTTTTTACTCTCTAGTGTTATTAGAACTTCTTAGAAAGAGCATTGAAGAAATACTCCAGTTGAGTATAAGCTTTCAGAATAATTCAGACAGTATAGCCAGCAACTCAGTTTAGCAGTCAGGTAGACAAGTTCCTATAGTTTTTCATCTTTCCTATTCAAGAGGTAATTCATTTACTTTCACATAAGTTGTAAAGTTAGTTCAGTCCATGCATCATGTCTATGAATCAGATATTTAGTCATGATTCATTTCACAAGTTTTCAGCGCATGATTTTAGTTTTCCAAGTATTCCAACTCGGATAGTGTAATATCCTTTGTACGACTTTGGTCTTATTATCTCATGATTCGTGCTTGCATTGCATCATTTATCACATAAGTTGTAAAGTTAGTTCAGTCTATGCATCATGTCTATGATTCAGATATTTAGTCATGTTCAGTTCACAAGTTTTCAGCGCATGATTTTAGTTTTCCAAGTATTCCAACTCGGATAGTGTAATATCCTTTGTACGAATTTGGTCTTATTATCTCATGATTCATTCTTGCATTGCATCATTTATCACTTCATAGTTCTATATGTATGATTGTATCATGAACATTTCAAGTGTGTTAAAATCTCTCAGCATGAATCAACTCCTTACAGACAATAGAGTCAAGTCAACTCAGAAATTAGTTTCATAATGAATGTTATAATGTTTCAATTCACCCATATCCTTCATTAAGAGACACGTCATGTGTACATTATTCCACACTTCTAAGACTTCAACGAGTTCCTATCCATCATTAGAGGACAAATGATTCCAAGTGTGAGATAACGTAGAATATTTCAGCTCAAGACCCACCAAATTGTATATAATTGAGTGAGCTTTCCAATGATACCATTTTTTCCTTAATTTATTCCCCGATCTAAATATTATGGATTTTTCCATGGGAGGCAGTAAGGGTAGGCAATATGCTCGTGCTGCCCAGGTTAGTATGTCGAGATAAAGGGGGCTCTATGGGGGTTAGTCTGCCGGGATAAAAGGGGAGACGCCTCATCAATTCCTTCACTATTTAATCTTCTTAAGGATCAAGGGGTACTTTGGTCCTTTCCTATCAACCCCAAATGTCAAAAGCACTAATTAAAGCACCCAAAAAGGGCATTATTTTCCCATCTTCTTCAAATCACTTCACGTAAAAACCCTCCTCTTTCCCCCATTATAACACCCCGATTTTCTAAACCAAAATGCTACACGATCCTTATGACCCAAACGGGCCACAAGCTAACCCATGACTGATATTTGTACCTGTACACTGCATAATATACATGTAAAATGCGGAAAACATAAACAACACACCATAAAGTTCAACTGAATAAAATGTCTAACAAATCATAACAACCATATGCGGTAACAAATACCCAAAACATCTGAAGTCTGAAACAAATCTGAACTAAATCTGAAAGCCTCTAAATACTATCTAAGTAAGTAGTTGAAGAAACATGTCTCCAACTAACTCCATAAATTGAAACATAACCAGAAAAAATAAATAAAGTCAAATCATACCGTCCTCAAATGAAGAGGACTCATTGCAACTCTGTCTACTGAAATGTGACTACTACTGTTGATCTGGAACTCGTGGCTCTAAACCTATGGTGTAACATAAAAGAAAGGACCATAGCATAAATACGTTAGTACAACTGAAAGTACTGAATATACGAGTAAGGTAGGCTATATGCAAAAAGGCTTACATGCATGAGCAGTGCTAACTAAATGACTAATATGAACGTGAGAGTGCAAACATGCATACATAGTAACTGAGATCGTGAATACGTAATATCTATATTTGTAAGCTAATACGTGGTTTATTGATATCTAACATGACTAATACTGGGATTTCTGATAACATGGATAACTGTGTCTGATAGTCCTGAATCTGATAGAACTACCTGAGTTCCGTACTGCAACTGAATTGACTATATCTGATAGTCTGGGTATACTGAAATCTGAAGAACTATCTTCTTTATTTTACTAATACTGAGACTGAAACTTTGGGAGGTAGTTATTTAACCGACATGCCCTAAATGTGCTATAATAATTGAGCTGGGGTCCAATCTGTGCCCAGATTAGAAGGGTGTCAATCACGCACCACTGGTAAGGATAAGCTGTGAGAGACCCTTATCTGTCCGATTACTCTAATGAGAATGAAGGGACCCTGGTCTGATAGGTCAAATCACCTCATCAACCCTAATCTGACAGGTTCAGATATCTCAACCAACGTTGGCTACATAGTTCTAGAACACAAGGATTACTGCTAAGAATCACACCCTTATCTGGCAGGTGGGTTCCTATCCTTAGGTTCACTCGGTGATAACTTCTACTCCCATATGAAGAGATTGAACATGATTAAATGAAATTACATGGACTGAGTAACTGACTTCTATTGACTGACGGAATAGTAATATTATCTGAGAATTAACTGAGCTCATGAGATTTCCTGAGTCACATGACTGTCTGAGTTCTATAGATCATGGCTTGGCTGAGAGTATCTTGATAACATGACATGTCTCTAGGCACACAACTATATTTTTTGGGTACAAGTACCCCCAGGACTCGATGGAAGGAAACTGACACACATGACTGACTTGATTATAAGAATAGAGTCCACAATTCACAATATCATAAGTAAGGGATTTCATACTACACTTGGTTCTCAATATCTTATAGATGGAAGGGGATGCTTACAATATGTATATACTCGCGTTTCTTCAATATCATGCTCATTCCATATCACAACAATAACGTGGAGTTTATATGGAGTCATAAAGAATAGAACATGGGCTTGTTATTTAAGAACTATTAAGTCATAAAAACATGGATTCTATCATTCTTGGCATTTTATCAAACACCTTACATGCACAACTTTGGGCATAGGTGTACTTATCAATTTGACAATCTTAATCCATCCAAAATTCATAGGTTTCAACTAACCTACTCACATGCTTCATGAAAAACACATCAAGATACAACCTTGAATCCAAACAATAGTTATCAACATGAATATAGTCATAACACAACAAAAAAATCATAATTTATAATTTAAAACATGATTCTTGAGCTCCATGGATGAAAGGGATCCATGGATGAACACTACACATACCTTAGTGATTGAATCTTAAAATAGATCTAATGTTTCTGAAGGTTATTGAAGAAATCCTTAGGCTTGCTCTTGATTTTTCTTAACTAGGGTTTAACCCCTTTAGGAGAGTATGTTCTTGTTCTTGAGGAGATAATCTTGAGAGGAAGCCTTAATCTTGTGGTTGAGAGTGTATGAAAAAGCATTTTGAGATGTTTAACTAAAGAGAATGGAAGATAATACGCTCCTTGAGGGTTATAAGTCATGGGAAGTGAAGGAAAATACCAAAATACCCTTACTAAACCACTTCCCAGTTGCTGAAAATTTAAGGCTGACGACATTCGTGACAAGTCATCAAGCTGGTGATAAGTCATCACGAAATGTCGTCACAAAAGGATGAAATCTTGATATTCTGGTTAAGGTTGATGATATTGGTGATAAGCCATCACGGGCGTGAAGACTTATCAAAAAATGTCATCACTGGGTGGTGGAAATCTGCCTAGGGCTGACGACATTGGTGATAAGTCGTCACGCTTATGACAGCTTATCACGAATGTCGTCACTCAGTTTCCTAGCTTGACATGCTGGAGTAAAATGGGCATAACTCCTTGCTCCAATATTGGATTTAGGCAAAATTGGTATATTTGGAAAGATAATTCATTTATATATTTGTTAGTGTGTCATGATATCAGAAATTCATAGCATAACGAGAGATATGCTCATTTGAATTTGACTATACCAATATCCTTCTCAAGAATTCAGTCGGTAAGGAAATGTTTTGATTCGTCTATTAACTAGGACACTTTTGAGGACTTAATAGGAATCAACCTTGATAATAACACTACCAAATAACTAAAAATTTATTACTCATGAGTTTGAAGCGTGATCCTAAAATGTCTGAACTTTTAGGGTATTACAATATCTCTCCCTTGGGAACATTTTTCCTCAAATGGGACTGACTAAACTGAGATTACTAATGTACTGGCCTTACTTAAGGGATGAAACATTAGAAATATGATGACATGACTGACCTAAATGATAAGCTGAATATATCTGATCATACTAAACATGCATATCTGATGCATAACTGACAAACTGAACTCATGCATAACTGATGCATGATTACATGACTGAACTGTTACATGTATGCATGACTGAATGCAATGATATTTAGTACCAAATTCTTAAATGGAATCCTAAACATGAAACTAAATAAGCTTAAAGAGAACTATTACCTTGAGCTTGATCTGAATTAGCGGAGAAGAGGTGAGGATACTTGGTACGCATATCTTCTTCTACTTCCCAAGTAGCTCCCTCAGAGGACTGGTTTTGCCAAAGAAATTTGACTAGAGGGACTTCTTTGTTCCTCAATCTATGAGTCTGATAGTCTAGAATTTCTTCCGGAGTCTCTTCATAAGAGAGGTTGTTCTGGATATCCATGCTCTAAGTAGGGACTACAACTGAAGGGTCACCTATGCACTTCTTGAGTAAAGATACATGGAAGACTAGATGAACTGAAGCTAGATCTGGTGGAAATTTGAGCTCATAAACTACCTTTCCCAAGCGACTGTGAATTTTGAAAGGACCGACATATCGAGGACTGAGTTTTCCCTTATTGCCTAATCTCTTCACCCCTTCATAGGAGAGATCTTGAGATAGAAAAAATCATCAACCTCAAATTCTAGATCCTTTCTATGAATGTCTGCATAAGACTTCTATCGGCTCTGAGAAGTCATAAGTCTTTCTCTAATTAACTGAACCTTCTCTGAGGCATTAAACACTAAGTCAGGCCCTATGACTGAGGACTTACTAACTTCAAACCAATCAATTGAAGATCTGCACCTCCTACTATAGAGATCTTCGAACGGAGCTATCTAAATACTGGAATGATAATTATTATTGTATACAAACTCAATCAAAGGCAAGTGTTCTCCCAACTTCCCTTGAAATCAATTGCAACGCCCTTAGCATATCTTCTAGAGTCTGAATGGTCCTTTCTTCTTAACCATCTGTCTGAGGATGAAAAGTTGTACTGAGATGAACTTGTGTACTAAGACCCTTTTGTAATGCTTTACAGAAGTAAGAGATAAATCGGGTACCTCTGTCTGGGATAATAGATAGTGGAAAATCGTGTAATCTGACCAACTCCCTGATGTAGAGTTTGGCATAATCCTCAGCTGAATAAGAGGTATGGACTGGAAGGAAATGAGCTGACTTGGTCATCCTTTCTACAATAACCCAAACTGAATCGTACTGATGACGAGTTCGAGGCAAACCCATCATGAAGTCCATGTTTACTTCTTCCTACTTATAAGTAAGAATAGTGAACTCCTACATGGAACCACTAGACTTCTGATGCTCTATCTTAACCTACTGATATATAGAGAACTTAGCCACAAAAGCTACAACATCTCTCTTTATCCCACTCCACCAATAGATCTCCCACAAATCACGGTACATCTTAATGGCCTCAGGATGAATAGAGTATCGCGCAGCCTATGCCTCTGCAAAAACCCGCTACCTCAGGTCATCCATATTTGGAACACAGAGACGACCCTGATAACGAAGGACACCATCTCCCCCTTGGGATAAAACCTCAACCTTCTGATCTCTGATTGACTTTTTTATCTTGACAAGGATAAGATCCCTATCTTGATTTTCTTTCACCTCGGAAACTAGAGATGATTCTGAACTACTCTAAATATATACACCACCTTATAAAGAATCAACTAAGTGAACAGCTAGTCTGGCAAGCTGATGGATTTTCTGAGCTATCTTCTTTTTGCTAACCTCAATGTGAGAAACACTACCCATGGAGAGTCTACTGAGAGCATCGACCACAATGTTGTCCTTTCCCAGATGGTAAAGGACACTCATATCATAATCGTTCAAAAGCTCTAACCACCTTCTCTGATGAAGATTGAGACCTTTCTGGGAAAGGACATACTAAAGACTCTTATGATCTGTGAAGACATCTACATGAACTTCGTATAGATCATGCCTCCAAATCTTCAAGGCAAATACTACGGCTGTTAACTCAAGATCATGAGTAGGATAATTCTTCTCATGGGGCTTTAACTATTTGGAGGCGTAGGCTCTGACCTTACCATGATGCATGAGGACATAACCTATACCCACTCTAGATTCATCACAATACACTACGAACCCATCTGAACCATCTGGAAGAGCTAGAACTAGAACTGAGGTGAGTCGAGTCTTCAACTCCTGAAAACTCTTCTCACAAGAATCTGACCACTGAAACTTGTCCTTCTTTTAAGTCAATCTGTACATAGGGGATGCATTAGAATAAAATCCCTCAACAAACCATCTATAATAGCCAGCCAAACCCAAGAAATTCTTGATATTTGATGGAGAGACATGGCGAGGCCTGTTTCTTACCACTTCAGTCTTCTGAGAATCTACTATAATGCCATCGCCAGAAATAATATGGCCAAGGAATGCTACTGACCTTATCTAAAACTCGCACTTACTGAATTTGGCGAATAGTTGGTAATCTCTGAGGGTCTAAAGAACAATTCTAAGATGGTCTGCATGATCGCTCTCTATGCAGGAATAGACCAGGATATCATCTTTGAAGACTATGACGAATACGTCCAATTACTGCTTGAACACACGGTTCATCAAGTTTATAAAAGCGGATGGCACATTGGTAAGACCAAAGGACTTGACTAGAAACTCAAAGTAACCATACCGAGTATGGAAAGCTGTCTTCGGGATGTCACATTCTCTAACTTTGTGTTGATGATAGCCTGATCTGAGGTCTATCTTGGAGAAATAACTGGCACCCTGAAATTTCTCAAATAAGTCATCTATCCTAGGAAGAGGATATTTGTTCTTGACCATGACTTTATTGAGCTGACGGTAATCAATGATTATCCTGAGAGAACTGTCTTTCTTACGAACGAATAAGACTGGTGCGCCTTATGGGAAATGCTGGGTCTAATGAATCCCTTATCTAAGAGATCCTTCAACTGTTCTTTCAGTTCTCTGAGTTTTGCTGGTGCCATTCTGTATGGTGAAATAGAAATAGGCTGAGTATCTGGAATAAGGTCAATGCCGAAGTCTATTTCCCTTTCGGGAGGAATGCTTGGAAGATCTTCGGGAAACATATCTTAACACTCATTTATAACTGGGACAGATTCAAGACTGGGTGATTCGTAACTAGAGTCTTTAATATGAACGAGATGATAAACACATCCCTTAGATATCATTTTCCTTGCCCGAAGGTAGGAAACAAGTTGACCCCTGAAAGATGAAGTATTACCCTTCCACTTTAGAACGGACTCATTCGGGAACTGAAACTGAACTATCATATTTCTGCAGTCGACTTTGGCATAGTAGGAATGAATCCAATCCATGTCGAGAATGACACCAAAATCAGTCATCTCTAACTCGACTAAATCTATTGGCATGGCTTTCTGAAATATCATAACTAGGCAGTTCTTGTTTACCCGCCGAGCTATGATTGTTTTACCCACTGAGGTAGAGACTGAAAAGGGATCTGCTAAAATTTCAGGATTGATTCTGAAATCGCCTGCTATATAAGGAGTAACAAAAGACAAGGATGCACCTGGATCTATCAAAGCATATACATGAACATGGAAAATCTACAACATACCAGTAATGACATTAGGAGAATTTTCCTGATCCTGTCGGGTCTGAAGAGCATAGAGTCTATTTGGGCATTGCCCACTAGTAGCACTAGAAGTGGTACCCTGATGATTTGGGCGACCGAACTGGGCTGTGGAACGATTATGTTGACCCTGATGATCTGACTACGGACACTATCTAACCCTGTGGCCTAGTTTGCCACAACCGAAACAAACATCGCTACTAGCTCTACAGGTACCCTTGTGGTTCTTACCACAAGTCTGACACAGGGGGTTAGTTCGGGCACTGCTGACACTGACCTGAGACTTAAAGCCTGGTGTTCGATCTCGGTTGCCGTCTTTGATTTTTGGCACTGGGGAACTGGCGAAAGAAGGAGCTGGAACTACTGGCTTAGGAAGAAACTATGAATAGTTTCCTCCTTATGATTTGGGTTAAGCAAAACTAAAACTACCTGTACTTGCTCTCTTGTTCTGCCTCTCCGTAGTCCTAATCTTCTGCTCCTCTATTTGCTGAGCATGGGTCATGAGCCTGTCTAAAGTCATATCATTGTTCAGTATCGCAGACCTACACTCATTTACTACGCTATCATTCACCCCTGACACAAACTTTCTTATCTTAGACTTGTTGTCTGCAACCACATGAGGGGCATATCTGGCTAACTAAGTAAATCTGAGAGAGTACTCTTTAACCGTCATATTTCCTTGGTTGATGTTGATGAACTCTAGAACGTTTGCCTCCCTCAGCTCTTGGGGAAAGAATTTGTCTAAGAAAGTGATGACAAATTCCTCCCACTCTATAGGACCTGTATCCTCTAACCTCTCAGACTTTCACTATTTGTACCAAGTGTGAGCAACATCCTGTAATTGGTATGCGGCTAACTCAGCACTCTAACAAGAAGTAACTCCCATGATGTCTATCACCTTCTGGACTTGGTTAATGAATTCTTGTGGGTCTTCATCAAACTTAGACCCAAATAAAGATGGAGTGTTCATTCGGGTGAAGTCTCAAATCCTAGCTACGGCTGAGTTGGCCACTGGATTGGCTGGAATAGCTGGTGACCATTCATTTTAGGCAGCCACAGACTGAGCAAGTATGGTGAATACGACCCTAAACTCCACATAAGAAATATGTTCGCCCAAAGGATCTTCGGGCTGAGGAGCTGGCTGGTTTCTTCTCTTTGGAGGCATATTTTGAAATAGGAGAAAAATAGATTAGACTGAGAGTTTAACTTGAGATCATGATCACTAGAATGACCTAAATATGGAAAGAAGGGAACTATTCCTAAATCATCTTATAGCCTCTTATACATAAATGTGGCACGCAACACACCCATGTATAAGACTCTACTATATGCGGCTTTCAGACTTCCTAGGACTCTATTGAACCTTAGGCTCTGATACCAAGTTTGTAACACCCCAATTTTCTGAACCGAAATGCTACACGGTGCTTGACCCTGAAGGACCACAATCTAACCCATGACTGATATTTGTACCTGTACACTGCATAATATACATGTAAAATGCAGAAAACATGAACAATAGGCCATAAGGTTCAACTGAATAAAATGTCTAACAAATCATAACATCCATATGGGGTAACAAATACCCGAAACAATTGAAGTCTGAAACAAATCTGAACTAAATCTGAAATCCTCTAAATAATGTCTGAGTAAGGAGTTGAAAGAACATGTCTCCAACTAACCCCATAAACTAAAAGATAATCGAAGAAAATAAATGAAGTCAAATCATACCATCCTCGAATGAAGAGGACTCATGGCAACTCTATATACTGAAATGTGACTGCTATTGCTGATCTGGAACTCGTGGCTCTGAAACTATGGTGTAACATAAAAGAAAGCACCATAGCACAAATGCGTCAGTACAACTAAAATTACTGAGTATACGAATGAGGTAGGCTATATGCAAAAGGGCTTACATGCATGAGCAGTGCTAACTGAATGACTAATATGAACGTGAGAGTGCAAACATGCATACATAGTAACTGAGATCGTGAATACGTGATATCTAGATCTGTATGCTAATAAATGGTTTATTGATATCGAACAGGACTAATACTGGGATTTCTGATAACATGGATGACTGTGTATGACAGTCCTGAATCTGATGGAACTATCTGAGTTCCATACTGTAATTGAATTGACTATATCTGACAGTCCTGGTATACTAAAATCTGAAGAACTATCTGAGTTCTTTTACTGAGACTGAGACTGAAACTGTGGGAGGTAGTTGATTAACTGACATGCCCCAAATGCGCTATAATAGCTGAGTTGGGTTCCAATCTGTGCACTAATTGAAAAGGTATCAATACCGCGCCACTGGTAAGGACAATCTATGAGTGACCCTTATCTGGCAGGTTACTCTAATGAGAATGGTGGGACCCTGGTATGACAGGTCAAATCACCTCATCAACCTTAATCTGACAGGTTAAGATGTCTCAACCTACGTTGCCTATGTGGTTCTGGAACACAAGGATGACTGCTAAGAATCTCACCCTTATCTGGCAGGTGAGTTCCCATCCTTGGGTTCACTCGGTGCTAACTTCTACTCCTATTTGATGAGATTGAACATGATTAACTGATTGTACATGGACTGAGTAACTGACTTCTATTGACTGATCAAATAGTACTATTATCTGAGAATTAATTGAGATCATGAGATTTCTAAAATTTCCTAAGTCATATAACTGTTTGAGTTCTATAGATCATGGCTTGACTGAGAGTATCATGATAACATTACATGGCTCTAGGAACACAGCTATATTTTTTGGGTACAAGTACCCCTAGGACTCATTGGAAGGAAACTGACACACATGACTGACTTGATCATAAGAATAGCGTCCACAATTCACAATATCATAAGTAGGGGATTTCATACTACACTTGGTTCTCAACATCTTATACATGGAAGGGGATGCGCACAATATGTATATACTCGTGTTTCTTCAATATCATGCTCATTCCATATCACAACAATAATACACAATAATAACTTGGAGTTCATGTGCAGTCATAAAGAATAGAAGATGGGTTTGTCATTTATGCACTATTATGTCATAAAAATATGGATTCTATCATTCTTGGCATTTTATCAAACACCTTACATGCACAACTTTGGGCATAGGTGTACTTATCAATTTGACAATCTTAATCCATCTAAAATTCATGGTTTTCAACTAACCTACTCACATGCTTCATGAAAAACACATCAAGATACAACCTTGAATCCAAACAATAATAATCAACATATATATAGTCATAACACAACAAGGAAATTACAATTTATAATTTAAAACATGATTCTTGAGCTCCATGGATGAAAAGGATCCATGGATGAATACTATGCATACCTTAGTGATTGGATCCTGAAAGAGATCTAATGTTTCTGAAGGTTCTTGAAGAAATCCTTAGGCTTGCTCTAGATTTCTATTGACTAGGGTTTAACCCCTTTGGGAGAGAATGTTCTTATTCTTGAGGAAATGATCTTGAGATAAAACCCTAATCTTGTGGTTGAGAATGTATGAGAAATCTTTTTGAGATTTTTAACTAAAGAGAATGGAAGATAATACGCTCCTTGAGGGTTATAAGTTGTGGGAAGTGAAGGAAAAAGATAAAAATACCCTTACTAAAACGCTTCCCAGTTGCTGAAAATTTATGGCTGACGACATTCGTGACAAGTCATCATCTGGTGATAAGTCGTCACGAAATGTCATCACAAAAGGGTGAAATCTTGATTTTCTGGTTAAGGTTGACGACATTGGTGATAAGTCTCCATGCAAGCCATCACGGGCGTGATGACTTATCACAAAATGTCATCACTGGGGGTGGAAATTTTCCCAGGGATGACGACATTGGTGATAAGTCATCACGCTTATGACAGCTTATCAGGAATGTCATCACTCAGTTTCCCAGCCTGACATACTGGAGTAAAATGAGCATAACTCCTTGCTCCGATATCAGATTTAGGAGAAATTTGTACCGTTAGAAAGATAATTCAATTATCTATCTTTTAGTGGTTCATGAGAGAAGAAGTTCATAGCATAACGACAGATATGCTTGTTTGAAGTTGACTATACCAATATCCTTCTCAAGAATTCAATCGGTAAGGAAATGTTTTGATTCGTCTATTAACTAGGACACTTTTGAGGCCTTAATATGAATAAACCCTTATCATAACACTACCAAAGAACTAAAAATTTATTACTCATAAGTTCGAAGAATAATCCTAAAATGTCTAACCTTTTGGGGTATTACACCCATGAACAAAGTTCAAGATTTTCCTCTCAAGAACACAAGGATTCAAACTTTAATCTCAAGATTTCTTCAAGAATCCATCTAATTACGGTATGTAGAAGTTCATCCATGGGTTTCCTTTCACCCATGGAGTCCAAGAATCCTTTTTGGTTTTAAATTATGAGTTTTACATGTTTAAGTTGAACTATCTCCATGAATCTCTTGTTAATTCAATTTTAGGTTGTGATTATAAGCACTTTCAAGTGGAATGAGTCATACCATGTTTTAAATGTTTCAATTTCAATGTCATGTTTATTTGATTCTGAATAAATCCCTAAGTTATGACTTTAGCCATGAAATTATATTGTTTCCTCATGTTTAAGATATTCTCATGTGTAAGTTTATGATTTTCACATGTTTGATGAAATTCCCAAGGTTAGGTCTTTGAACCATAATCACTTATTACAGTATTTCAAATTTGATATCGTATTTTATACTCATTCAGTGCTGGTGGGTTATGAACACCAGATACATATGTAATTTACATAAGTTCAGCTTTTCAAGTTCCCATACAGTTAATACATGACTCTTATTAGTATACTTACATGTTTATGATCATGATGAGCACTATCATTTATGTAATAATGTTCAGTCTATTCCAGTATCAGTGTTTGTTCAGTTGGGAGTAGGATGTAGCACCGACCAAACTCAGGGATGAGGTCTCACCTGACAATAGATATTGTGACCCTTAGTAGCAATCCCCGAGTTACAAAACTACGTAGCCAGCATAGGTTAGAGATGTCTACCTTTTAGATGAGGTTTATCAAGATATGCACCTTCTAGTTGAGTGTGACACATATCTCATTAGAGCACCTGCCAGTTGAGGGTGACTTCTTAGTCCTTCGGGATACTAGTTTAGTGGATCCATACAACCATTGTTAGTACCCGTGGCACGGTACTAACACTCTTCAAACTGGGGTTACAGATTGGATCTTGATTATCTCATATTGGGGCATGTCGGTTATATTATACCTCCCATAATTTTGGTCAGTATTTAGTATATTTTCAGTTTATGTTTTCTTGACTAAGTTTATAGACTTTCAAATATTTAGTTATACAAATTTCAGTCTTTCTGAATTACAGATTGTCTCATTGGCTTAACAGATATACATTTAATCTTCCATTCTTAGATATTATTGTTTTCACATATTAATGCACAGTTATCTCATGATGTTCAGTTTGTCCTTATCTCGTATGCATAGTACCCCACAGTTTAAGTCCAGTTATTCAGATTAAGTATGGTTTAATTTTACTTGACCAGTATTTAGTTATCAGTTAATCAGTATACAGTTATTAGTTATCTCATGTTTGAGCCCTTGGAACACATTCTGCACTCAACAAAAGAAGAGTACAGGATAGTATCAATACAAATCACTATGTACTGATAGGTAGCATAGTCCAACACAATTTAATAGAATGTACACAACATAAATCAAATAACTGAAAAACATGCATCGTCACATAACAAGTATTCAATGAATCAGCAATTACATCAATAATAGGTCAAACAGTGCTTTCAAACAAGCCACATAACCATCAAGAGTATCAAGCATAAGTTAAACATCCATAGAATCAACAACAACACCATAAGTAACACCCACATCCTTCTAAACCTCGCTATTAAAACACTATTAGATCATTATCTTCTTAATAACCCATACAACCTCTCAAATTCAACAAAAATATGTACACACATGCTAAGGAACTTATTTTTGTCCAACTAGTAATGACCGGCAGGGAACAATCTATGTTCATGTACCATACAGGCATAGTACCCAATCCTCTATAAACAAGTAATATCAATATCATATTTGTATTAACGTGGTACCCGATCCTCCATAAACAAGTAATATCAATATCATATTTGTACCAGCGTGGTATCCTATCCTCCATAAATAAGTAATATCAATATCATATCCATACCAGTATGGTACCCGATCCTCCATAACCATATTAGGTATGTTGTATCAAATTCACACTACATCTCAGGATACAATACGATGCGCTAAGTTTACAAGTACACTTAAAGTCATAAGACAATTCAATCAAGCAAATTATTAATAATTATTTATACATGTCTCACCAATCCAAATATCATCAAATTCAAGCATGTCCGAATACCAATCAAAAACCATCCAATTTAGGAGCCTAAACACAATTAAATCGAGTCTAAACTCCAAATAAACTATAACCTACCTCAATCAGTGGGTTCAAATGCAAGCTATTTTTCAAGGTCTTGCCTTTCCATAAAGCTTCTGAATTGTCAAAAATTGTTCAATTATATAATTTACATAAGAATTTGAATCTCACGACACATCTTGTAAGTTCCTATTCTAAGAACTATAGGCCTAAAGCTTAAAATTTTATTGAAATCATAACTATAGAATGACAAGAAAATAACATACTAATTCTCAGGTTATTAAAGAAACCATGAACGGTGCATTAGTTAACCATGACACAGGAACTATCAACTTTAACCATTATTATAATTGACAATAATTACTACATTCATTATTAATTTATAGGCAGCCAAACATTGTTTCCAGTAGTGGAATTTTCCACCAACTTAGCAGGGAAATCCAACCAATAATATAATTATAGTGCTTTTATAAATATACAGTTAATAATCCACCCATTCACTGCATAATTGAGCCAATTCACCAATGTTTCCTTATTTTAATATGATTTAACTAATCAACTTCATATATAGGTATGACCAATTGACCACCTAGCTCAACCACAGATATAGAACTGATAGGAAAACATATTACTCAATCGTATCTCATCTGGTATTGTAGAAAAACCTCTCAATAAGGATAGAGAAATATAATGATAACTGACGCTCCCTCCTTGCTCCCCACTTTTGATGTTAGTATTATTATTATATAAATATGATAACCACCCCCACCCCTTAAAGTCTATGCTTATACACAGGTCTTAATAGATAAGAAAATATTAACCTGGCGCAATACCACCAACTAAAATAATATCTAAAATACCCAATAGGCTCTAGGATATTATTCAAAACTTTGAGAAAAAATTCAAATATGTATATTGAATAAAAAGAACATCTCGGGCATATTGAAAATATTAAAATACCATATCAAGGTCGTCTTGACCAAATATTGACCGTGGTCAAGTTTAAATTTATTAAAATTCATTAATCCAACTAGTGGCTTAAATTACATCTCCTAACACCTCAAAAATTGATACTACTCATCTCGTGAGTCATAATTCACGTACACCAACTACGGAGAGAGCTAAAATAAGAAAGACGAGAAAATTTCACAAACGACCGGAAGGGTTGTTACAATATTACCTTTCAATATACTTCTTAAAGTTATATCAAATACTCTTGTAAGAGATTTGATAGTCCTACTGCACATTTCGTTTAATTCATTCTCATTTTAGGATAGGAGAAGTTAAATTTAAAAGAGTATTATAAAAGAGTATTATTCATCATTAATTTTGAAACTCCACTAAATGCTTCTTCTTTGTCCTTCCGTTATTTTTTATGTAAAATCTAAAAGATGCAGTTTTCCCTACATAGATTCTCTTGTCATTTTACCACTCCTTCATATAAAAATATTTTTGCTCCCATTGATTTTTGTCACTAATCACTTCTCTTTTTATCTCAGAACCTCAAAATATTCTAAAATTTATAGAGACCCAACAAAAATATGTTTAGGTAAGTATGAATGTTGTTAAATTTTAAGAAAGTGAATTATTAAATCACGCCGATGAAAAAACTATAAAATATCAGAAAATACATAATAAATCTACTTCAAATTCTTCATACTGCAATATCCATCTTCTTATATTTTTAATTTTTGTTTTTTACAAAATTTACAACAAAATTGATTCACAAGAATGAATCCTTCGAAAGTCTTTTTTTCTTTGTAAATAATACTTGATTCAATATTATATTATAAAGACAAAAACATCAATCCGATTTAAAATTAATCAAGAAAGAAAAAAGATGGAAAAGTAATAGAAAAAGAGAAGTTGAAAATTGTTTTATTTTGTGCTTGATATTTTGTATATGATATAGGTGCAAAGAATTAATAAAATTACATAACTATAATAAACTATTTGACATATATATGTTTCTTTTCATGTAAAATTAGATTTGAAGATGTAAATCCTTTTTTTAATCAAAAGAAAGATAATTTATAGATGCATATAGTATTTTTACATATCAAAACTTTATCAAAAAGATAATAATTTATCTATTACCATTTCTCATTATCGTAAGGCCCTCAAAATCACAATTTAAATGTGGTGTTCAAGTCAGCTTTCGTGCACCTTGACTTTTCCAAGAATTATAAAAAAACACAAAATCAAAATCAATGAGAAAAGATCAAAATCTAATACACTAAACATAATTGACATTCATATTTTCAATAATACAAGCAACAAACTTACAACAACAACAACAACAATAAATCTAGTATATTCCCACAAAGTTGGGTTTGAGGAGGGTAAAATGCACGCAATTCATACCACTACCTTGAAAGAAAGTAGAGAGGCTATTTTCGATAGACTCCCGGCTCAAGATAAAGAATAGTAAATAAGGTCGTAGTGAAACATGAAGCAGGATGGATGGCATAACAGAAATAAAAAATAAGAAATAATAAAAATAGAAAGCAGAGAAATACAAAATAATACAGTATTTTTAACTATGATCAACTTAATAAATTAAAAAAATAAAGAATAAAAATTGATATCAAGTTTATAATTAACCTATGTTTTAACAAAATATCCAACCCAAAGAGATTAGACTTGAGCTTTTTATGAAAAAAAAAATGATCATAAGTTGAAGAATTAAGACACTATTATTATCATAATTCAAGGATCATAATGGACAACATTGATTGATCTCAACAAATGTCAATAAAAGTGTCTTATCAATATGAAAAACGAACAAGAGGAAAATAAATGTATACTCATTCATCTGATTTTGATAGTTGAAAAGGCTAAATAATGGTAGTAGTTTAGTAAATGTATGAACTTAATGTCAGTAATAGCCATTATTGGCAAAGTCTTTTCCATTAATTATGGATATTATGTTTAATTATTGTTTAATAAAATAATTAAAATAAATCACAAAAAAGATAAATGAGAATGGTGGCTTTAAAAGCATGCCACATAAAAAATTTCATATATATATATATATATATATATATATATATATATATATATATATATAGAGAGAGAGAGAGAGAGAGAGAGAGAAAGGCTTACATTTTAGTAAATGAAGGAACAGATAAAACTGATCCATATTGATTCTATGGAAGGTTTAGCATATGCAGTATTTAAGGTTGTATAAGTTTAAAATTTTGTTTTATCTCCTTTTGAAAAATAAAGGATATCCTTTAAACTTTACCCCACAATAAATTTTGATAATATTGTCCTTTGAAATATTGATAATTAATATCAAATGTATACGCTCACTATCGAATAGTTTGATCTTGCACATTCATTTTTTCATTAAATTTTTTGTAACCCATTTCAAATTTATAGTAAAAAATTATTTTTATCGTATTACGAAGTTTGAACCAGTTAGTTTACCTAATGTATACTATACGTATCCAAAAACTAGTTGAAGTTTTGCAACAATCATTTGATAATTAAGAGAAAGCAACAACATCTAATATTATTCCACTCGTGATCAAGTACTCACAAATATGAAAAAACCAACAACACAAAATAGTGTTCCACTAATGATTGATCGAGTACTCACTTATAATACTTGAATTACAAAAAGTTGAATGACTAAAACAATAAAGAAGTAGAAATATTCATCCATCTTTCCTCATTGCTATAGCCTACACATATTCTATAACAACCAATGAATTTTAATCTTTTTTAAATCATCACCTTAATTGCATCCTAACAAGAAGAAGCGAAAGTCACAAGATCTTAATTTTGTTAAGGAGTTTGTTGCATTCCAGAGTTGGAGCCGATGGAAGAGCATGATAGAAAGACCACCAAAAATCTTGCTATGAGTTTCTTTTGCAACATAGAATTATTTAATTATCATTGAACGACTAAAATAATAAAATATTTCATACACTAGCAAAAATTAACATTCATAATCTAGTTCAAAAGGCATTAAAAAATAAGCAATTCTTTTTTTCACGTTTGCAATTACCAAATAATCTAGGTTGTCAGTGTATTTATTTACATACTTACGTATCTAGAGATACTTTATACACCAAAGAAAAATTCATCTTTTGATAATTTAAATACGCATGCAACATTGAGCTCATTCTGCACGAAGCAAATTCATCTTTTGATAATTTAAATACGCATGCAACATTGAGCTCATTCTGCACGAAGCAGCTGAGAATTCACAAAAGTTATGCAACTATTCCTACAATGATCTTAATGCATGTTAGGTCAACATATAAAAGTAGAAACTACTTAGATGAGATCCTTTATGCTATCAAGACCAATGGGAAAACATTCTAAGAAGTAAAGGAAAAGTATTCGAAACCAATACGAATGAACCTTTCTCAGAAGGATTTGGCATATGAAGCATAACCTTTTTAGCACCATCAATATTGACTACCTATAATTAGGACAAAAATATGAAATCACAAGGGAGACATTATAATTTATAAAATTAGTACCAGACAATTGCATAGTCGGAGAGCTAATTGGTCAGGAAAAATTAGGAGAAGTTGATGGAAAGATAAAAGGAATATAATGTACCATATTTTTTCCACTCTGTACAGACTAATAATTCAAAAGAATTATACATTTAGATTCTAATAGTCTATTAAAATATGAATTAAACTTCAAAAAATAATACAACACCTCAACATGTGATTTTTGGAACTGCTCAGCCTAATTTGAGCTGAATCTTTTATAGAATATATCCCACGTTTTTGCTAGAAAACACTCTGGAGGTTTGGCCGATAAAATAAATCATAGAATTAAATAGTTATAAATTATCACATTGCCACAAAAATAAAATAATCTAGCACTATGTTGTTAATATCCCTCCCAAATAAGAAACCGAAATTAATACAAAATTAGGAACACTAAAAGCACTTTGAAGAAAATATTGGCCTAAGATACGTGCACCACAAAATAGGCAAAATGATATTATCCATCATTCTTTCATTTTAATTATATTGTATGTTAAATCCTAAAATATATCAAAGATATCTTTTGTAGCTTACACTCCTTTTATCCTGATTAATGTGACACATTTTTAAATCTTTTTTCAAAAATGTGATCTTTACATATTTAAGCATAATTTAACTTTAAATTTTAGTTTTACTATGATGAATTAAAAGTCACATATGTCTAAAGTGTATTTTAGACCACATGTTTCAAATGTATTACTTTATTTATTTAGCGATGTTTGAAGGTTAATTGTGTTTGTTAGGCATAGATTGAACAATTACGGCTATGCATGGAGACAAAATCTAAGTGAGGAAAGAAAGACGAGACTTTGATCACTTCCCAATCATGGAAGAATTAAACTAGGGTTTAGATCTTAGCACCACCACCCACCCCTCTTTAATCTTGGTGATAGATGAACTAACACAATATATACAAAGAGAGGAGCCATAGTAAATGACCTAGTTTTATTGACAAGGCATATCGTGGAGTTAATAATAGGTTAGAATTTTTTAAGTAGATCCTACAATCTGTAGTCTAATGAGTTCAAGTTGAGAAAAAACTAAGACAAAACAAATATAGTGCAATTTATGTGACCTAACTATGTTGCAGGTGTGGAAGTTAGTGTTGACAAAAGTCACCCCCAAGAAGTAAAGTTTCAAGTATATAGGATCCATAATCTTACATCGAAATTAGGGTGATTGATAATGATGTCACATATCTAATAGGGTGGGATGGATGAAATAGAAGCACAGATCTGGTATAATGATAAGAAGGTCCACCATGCCTTATATATATTTTTAATAAATTGATAGTCAGACCAATAATATTGTATGAGGAATAGTGTTGCCTAGGAAAAAACTCATTAATTTAAAAAATAAGGATAACTGAATGGCGATGTTAAGAAAATGTGTGAAGTTACAAGGACCAATAGCAGTGTAAATAAATAGGGACATAGGATGATATATTATTTAGGTTTAAGGTAGAAGGTTTGTAGATAGTCAAGCATAGTCTAGTTCACTGATCAGTATATATTATGTCCTTGGCTTCAATTATGGTATTATTTGTTGTTTGTATTTGCACTATTCTTAGTATGGCTTCTTTAATACTGTATATTCTTGAAATACATAATTTTTGACATGCTTTCTTGAACTGAAGGTCTATTAGAACAACCACTCCATCTTTATAAGGAAGAGCTAAGTCCATGCATACTCAATCCTCCATAAAACCCATATGGGAGATTATATGAATATGTTATTGTTGGAATTAATAAAAAGGTAGCATTGCATGAATCATCATGTATTTACCCAAAGTCAAGGTAAGGCACCTCAACCGGGAGGGAGGGATGTGACCTAGTAAGTCAACCCTAACCCAAGTATTGATGGGTAATCTCACTGATGTCCATGAGTTACAGGACATAGGGAAATAAGTTTTTATTGATTCAGCCTCTACTTTACAGAAAAATAATCAATGAATGACAATAAATCTAAATGAAAGATACTCAGTACAAATCGGACACAAATTCAAAGAAAAACTTGCCAATAATTGAGTACTTCTCAACTTTCGCCGTGAATGCCTGAGCAATCATGCATCCCCCTCTTAACAAAGTAATTGTTGATGTACATTTCAAGCCTGGAAATTGTCCATAGAATCTCATTAGTTTTATCTAAATTGTATTCGCCTGAAATGTTTTAATGTTGAAGTTTCCTTGCAATAATTATTGAAAAAAAAAATTCAAACGTGACCTAGTAAATTGATCTATTTCATTCTTGATTATAAACTTCTTTCTACTCATAGCTTGACAATTAAAAAAATTATCTCATATTTTCCTATTATAGGTTGTGCTCTATGGTGAATAAGTGTATTTTACATACCCAAATACTTTTTAAAGATTAGTGTTGATGCTTCAATTTTTTACTAAATATTATCATTATCTTTAAATTGCCATTCTGTTAGGATTTGCATCAATATTACCCTCCCCGTACCCTTTTGTGGATTAGATGCATGTTATTATTATTCTTGTTAGAAATTCCATTAAGGGCCAAATGTATAGATAATATCTTTTTCACAAATAAAATTAGACCAAAAGTTATCGATGCAAAGTTCCTTAATTTTGAATATTTGAGGAATAAATCACTCATTTTTTCCTTTATTAAATATAAATCTATGTATCTAATCAAGATTTAAGCAGATTAACTTAAATTTATATTCATTAAAATATCTTTTTGGGCTTGATCCAGATAATTGATTGTCAAAATTGACTTATAGGAAAATATATCGACATATATTAAAAAATAGTATTTTATGTTATGGTTTATTGGATTATTTAATAATAAATTAAATAAAATAATAGCTTATTTTTTAAATTAAAAATAATATTAGAAATACAATTAAATAATATCAATGTTTAATTTGATTGATTAGGTTATGACCCTTTATTTGTATAATTGGCATACCATGTGTTTGTTCTTTTTCTTATTCTCATAACGACTGATTTTAATCCAAGCAAAAATTGGACATATTTAATTTCAAATATTTTTTGATTTAATTCACTTCGATTTGTCCTCATGTAACCCAATCTGTTAATACTCCTAGTAAAAATCATTCTTCTTGTATTCTATACTTCTCTCATATCACTTGCTTCAATAAATTATCATACATTATTTTATACTTTTACTATTTAAAAATTTATCAAATTTCTATAGAGAAATTTCTCCAAAAAGTTATTTCCCAGTGAAACATGTTTTAAATATTTTTTTTGATTAAAAATTCATTCAAATCTAAGATGATGAGAACATAAAAGGGTAAAAGAGCATATATCATAAAAAATTATTAACTTAAACTCACTTCTTTTGAGCATCTCCTGAGTCCATGAGATCCAAATATAAGACTCAATTCAACAAAGAAAAAACTGATAAAGAAGAGAAAGAGAAGGAAATTTAGAGAAGTGGAGAAAGATGAGAAAAGAGAGTAAAGATATAAATCATAAAAATAGTGACCGAGAGAAAAAAGAAAATGATGCCATCATTTTCACTGTGATAATCTACAACTCATTTGGATAGTAAAAAAAAAAAATTCATAAAAAGTAAATTATTAAACACATAAAGTTTTTCTATATTTGAAACTTCTCTCAACACGTTTATCAAAAAAACCGAAATACTCTAATGACTTTAGGAGTCAAAGGCATAAGAAGCAAATGAATTATTTCTACTCAAACAATATAGATCTGAATTTTTATTTTTTTTAAAATCTAAGTAGTTAAGAGAAAAAAGTAATACCTTTATTCAAACAACAATAAAAAAATAATAACTTTATTACTTTGAATGCCTTTGTGCAACAAAAAGTAGTACAACTAAAAATGGCAAAAATTCACCTTTTAACTGCCCACGTGGTTTTTTTATGTTTCTATGCATTTTGACTATTTTATCCTTTTCATTAATTTTATTAAGCCATTTGTGGTACGCAAAGATGGGTGACATCATTCCTGAGGCAGTTGGTTGAAAAATATGCATATTTTTTATTTTGGAAGGTTTAAAAGTTGATATCATTGACTTTAGTCAACATCTTTCAATGTTGAGCTCGACTTGAAATTCTCTTTGAAATATGATTTAGGGTTACTAGGATTGTTTTGGTTCCTGAGACGTTCAGATGACTTCTTTACGAGATTTTGAGTTTTGAAACATGCAAACTTAAGAGAGTCAATCAAAGTAGACAATCAAGGTTAATACGGTCATTTACATATTTCAATGATTCCATGTCACGGCCTAAACTATCGTGAGTGACACACATACAAACACTCCGGTGGGAGAATCATCTAATCCGACTCAATTTTAACCACTTAGCCATATTAAATAAGAAATATCCATTAAATTAAAATAATAATCTCCAACAACATAAATAAATTTAGAATGAAATCCATAATATCTAAAACATTCTCCAGAAACTAAATATCATCATGCTATACTCTAACTAAAACATGTTTATGGGGACAACCAAAAAGCATTAATAAAGAAATAAAGTTGTCTCTGTGTGAAATATTAATGATAAGATCAAGATAAGAGAGATTTATGGTTGTCCGGAAGATGAATACTCACCTTTGGATCAGATTTCAAACTATCTTCCAAATTTTAGTTATCATAAAAGGCGATGGAATACGCACTGCACTCAACAAAAAGAAGAGCATAAGATAGTATCAATACAAAATCACTATATACTAGTAGAGATTATAGGACAACTTAATCCATGTGAGCACTTAGCAAAAAGTTTGTAAACAAGTACAAAGCATGTCACTTAAGATTGTGTAACCCAACCAGTTTTTCCACATAAATTCCATTTAAACAATGTCTCAGTTCTGCCTATCAATACTTAATTCAGTGTTAATCCAAAATAACAACACAAAAGATCAAAAGTAGTTCACCATTTATGAAACACCCTAATTTCTGGAGCTTAGAAAATTTCCTTGACTTCTGGTTTCTTGGTTAGATACAACTTAAGGGAATGAGTCGTACACTTAGATACGGGTGGTATAGTGCAGTCATATGATGATCAGTGTTGGTTGGTGTGATGGATGTGGTTATTGAAATGGGTATGATTTAGGTGGTTCTGAGTACAAGTGGCTCACCATGAGTCGTAATCCAGGTACGAATCATACCCAGGACTCGTATGGTGGTCATTGTTCAAACCTCTTAGATTCTATTCTACCAAGGGTACGATTTATGGGTATTAGTCGTACACTTGAATACGAGTTTGGTTTAGTTGTGGTATACCTTGGACAATGTTGGATCCAAAAGGGAAAGCCTAGGGTATGTGAGGTGGGTACCACTCGTATTGGATGGGTATGACTCGTAAGGATCAGTTGTACCCTATGATGGGAATTTAATGCAGTTTAAGTGAGGGCAATCTAGATATTTTTGCACTTATCCTAATAAGGTGCCATGACTTATATTGCATTTGGAAGGTTATTTTCCCTATTATTCTATTCTTAAACACTTGGAAAACACTCTTAAAACCTCTTTAGAGTTCTTAGGCAAAGAAAGATAGAGTTTTATCTTAGGGAGCAAATTGGGGCTTGTCTTGCTGATTTATTTCCATCATCATCTTGATTTAAGGCATGATTTGAATATTGTAGAATATTGTATGATTTTGGATTTTCAAATATGATTTGGGGTTTTTAGTTATAAATGTTTGGTTATGGTTATTTCATGTTTTAATTATGCTTTTATATGTATTATTGGGGATTTTGGATAATCGGTTGCACGAGAATAGTTCTTTGGTAATAGACTTTGGTTTTGGAAATACTATGCCCCCAATGTGTTTGAAAAAATGCCTATAATAATGCTTTCACTATAATATTAGTTTTTCAATTGAACTTATGCATGGTTTAAACCTGGTAATGAAACCCTAAATGATATGAATGGTTTAAATGGAATGACAAGGCTTTGGTGGCGATGGTTTTGGTTTAATTGGAAATCATGTGGGGTACATAGGAATCCCTAAACGAATGGCTATGGACAATACTTGCAAGTTATAGTCGGTATGACAATACCACTACTAATAGCCTTGGTTAACAATAATAGAATAATGGTTTGGTTGTAAAATTATTTTAATTGGACATAATGGAGGAGGTATGTAGAACGTCATGGAAGGCAGAGGTCCAGGGGGGCTCAAAATTGGAAACTCATATTTACCGATGTGAGTTTAGTTCTACTGACCGTGTGCATGATGTCATACTTTATATTTTGGGGGATGTAGTAGTCATCTCAGGTTTTCTTCCCTGGTCGTATGGCTTCACGCACTGGAGCCCTTATGGCAGGGGGAGCTGAACTCATATAGCTTGTGGGTGGTTTAGGATGGTAGAGCTATCCAACCTAGGTAAGTATTTTAAATGACATTCTAAACCTGATTTCTTTTCCCAGCATAGTTATATATATATATATAAATATATATATATATGTATGGTTTGTGTGTATACGGATGGTCTTACTTGTTTTTATAAATGGCATTATTTTATCCTTATCTTGAGTTCATGCTAGCATTAATCTACTAACCTATCTTTAGGTGGTTGTATCCCCACGCGATGTAGGAATCGACCATTCTACTCCTCCTGCTCAGTATTTGGGCACTCGAGGTTCAGCTTTGGATTGAAGTGGTGAGCTTTCATATATTCGAAAGGCTCCATTTCATGGATGTCATTTCACACTTAGGATTTTTTATGAATATTGGTTTTGGATTTGGTTGGGAGCATGTCCCAACCAGATATTTGTATTTTTCTGGTTACAGGATTTTGTGGAACTACTATAGGTTGGAATGAGCGAGATAGGTATTGGTGTCATCCTTAGCATTGGTATTGATATAAGGCTAATACCAGTTGACAATATTGTTGGTTGTTCCATCCTTTTTTATTTTAGGATTGTTAATTTATTAATGGAGATTATTTAGTTATGGTTAGATCTATGGTTTGATTTGGTTTGGTATGGTTGGATGGTTGGTGTGGGACGGTCATACTCGGTTGGGTTGGTCTCAGTAATAGACCTATCCAAAGTATGTAATCTAGATAGTTATACTATCTTGTTATATGTTCTAAATTCATCCAACTCAGGGCAGGCAACTGGAGGTTGGGTTGGTTAACGAGAGTGGTCTCCGGTCCCGGTCGAACATGGGATGCCCTTTATGACAAAGCCCTGGGTCAGGTAGTGCCAAGTCGGTATCAGTTATTTAGGTTCACGGTCAATTGGGAGTTCATAAATTCATGTCAAGTAGAGTTTCTTTTAGGGTTATGTAGCGCGCCATACTCATAAGAGAGAGGCTACAAGGCATTCAAAAATGTTTTACTTTCTTGGTATTCTATTTTCAAGCTTGGAGTCTAAATCCTAGAATTCTTCTCTAATCCTTGGTTGTTCACATTTTGGATCATGCCTCGACGATCTAGAATACAAGAAAACTCTTCAGTCTTAACTCGGGACAGTGTTGATGGGGTACGTCCTACTACTGGAGTTCTTCTTCGATCTCAGGGTCCTATCCCTGATTGTTCTGGAGTTCCTCTGGTTTCTACTAGTCCTCCTCAGGGTAAGGTGACTAATGTGGAATTTCGCCAGTCTACTTATACTATTGCTCAGTTGGTTGTTGCTCAGGCTGAGTGGGATATGTCTGGTGGGTTGTCTGCTGAGTTCACAAGGGTTGGCCAGTTTATGAAACTAAATCCTCCTATTTTTATAGGTGTGAAGGTGGAGAAAAATCCTTAAGGTTTCTTGGATGAAATGGAGAAGATAGTCAGGGTGATGCAAACCATAAATATGGAAGGTATAAACTTTACAACTTATCAGCTCAAGGATGTTGTGCACTAATGGTACGAAGAGTGGGATAGAGATAGAGGTGATATGGAGGAGTTGTCCTTCTGGGATTCCTTTTCTGGTGCTTTTCTGGACCATTTTTTTCCTCAATAGCAAAGGGAATCAAAGATGGAAAAGTTTGTGAACTTAAGTGAGGGAGAATGTCTGTTAAGGAATATGCTTTGAAATTTCATCAGCTATCAAGGTATGCTCCTGATTTAGTGGCTGACATGAGAGCAAGGATGAGAAAGTTTACTTTTGGGATATCTCAAGATTTTATCTTGGAAAGCAAGACCACTTTGTTGATCAAGGTTATGGACATTTTGGGGTTAGTTGTCCACATGCAGCAGGTGAAGGATGACAAGAGGAAACATGCAGAGTTTGGAGATAGGCGGGGTAAAGGGAGCGGTTTTGCAGAACAAGGAGGTACTTAGTCACAAAGTAGTTGGGATGAAGGCAAATGGCCAAAATAGAAGTGGGGGAGTTCTGGTTCCTTCCCTACTGCTAGCACTCCTTACCCGAGGTAGTCGAGTGATAGGCGTCAATAAGGTAGTGATAATTTTTAGGTACAGGGTGCCAAATCTCAGGAGAGTGAGGGTCAGTTGGCTTTATTATGCGTTTCTTGCCGGTTCTATGGTCTTCTTCATCGAGGTTATTATGACAAAGAAAGGGACAAGAGTTTTAAAAGTGGCCAGCCAGGATATATGGTCAAGAATTGTCTGGCTGGTATTGGATCTTCTGGAGCAGTCAAAGCTCCAGTTGCTTCAGCTTCTTCTCCTACGCCTAGTGGTGCGGCTTCGTTGTCTGCTCTTACTTCTGGTATAGGAACTGATTGGGATAGGTTGTATGCTCTTACATCTCGGTAGGAATTTAACGCATCACTTGACATTATTATTGGTAGGTTACAATTATTTTCTCATGACGTGTATTGTGTAAAGCCCCAAATCTGGTACCCGAACTGCTACACGGTGCTCATGACCCCCAAAGGACCACAAGCTAACCCAGATATCTGTAAATGACCAGTAAATAATACATTGTAAATATGCAGAATATAATTTGTAAGGCTATAAGGTTCAAAAGTGAACTAATACTGAATATAATACAATGACTGTAATGGGGCATAAAAATACCCAAAACTGAAATAAACTGTCTGAACACATGTTATAGTCTGAAAGCCTCTAAATTGTCTGAAAAACTGTGGAGTTGATGGGAGATGTCCCCAACTAACTCCGAACTACTGAAATAGTAAAGTAATAAAATAATCATGTTATCCTCGAATGATGAGGACTCACTATTAGTCTGGTTGTTGAACGTCTGATCTACTAAAGATGCTCGGGAGCTCGTGCTTCTAAACCTATGGTATAAAACACTATAGCGCAAATGCGTCAGTATGTTAAATGTACTGGTATGCAAGTGAGGTAGGCTAAATGCAAGGGTTCATATGCATGAACAATAATAACTGATTGTATAACATGAACGTAAGAATAAATGCATGAATACGTAACTATAACTGAGATCGTGATAACGCTGACTCATGAATTCTGATAACGTGGATTTATTGATATCTGAGTACAGATACTGGGATACTGAATGATTAAGTCTATTGAGTAATGAGGAACTGATGTCATATTATTGATAAAGGGATGATTGTTTCTGACAGTTCTGATTATGAAGAACTGGTTTGATTGACTATATCTGATAGCCCTGAAACTAAATATTGATAACATAGGCTTCGTATAATTAATATACTATTAACTGAGTTTGTGATAACATAATTACTGAGTCTGAATACTGATATCATGAGTGAAAGTATCTGACAATCCTGATACTAATGGAACTAGCTGGGCTCTGCACTGTACTGATTTGACTGTATCTGACAGTCTTGGATTTCTGTAGAATTGAACTGAGTTCTATTACTGAAACTGGATCTAAAACTGATACTATGGGAGGTAATCATCTAATCGATATTCTCTGAAACTTAACTGGTGGGGTTCAACCTATAACCCTAGCTGGAAGGGTGTCAGTACCGTGCCACGAATAAAGGCAAGCTGTGAGATGCATAAATCCCTAAATGCATAGGGTGCATCTCAACCTACGTTGGCTACATAATTCTGGAACCCAAGGATTGCTTCTACGGATCACACCCTCCACTGAATAACAGGTGAGTCCCCATCCTTCGGTTCACTCGGTGTTGAATCCTACTCCCAACTGAATAGACACTGAGCTGATTAACTGAACTGAACTGATACTAATAGTATTGTTTAGCGGAGCTAAACTGAGTTCACTGAGTTCCGTTGACTGACAGAATGCTACTGAGATTTGAGGACTGACGGAGAGTACTGAAGTTACTGAGATTTTTGGGAATACTGAGGTTAACGAGATTACTGAGTACTGATGTTACTGAGACCACTTTGGTCACTGAGATTACTGGGTAGGACTAGACTGATACTGAATTTACTGAGTTTTCCTGAGTCATGAGAGTGACTGAAATCTAAGTATCATGGCTTGACTAAGAGTATCGTGAAAACATGACACTAGCTTTAGGAACATAGCTAAACTATCAGGTACAAGTACCCCCAGGACTCAATAGCATGAAACTGATAGGACATGACACTTCTTGAACATATGACCAATATTAACAATTTATAATATATTAATTTGGGGATTTCATGAAGTATAAGGTTATCATAGTCTTGTACATGAATGGAATTGCATATAAACATGTCATACTTTCATCAACCTAATCTCACGGAAATTTCCTTAACCATTCACAATGCACATAATATCATGGAAGTCATTCTTAGTCATAGGGTAAAGCATACACTTATCACTTGGGTCACAATTAAGCTATAATGCATAATTTCTACTCTCTTAGGCCTTTTATCAAAGACCTAGGATGCATGACTTAGGGCATAGGCATGACCATCAAATTAATACAACAAAACTCCATATTTCAACTCAATTTCATATGTTTCAGGCTACATACTAGCATAGGTTCATGCACAACATATAAAGATTCCAACTTGGGAATCATACAACCATAATCACATGAATATAATCAACCCACAACAAAATATTCACAATACAAGATTTAAAACTTGATTCTTGGGCTTCGTTGATGAAAGGAATCCATGAATGAACACTGTGCATACCTTAGTTCTTGATTCTACGAAGATTGACGAAGAAATTCTTGAATTTGAGTCTTGGATTCGAATCCCCAATTAAAAACCCTAGCTTGTTCTTGAGAGAAACTTGAAAGAAATAATATATTTTGGGTAAATTATGGATGAATCATGAGTTATTGGGTATATATAGGGGTGAGAAATTGACCCTTTTAACCCTTGGACGCGTATTTTAATTCTCTTTAAATTTCCCAACCTGGACCCCTGGCACGACGCGGTGCTATTACGCCATGTCACTGGAATTTGAAAACTCTAAATTTGAGCCTTGGCGCAACGCACCATAATCGCAGAGGCTCACTGGATTTTGATGATTTCCATTTTGGCTGGCTTCGCAATGCGTTGATGGGTCAGGTAGCATACTATCTTACTAAAATGGCTCTAACTCTTCGTCCAGGTGTCGAATTTAGGCGAATTTAGTATCGATGGAAAGCTTATTCAATTTTCCATATGATAAAAAGTTAAAATCTTGAAAATATCATATGTATAAAAGTGGATTCATTTTTAAAACAAGTCTTTCACATTTTTTATACGATTTTAAGCTAGATAGAAGTATGAGATATTACAATATATCCTCCTTGGGAACATTCATCCTCGAATGAGACTTATTTAGATAGGAGAAATGATAAGATGAAGTACATACTGAACATGAACAACTGAAACATGACTACCTAACTGACATTACTGAGATTCATACTGAGTATGTATATCTGATGCATGATTTTATGACTGAGCTAATACATGAATGCATAACTGAGAGTACTGATAAGCTGATCACGCATATTTGATGTATGAATACATGACTGAACTGACTCATGAATATGCGAATAAACATGTGAGGGTAACGATACCAAGTTTTAAATAAAAACTGAGCATGGAACTGAATACCACATTTGTAACTGAAACCTGAACATAAAACTGGATAAGCTAAAGAAAAGTTATTACCTTGGGCTGAGTCTAAGCTTAATTACTAAATATGCATGAGCAGAAACATGAGAACATAATTGGGTCTGGAACGTGATACATGAGCTGAATATCGTGATCTGAACTAAGTACCTTAAATACATGTCATACGACCGAGATTAGAGCTAAAAAGGTAATTGAGACTGTAAACGTAACTAAGACTGTAACTGGGATTGAATACTGGTTTTCTATAACTGAGGTTTAGACTGATACAGGAGCACTGACTTCTGATGGATAAATAACTAATAGCTGAAAGCCATGGTTCTATAGGAATATCTGAGTCCTTTACTGGATACTAACTACTGAATAACGCTGTAACTGAGGCCTATGGAATGGAACATTAACACTATGGATTCACCAAGGTATCTAAACTTAGAGTATAAGTGACATAATCTGAGTTTGACTGAACCCTAAGAGTGAAGTCATGAATCATGTGGACTAAGCATATTATAAAGAATGACATGAGTGCATGAGTCATGAGTTGCATGACCTGAGTCTGATGTTTCTGTATTCATGGAAATTTATTCGTAACATAGAGTAAGCCAAAACTCCTCATACTAAGAACTTAAATCACACACTATTTATATGAAAAGCGCAAGAATATAAGTTGGGTTCATGGAACTGTGACATGAAGCATGCATAAGTATCGGGAGGGTTGAAGTACAAAACTTCACATTGTGATAGGAATAGGTCGGGAATCACCTTCCCTTATTGATTTCCTACATATACTGGTATTACTACTAGAACCTGAAGGCCTGGATTTTTGAGATATCATAACCTAACAATTACCGCATGCTTATCGAGTTGTGTTAGATCGCCTCACTGGGGTAGAGCCTAAAAAAGGTCCTGTTAATATTTGGTCTGACCTTAAAGTTGAATACTATGCAAGGAGTTACAAAATAAAAAGAAGCTCCTAAATCTGAAGAAGCGAGAACATGTAAATAAAGGATCTGTAGTATACCAGTGATTACCTCAGGAGAATTTTCCTGATCTTGTAGGGACTAAAGTGCATAGAATATGTTTGGGCGTTGCCTACTGATAGCGCTGGAATTGGCACCCTACTGATTCGAGTGATTGGACTGAGCTGAAAAACGATCGTGTTGACTTCTAGGACCGGGTTTATGACAGTCTCGGACCTTATGAACTGACTCACCAAATCTGAAACACACATTATTGCTGGCTCTACACACACCCTTATGATTCTTACCACACTCTTCGCAAAGTGGATAAGTAAAAACCCTGCTCTCACTACCTTGGGCCTTGGAGCCTAGCATCTCATCTCTACGATCATTTCTGAACTTTGTTGCTGGTGCACTAGATGAAAATAGAACTGGTCTGGAAACTTCTATCTACGCTGAGAACGGTTAACACCCTACGACCCTGGATGAGAAAAACTATAACTACCAATTTTGTCCCTCTTATTTTCCCTCTCCTTTTTCTTAAGTTTCTGCTCCTCAATCTGCTGAGCATAGACCATAAGCCTAAATATATCCATCTCCTTAATCAACATCATGGTTCTACACTTCTTAACTACTCTACCTGATATCCCAAACATAAACTTACTCATTTTGGATCTACTGTGTGCTACTACATGGGAAGTGTACCTGGCTAACTGAGTAAACTTGAGGGAATACTCTTTTACGCTCATGCTACCTTGTCTGAGGTTGATGAACTCTAATACTTTGACTTCTTTTCGTACTAGGGGAAGAATCTATCTACGAAGGTTGTAGAAAACTCTCCCAACTCTATGGGCTCTACATCTATACCCCTGTCTACCTTCAACTACTTGAACCACGTATGGGCTGCATCTTGTAGCTGAAAAGTGGCTAACTCTGCACTCTCACTGGAAGTCACTCCCATGATGTCTGTGACTTTCTAAACCTAGTCGAGTTATTCCTGTGGATCCTCTTCAGACTTAGAACATGAGAATAAGGGAGTATTTATTCGGGTGATGTCCCAAATCCTGGCTGCAACTGAATTGACCTCTAGATTAGATGGAACATCTGCTGGCCATTAATTTTGATCTGCGAATGAATTGGCTAGAGTAGTGAATGCAGTCCTAAATTCTGCATGAGGAACATGCTCATCCAGAGGATCTGCCTGAACGGACTGAGGTACTGACTGATTTCCCGTTCTTCTTTCGTTAGTCCCTTTGGGAGGCATGTTATGTAAATGAAAGGGAGAATGGATTATACTGAGAGAAAATTTTAAGCTTATGCTCACTGGCACGACATGAATAATGAAAGAAGGGAAACAATTCCTAAAACATCTCATAGCCTCCTGCACATAAGTGTGGTGCACAACACACCCATATACAAGACACTACTAGATGTGGCTTTTAAGACTTCCTAGGATATTGTTGAACCTTAGGCTATGATACCAAGTTTGTAACGCCCAAAATCTAGTACCCAAAATGCTACACGGTGCTCATGACTCCGAAGGACTACAAGCTAACCCATGATTAATATCTGTAACTGAGTACTATATAATATATTGTAAGTATGCGGAATATAAGTTGTAAGGCCATAAGGTTCAAAATTTAACTACTAATGAATATAATATAATGTCTGTAATGGGGTATAAAAATACCCAAAGATGAAATAAACTATCTGAACACATGTTGTAGTCTGAAAGCCTCTAAACTGTCTGACAAACTGTGGAGTTGATAGGACATGTCCCCAACTAACTCCGAACTATAGAAATAATAAAGTAAAAAAATAATCATGTTATCCTCGAATAATGAGGACTCACTGTTAGTCTGGCTGCTAAATGTCTGATCTACTAAGGATTCTCGGGAGCTCGTACTTCTAAACCTATGGTATAAAACACCATAGCGCAAATGTGTTAGTACGTTGAATGTACTGGTATGCAAGTGAGGTAGGCTAAATTCAAGGGTTCATATGCATGAACAATAAAAACTGACTGTATAACATGAACATAAGAATACATGAATAAATACATAATTATAACTGAGATCATGATAACGCTGACTCATGAATTCTGATAACATGGATTTACTGATATCTGAGTACTAATACTAGAATACTGAATGACTGAGTTTATTAAGTACTGAGAAACTGATGTCATCTTAATGATAAAGGGATGACTCTTTTTGGCAGTTCTAATTATGAAGAACTGGTCTGATTGAGTGTATCTGACAGTCCTAAAACTGAATACTGATAACATGGGTTTCGTATAATTAATATACTATTAACTGAGTTCGTGATAACATAATTACTGGGTCTGAATACTGATAGCATGAGTGACTGTATCTGACAATCTTGATACTGATGGAACTAGCTGGATTCCGCACTGTACTAATTTGACTGTATCTAACAGTCCTAGATTTTTGTAGAACTAAAAAAAGTTTTATTACTGAAACAGTATCTGAAACTGAGACTGTGGGAGGTAATCTTCTAACCAACATCCCCAAAACTGAACTGGTGGGGTCCAACCTGTAACCCCAGTTGGAAGGATGTCAGTACCATGCCACGGGTAAAGACAAGTTGTGAGTATACCCTCTCTGACAGGGAACTCTTCCATCAACCCCTCCTAGTAGGAAATTCAAATGAGATGTATAAATCCCTGAATGCGTAGGGTGCATCTCAATATACGCTAGCTACGTAGTTCTGGAACACAAGGATTGCTTCTAAGGATCACACCCCCCACTGAATAACAGGTGAGTCCCCATCCTTGGGATCACTCAGTGCTGAATCCTACTCCCAACTGAATAAATACTGAACTGATTAACTAAACTGAACTGATATTAATGGTATTATTTAGCAGAGCTAAACTGAGTTCACTGAGTTCCGTTGACTGAGGGAATGCTACTAAGATCTGAGGACTAACGGAGAGTACTGAAGTTACTGAGATTTCTCGAAATACTGAGGTTAACAAGATTACTAAGTACTGATGTTACTGAGACAGCTGATGTCACTAAGATTACTGAGTAGGACTAGACTGGTACTGAGTTTACTAAGTTTTCCTAAGTCATGAGACTGACTAAATTCTAAGGATCATGGCTTGACTGAGAGTATCGTGAAAACATAACAGTGGCTCTAGGCACACAGCTAAACTGTTGGGTACAAGTACCCCCAGGACTCGATAGCATGAAACTGATAGGACATGATACTTCTTGAACATATGACCAATATCAACAATGTATAATACATTTATTTGGGCATTTCATGAAGAACATAATTATCATAGTTTTTTACATTAATGGAATTGCATATAAACATGTCATACTTTCATCAACCTAATCTCATGAAAATTCCCTCAACCATTCATAATGCACACAATATCATGGAAGTCGTTCTTAGTCATAGAGTAAAGCTTACACTTATCACTTGGGTCACAATTAAGCTATAATGCATAATTTCTATTCTTTTAGGCATTTTATCAAATACCTAGGATGCATGACTAAGGGCATATGCATGACCATCAAATTAATACAACAAAACTCCATATTTCAACTCAATTTCATATGTTTCAGGCTACATACTAGCATAGGTTCATGCACAACATATAAAGATTCCAACTTGGGAATCATACAACCATAATCACATGAACATAATCAACCCACAACAAAGTATTTACAATACAAGATTTAAAACTTTGTTCTTGGGCTTCATGGATGAAAGGAATCCATGAATGAACACTGTTCATACCTTAGTTCTTGATTCTACAAAGATTGACGGAGACATTCTTGAATTTGAGTCTTAGATTCGAATCCCCAATTAAAAACCCTAGATTGTTCGTGAGAGAAACTTGAGAGAAACAATATATTTTGGGTGAACTATGGCTGAATCACATATTATTGGGTATATATAGGGGTGAGAAAATGACCGTTTTAACCCTTGGATGCGTATTTTAATTCTGTGAAAATTTCCAGACCTGGACCCCTAGCGCGACGTTGTGCTATCGCGCTGTGTCACTGGAATTTGACAACTTTGAATTTGAGCCTTGGCGCGATGCACCATAATCGCAGAGGCTTACTGGATTTTGACGATTGTAATTTTGGCTGGCTCTGCAACACGTTGATGGCTCATGTGGCACACTGTCTTACTAAAATGGCTCTAACTCTTCGCCCGGGTATTGGATTTGGGAAAATTTGGTATCGATGAAAAGATTATTAAATTTCACTCATGATTTAAAGTGAAAATATTAATAATACCACATGTATAAAAGTGGATTCGTCTTTGAAACAAGTCTTTAACATTTCTGGGATGATTTTAAGCTAGGTAGAAGTACGGGGTATTACATATTGTCTGCTTGATCCTAGGTCCACTCTTTCCTATGTGAACCCATATATGGATATATGTATTGGTTTTGATCCTGAGGTTTTTTCGGATACCTTTTCAGTTTCTATCCCAATAGGTGACTTAATTATTGCTAAAAGAGTCTATACGGGGAGTGTGGTATCTGTGGGTGGTTGGAAGACTTTGTTGGATTTTTCTGAACTCGGTATGGTGGATTTTATGTTATTATTAGGATGGATTGGTCACACTCTTGTTACTTATCCTTGGATTGTCGGACCTGTAAGGTTGTCTTTAGGTTCCCTAGTGAACCAGTTATCGAGTGGGAGGGTGGTTCCATAGCTCCTAGGGGGAGGTTTATTTCTTATATTAGAGCTCAGAGGTTAAATTCTAAAGGTTTTATTTATCACTTGGTCAAAGTTAAAGATTCTAACTTGGAAGGTCCTTCTTTACAGCCAGCTCCGATGGTAAATAAATTTCATGAGGTCTTTCTGGATGATCTTCCTGGTTTTCCTCCGGACAGGGAAATAGAGTTTGGTATTGATTTGTTTTGGTAGATTCATCCAATATTTTCCTCCTTATAAAATCGCTCTGGCTGAGTTGAGAGAAATCAAGGAGCAACTTAAGTGTAACACCCCATATTTTTGGGCTACACTTTGAAGCGTCGTTCTTATGTGTGTAAACTATAATCCCATGATTTACTTTCAAATTAATGTGTCATGAAATTTATCCTAGTGTGTGTGAATTACTTTCAAGGTGAAAAATGTTCATAGGAATAACTTAGAACAAAGTTGAGCTAAGAGCCTTTTATTCGTCCAAAGTTTGGTATTCAATTCTACAGAGGTCTCCTTGAAATGTTTATAACTTTTGATATATGTAGAATTTTGCATCTCAAGACCCACCAAATAGTATATATTTAAGTCTAATTTCCAATGAAACCAATTTTACCTTAATACGATGCCCGAGAAAAAAGTTATGGCTTTTTCTATGAGAGGCAGTAAGGGCAGGCGATATGCCCGCGCCACCCGGATTAGTCCATCGGGATAAAGAGGGTACCACGGGTGTTTTTCCACCAGTATAAAGAGGGTGACGCCTAGTCAATTCCTTCACTGTTTGAGCTTTTTAAGGGTCAAGGGGTACTTTGTTCCTTTCCCCTCAACCCCAAACTTCCAAGGCACAAATTAAAGCACCCATAAGGGAATTATTTCCCCATCTTCTTTAAATCAAATCACATAAAAACACTCTCCTTTCCCCCACAAACAAATTACAAGATTTTCTTCTCAAGAACACAAGGATTCAAGCTTTAATTTAAAGATTTCTTCAAGAATCCATCTAATTAAGGTATGTGGGAGTTCATCCATGGGTCCCCATTTCACCCATAAAGTCCAAGAACCCTTTTTGGTTTTAAATTATGAGTTTTACATATTTAAGTTGAACTATCTCCATGAATCTCTTGTTAATTAAATTTCAAGTTATGATTATAAGAGCTTTCAAGTGGAATAAGTCATATAATGTTTTGAATATTGCAATTTCCATGTCGTGTTTAGTTGATTCAGGATAAATCCCCAAGTTATGAATTTAGCCATGAAATCCTATTGTTTTCTCATGTTTAAGATATTCTCATGTATAAGTTTATGATTTTCACATATTTGATGAAATGCCCATGGTTGGGTCTTTGAACCATAATCACTTATTACAGTATTTTAAGTTTGATATCATATTTTATAAATATTCAGTGTTGGTGGGTTATGAATACCCGATACCTATGTGATTTATATAAATTCAGTTTTTAAGTACTCATACAGTCAATCCATGACTCTTATCAGTATACTTACATATTTAAGATCATGATGAGCACTATCAGTTATGTAATAATGTTCAGTGGAGTTCAGTCCATTCCAGGATCAGTGTCAGTTCAGTTGGGAGTAGGATTTAGCACCGAGCAAACTTAGGGATGAGGGCTCACCTGACAGTAGAGATTCTAACCCTTAGTAGAAATCCCTGAGTTATAGAACGACATAGCCAGTGTAGGTTAGAGATGTCTACCAACCAGATGAGGTTTGACAAGGTGTACACCTGCTAATTGAGGGTGACATATATATCATTAGAGCACCTACCAGTTGAGGGTGACTCCTTAGTCATTAGGTACGCCAGTTTAGTTGATCCACGCATCCAGAGTTAGTACCCATGGCACGGGACTAACACCCTTCCAACTGGGGTTACAGGTTGAACCTCGATTAGCTCAAATTAGGGCATATCGATTATATGATACCTCCTACAGTTTTGGTCAGTAATTAGTGTATTTTTAGTTCAGGTTTTCTTGACTAAGATTACAAACTTTGAGATGTTCAGTTATATAGATTTTAATCTTTCAGAATTATAGATTGTCTCAGTGATATAACAGATATACACTTAGTCTTGCATTCTCAGATATTACAGTTTTCACATATTCATAGTCAATTATGTCATGTTGTTTAGTTAGTCCTTATCTCATATGCATAGTACGTATAGGTTTAGTGCAATTATTTAGACTTAGTACAGTTTAGTTTTACATGACCTATATTCAGTTATCAATATACAATTATCAGTTAATTAGTATACAAATACAAGCTAATCGGTATGCATATACTAGTTATTCAGTATTCAGACGTCAGTAATTCAGTATTCAATTATCATTCATTTAGTTCTTTAGATCATCTTAGTATATGTTATGTTTGGTTTTGTATGTCTATGCATTCATGCTCAGTATATTTGTATATTCAGACCCTCGAGTTATGTCAGTTTCTATCAAGTAGTTTCAAACCCAGTATTCATACAGTATCCATGTTTTACTATTTCTCCAACTTCAGTTCTACCTATATTACAAGAGTATAGTTTCTAAGAAATGAAGTATAGTGATTCACCAGATTATCATATTCTTTTTGTTAATCATGTTTTAAGATATATCATTTTTCAGCTTATTTCAGTGTCTTGGTAAGTCTACTTACACTTAGTATGCATGCTTTAAGATTTCATAGATAATCAATTTTATTTATTGCATTTACCCCTACTTACTCAGTAAATTCCAACAGTACTGATCCACATATACGTCTGTGTGGATACATTATTTCATAATGTAGATACTAGGTGTAGCCTACATATCATGATTAGACAGTTGCAGTTTCCAGCCAGCAGGTAATGAGTTCTCCCATTTTAGGGACTCCAGTCAGATATTGATCATGTACTTTATGTTAATTATTATTCGTATGTATTTATTAGCGGTAGCTGGAGGCATGTCCCAACTATCTATAGTTAGTATAGTAAAGACTTCATAGATGTCAGTCAGAGTTAGTCATGTAATTTTAATTTCTCTCTTCAGATTTATCAGATTGTAAACTTTATCAGTTACTTTCTTATTCAGATCTTGTTATTCTTATGTTTCCGCATAATAGAATTAGCCACTTAGTACACATTAAATCAGTTGTTCAAGCAGTATGCCAATTCATGGATTAGCTTAGGATCACTTATGGTTTCAAGCACCGTGGTACGACTAGGGGGTAGCCTTGGGTCATGACATTAAGGATCTTTTGGATAAGGGTTTTATTCGTCCTAATCTATCCCCGTGGGAGCACCGGTGTTGTTCATGTAAAAGAAGAATGGTTCCTTTCGGATGTGTCTTAACAATTGGTAGTTGAATAAGGTAACGATCAAGAACAAGTATCCCTTCCATGGATATATGGCTTGTTTGATTAGTTTCAAGTTGCCAATTAATTTTCTAAGATAGATCTTCAGTCTGGGTATAATCGGCTTAAGATTAGGGAGGAGGATATCTCTAAGATGTCTTTTCATACTCGGTATGGGCACTTTGAATTATTGGTGATGTCATTTGGTTTGACTAATTCCCCAGTGGCATTTATGTACTTGATGAATAGGGTTTTCAGGCAGTTCTTAGATCTCTTTGTCATTGTTTTTATTGATGACATTCTGTTTTATTCCAAAAGTAAGGTGGATCATGCAAATCACCTCTATGTGGTATTGCAGACCTTGAAGGAACAATAGTTGTAGGCCAAGTTCTCCAAGTGTGAGTTTTGGTTGACCGCTGTGACTTTTCTTGGTTGTATTATTTCTAGCAAGAGGATCATGGTGGATCCGCAAAAGGTGATTGTGGTTAAAAGGTGGCCTAGACCCACGTCTCCAGCCAACATTCGAAGCTTCTTGGGTTTGGCTAAATATTATCGGTGGTTTGTGGAGAGATTTTCTACGATAGTTGCTCCTTTTACTAAGTTGACTCATAAAGATGTGAAATTTTCTTAGTAAGATTCTTGTGAGGGGAGTTTTGAGAAGTTGAAAGATAAGCTAACTTTGTCTTTGATTTTAACATTGTCTGAGGGCAGTGAGAGGTTTGTAGTTTATTGCGATGTGCCTTGAGTAGGGCTTGGTGGTGTGTTGATGCATCATGAGAAGGTGATTTCTTATGCTTCTAGGCAGTTGAAGGTACATAAGAGAAATTATCCTACTCATGATTTAGAGTTATTGGCGGTGGTTTTTTCTTTGAAAATCTGATGGCATTATCTGTATGAAGTGAACATACATATCTTTTTTATCATAAGAGTCTATAGTATATGTTCACTCAGAAGGAGCTAAATCTCAATCAAAAGAGATGGTTAGATCTTCTCAAAGGCTATGGCATGAGTCTTCACTATCACCCAGGTAAGGCTAACAAGGTTGTTGAAGTTCTTGGCAGGTTATCCATGGGGAGTTTGGTTTATATGGAGGAAGAAAAGTGGGAATTGGTGAAAGATATTCACCACTTGGCTAATCTTTGAGTTCATCTTTTGGACTCCGGGGATAGCACAGTGATGGTATAGGAAGTGGTTCGGTCGTCTCTTAGTTAGAGATTAAGGATAAACAAGTGTTAAATCCTATCTTGATGAAAATAAAGGGTAGTGTGGGTATGCACAAGGTAATGGTATTTGAGATCAGTGGCCATGGTAATTTATCGTACCAAGGGAGGTTGTGTGTTCCTAATGTCGATGGGTTGCGACAAAGTATCTTGAATAAGGTGCATAAATCATGCTACGTTGTACATCCCGAATCGATGAAGATGTATTATAATCTCAAGGAGTTGTATTGGTGGAATGGTATGAAAAGGGACATAGCTAATTTTGTGTCCAAGTGCTTCGTGTGTCAACAAGTTAAAAGTTAATCACATGATACCTGGTGGATTGTATCAAAAGATTGTTTTGCTCGAATGGAAATGGGAGGTAATCAATATAGATTTCTTTACCGGTCTTCCTTGGTCTCAGAATTAATATGATTTGATTTGGGTCATCGTGGATAGAATGACAAGTCTGCTCACTTCTGATCATGGTACGCAGTTTTTATCTTATTTCTGGAAGTTTTTTTCTAGAGAAGTTGGGTACTAAGGATAGTTTAAGTACTACTTTTCATCCTTTAACGGATGGGCAAGCAGAAATAACTATTCAGATATTGAAAGATATGTTTTGGGCATGTGTGGTTGATTATTGTAGCAGTTGGGTTGAGAATCTACCTTTGGTAGAGTTTTCTTACAATAATAGCTATCATTCTAGTCTTGGTATGGACCCTTTTAAGGCATTGTATAGTAGAGATATAGATGTCATATTGGTTGGTTCAAGCATGGTGAGGCAGATATATTTGGTCTAAATTTTTTCTATCAGGCTATGGAAAAGGTGAAGGTGATTCGGGATAGGCTTAAGACTGCCCAAAGTCTCCAAAATCCCTATGCAGATGTAAGGCATAGAAAATTAGAGTTTGAGGTTGGGGATAAGGTGTTCCTCAACGTATCTCCCATGAAGAAAGTAATGTGGTTTGGCAAAAAGGAGAAGCTCAGTCCCCGGTATATTGGTCCTTATATGGTTTTGTGGAGGTTTGGAATGTTTCTTATGAATTGGAGTTGTCTCATAGATTAAACTCCATTTATCCGGTATTTTATGTCTCCATATTGAGGAAGTATCTTGGTGATCCTTCTTCGATTGTTCCTTTGGAGGGGTCGGGTATCTCGAACTCTCTGCCTTATGAAGAGGTCCTGGTTGATATCTTTGACAGGAAGGGTCTTCGGTTGCAAACCAAGAATGTTTCTTCGGTTAAGGTTCTGTGGCGGAACTATAAGGTGGAAGAAGCTACATGGAAGCAGAGGAGGACATGAAGTCCATGTATCTGCATCTGTTTTCTGCTCCTAGGATTCGTGCAGAAGTTATGTGTCTTCAACATATCTTTATTTTCTAAGTTTGTTAAAGGAAACATTAATATCTTTGCCTCTTTGTTTTCAAAACTTGTTAAAGATTTGAAATATATTTGATAATGCAAATGACTCACGCGTGTTATCACCCCTACTTTGTCCATCATTCAAGGATGAATGTTCCTATTAGGGGAAGACTGAAACACCTTGGTTTTTGGATCGTAGAAAATTTTCTTGATTTTTTATTTCATGGAAAGATATGACTTAGGGGAACTAGTTGTACACTCGGGCATGGGTGGTATGGTCCAATCATACTGACCAGTGTTGGTTGGTAAGATGTATGTAGTTACTAGAATAGGTACGATTTGGGTGGTACTAGTCGTATAGTTGGGTACGGGTTGCTTGGTTACTTCACTTAACCTTAGTCCTGGTAACTTAAGTTGGTTTAGAGTACAAGTGGCTCACCATGAGTCGCAAGCCAAGGTACGAGTTGTACCCAAGGCTCATATAGTGGTCAGTGTTCCAACCTCCTGAATTCTATTCTACTAGGGGTATTGTTTATGGGTACTAGTTATACACTTGAATACGACTTGGGTTTAGGTTTGTCGTACCTTTGATAGTGTTGGGTCCAAGGGGGAAAGCCTAGGGTACGAGAGGTGGGTACCACTCGTACAGGATGGGTATGACTCGTAAGGGTCTGTCATACCCTTTGATGGGAATTTAGTACAGTTTAAGTGAGGGCAATCTGGATATTTCCCCACTTATCCTAATAAGGTCCTATGACTTATATTGCACTTGGAAGGTTATTTTCCCTATTATTCTATTCTTAAAAACTTGGAAAACACTCTTGAATTCTCTCTAGAGTTTTTGGGCAAAGGAAGCTGGGGTTTCATCTTAAGAAGAAAATTGGGGCTTGTCTTGGTGATTTCTCTCCATCATTATCTTAGTTTAAGGCATGTTGTCTTCCCTCGTTGTTAGTTCCAACTAAATTCATGGTTTTATAAAATGTTTTCATGATTTGAATGTTGTATGATTTTGGGTTTTCAAATATGATATGAGGGTTTTGGTTATAAATGCTTGGTTATGGTTTTCCCATATTTTGATTATTCTTTTATATGCACTAATGATGGTTTTGGATAATAGATTGCATGGGTATGGATCTTTGGTAATGGACTTTGGTTTTGAAAATACTATACCCCCAATATGTTTGATAAAATGCCTTTAACAATGCTTTCACTATAATATTAGTTTTTCAATGGAACTTATGCATGGTTTAAACCTAGTAATGGAACCCTAAATGATTGAATGGTTTAAATGGTTTTGAATGGATTGAAAATGCCTTGATGTCCATGCTTTTGGTTTAATTGGAAATTATGTGGAGTACATGGGAATCCCCTAAGGATTGGCTAAGGGCAATACTTGCAAGTTATAGTCTGTATGACGATATCACTATTAATACCCTTGGTTAACAATAATGGAATAATGGTTTGGTTGGAAAATGGTTTTAATTGGGCTTAAAGGAGGCGTGTGTGTAGCAAAGCCATGGAATATTGAGGTCTCGGGGGTGATCGAAACTGAAAACTCATATTTTCCAATGTGAGGTTTGGTCCTAGTGACCGTGTGCATGATGTCACACTTTATATTTTGGGGGATGTACTAGTCATCCCAGGTTTTCTTCCCTGGGCATGTGGCTTCACGTACTGAGGCCCTTTCAATAGGGGAGCTGCATCCATATAGCCCAGAGGTAGTTTAGGACGGCAGATCTACATAACCCAGGTAAAGGTTTTAAATGGCATGCTAAACCTGATTCCTTTTCCCAGAATGGTTAGTTATATATATATGGTTTATGTTCATGTGGATGGTTTTACTTGGTTTTATAAATGACATTATTTTATCCTTATCCTGAGTTTATGCTAGAGTTCACCCGCTAACCTATATTTGGGCGGCTGTATCCCCACGTGATGTAGGAACCGGTTGTTCTACACTTTTTACTTGGCATTCGGATACTCGGGGGTTAGCATTGGATTGAAGTAGTGAGATTCCATATATTCAGAAAGCTACATTTTATGGATGTCATTTCATACTTTGGATTATTTATGGATATTGGTTTTGGCTATGGTTGGGGGCATGTCCCAACTGGATATTTGTATTCTTCTGGTTACAGGATTTTATGGAACTACTATGGGTTGAAATGGGTGGGATCGGTATTGGTGTCAGCATTAGCATTGGTATTGGTATTGGGGTTGATACCGATTGACTATATTGTTAGATGTTCCATCCTCTTTTATTTTGGGATTATTAATTAATTAATAGGACTTATTTAGTTATGGTTGGATCTATGGTATTGTTTGGTTTTGTATGGTTGGACGGTTGGTATGGGACGGTCGGACTCGGTTCTATTTGTCTCGGTAATAGACCTAACCCACAGTCTGTAATATCGATAGTTACACTATCTTGTTATATATTCATAATTCAGCCAACTCAGAGCAGACGACTGGAGGTTGGGCTGGGTAATGGGGGTGGTCTCCGGTCCCGGTCAGACATGGGACGCCTATTACAACAAGGCCCCAGGTCGGGTCGTTTCAATTTAGCTCATGAATATTTCATTATTTTTCATACCTCAAGAATAGTTCACCTTAAAGACAATATTTAAATGATAAGATAATGACACTTATTGACTCAGGGAACCCAAATAATATCATCAAACTCTTCAAAAACCATGGTCTACACATGTTATGGGACTTATGACTGACCGCTAGCCATAAAGTGCAGGGGGAAAGATCAATCCTTGTACCAAATAAACTAGACAACTAGTATCATTTCACCATTATCCAAAAATAAGTGTTATACGACCCTTATCTCAACATCCCCATCCTCATACCTCATTAAATCTACGAATTTAATCGCACCTAAGATTAACCAAATCATCTCTCCTGAACAACCATGTATTATTCATACAAGTATAAATACATAGTATGCTCAAATCAACAATGTTTGCATATTCACCAGGTCCTTTTATTAATCACATTAGAATTTTATCAATCCCAACCCTTGTATTGAATATTTAACAAGTTCTATCTTTATTAGCATGTGTTGCAACTAAATAAACAAAAAATTAGTTAGACATGTACAAATACAACCAACTTGAGCCTTAAATTCAATTCAGTCATAACCTACCTCAATCCAAGTCTTGCAATGCTCTAAATGACTTCAGTGTTATCCTTTCTAGCTGCCTCAATTTGATCTCGGTATAAAATAATAAACATCTAATAGTTCAATCATTTATATAACCATTCTAGGCATTAAACCAAAATTTATATCTTTAAGGCCAAGTTCATGGACAATTCCACCATTCTAGTATTTTCTACCATCAATCCCACTAAAATTCCACATAAAGCAAGATTGAGGGAACAAATTCTAGTCTATGATTCATAATTTGAGCATTCTAGACTATTATAAGTGATCTAACCCCTTCATAACTATATAATATTATCACGACCAAAAAGTTAAGGTCATGATGGCACCTACCACAACCCAACTCAGGTAGGTTAGTTGATACATAAAAAGAAAGGGAATCCCGATGTATGAGATAAATATGCAAAGATATGAGACTTTGAGGAGGAAGTCAGGCCATGACATGTAAATAATGATAATCTAAAGAAAATACATAAATCTCTCAAAAATCTAGTATCGTAAGTGTAAGAGCATTTAAAATATAATCGAATATTCGAATACATTATCTGTCGCTAAAAGTAAATAAAGATATAAGACAGAGTAATAGGAGGTCAAAAATAAACCCCAAACTCTAGAGTACAGCAGTCCTCGAAAGACAACTATTAAAGCAAGAATCATCCACCGCAGGTCACACTCAAACTGGGATCTTCACCAAAAGGGCACAAAAGTAGGAGTGAGTACCTTCTACTTATACTCAGTAGGTATAATAACCCAACTAAGCAAAGTAGAAAATAAAGGAAGAAAAAGATACTATGAGCATTTCACCTGTAAATAGAAAAGTTTTCAAACGGTAACTCTCACTATTTTCACTAACAATTATATAAAATAAGATTAAAAAGAAAAAAGGCACACATACAATATTTAAGATAAATAAATACACATCAATATCCTTAAAAGGAAACATAGAGATGCAAACACAATGTAATGATGTAATAATAGTTGAACTTACATATACACCTTTCAAGACTTAGCCCTTTAGAATAGGACTCATAAGGGGTTCGAAGCCTATATAATTTCATAATCACACCAAATCTTATAAGAAAATAACCTCACCCTAGATTCTCCAATTTATAAGAATTAATGTTGTCGGGAATGGTGTCAGCTAAGGGTTTTATAAAGAGTTTTTATTTTCTTTAAAAAACTAGTATTTCTCACTAGTCCCCATATATCGTGAATATATATGTACAAAATGAGGATGTTATGCTTACAAGAGATTGATGTAAAGATAGTGATCAATTCAATACAGATATAAATAAGCTCAAAATCAACTCAATATGTTAATAACTCATGATTTCAACCCTAGCACGGCATCAGTAGAATGAATAGTCATGTCAAACATCAATAATGTTATTTCAAACCCCTCTCTCAGATATACTATTCATGATCGAGACAAACACTGCTCAAACAAGTCCTATAATATCTATTCAATTCCACTCACGGGCATTACCACAACGGTTATGGCATTAGATGCACAAATAAGGTCTATGTTGTCAGATAAAGTCCTTACACAGACAACATACAATATATAATCTTTTAAGTCAATCACAATATAAAAATAATCCCCTACATAGGTACACAATAATAATAATAATCTTGAGATACAACTCCCTATTACTAACTCTGCCATTCCATAGCATGATTTATAGTACATTAATTATCCAACCTAGTAAGATGAAAGTTAAGTCATAACCTACCTTGTAGTGCCAAGATCCAAGCCTAGAACCTTCAATTTCGAGTTTTTTCTTTATGAACGGCTAGAAAAATTGCTAAAAATAGCAAATACATAATCTACTCTTTAAAAGAAAGCTAAAATAACAATATCTACTATATTTTAGATAGGTCCAAAATGAGTTCAAAAAATAAATTAAAAAATAAATCAGATAAAATTGAAATTTTATTTTATAAACATGGTCCACATAACAATAGGAATATACAACTAAAAGCCCATGAAAAAATCAGCTAAAATCGAGGCTCAAATTGATGAAATACAAATTTTATAGTTTGCTAGAAAAAAAACCCATATTCTAGCTTGAAAATAAGATTAAAAGGTGTTATTAATGATATAATCACTAAGAAATAATGGAAAGATAAATTTAGAGCTTACCTAAGAAAGAATAGCAAAGAGAACCCTAAGAATTACCAATTATCAAATCTCCTAGGTCAAAAAATTGATAAAAATAAGAAAATGATGTATTCATGCAATTCAATGAATAAGTCTCAATCACAGCCCGAGCCTCGTGATCACGAGGGTCAATGATTAGGCCATAAAGTTAGCCTACGCATTCGCGAGGGATGATGACCCAAACATGATATATTCACAATGGTCTGATCGTCTTTGCAGAGAGATGAGATACCCAACCCAAACACATGAGCCTTTATGAATTTGGCCGCCACCTCGAAATTACACTGAAGGTTTTTATCCTTCTCAGTGTTTGAAGTCAGGATCCTGCATTAGTGAAGAATGAAGCATCAGGCACTAGATATCTACAAAGTTTCTGATTTGTCATGTTTTCAAATTCTTTGAACGGACCCTCAAGATTCGTTCAGTACCCCACAAAAATAAATCCTTTAAGATTCCAGACTATTTTTGATGTTCCTGACTCAATGGCAATGTAGGATTTTTAAAAAAAAAATATTTACAACAAATTAGGCCTCGAGACCCCATTTAGGCACTTTTCACTAGTTTTTGGATGGAGGATCAAAATACAAAATAAAGGTCCCAAACCCAAATCAACCCCGCTACTAAATCAAAATGGATGTTAGGGAAACGATGGAACTTTTCAAATTTCCATATGGCGCTCAAAACATAAAATGTTAACTGACGTTAAACTCATGGCTTTAAAAGTCTCTAGGAGTCATAAACTCTCCTAAATCAACCTTGAATGCATCAGATACCATGTTGACCATCCCCATATTTGGTAAATAGCATGTAACAACTACAAGGAATGACAAAATGGCCAAAACATATAAAAAGAAAAATTTCACACTTCACACAATTACATTATCCACCACCAAACACTAGTTTGTCCCCAAACTAAAAAGAAAATAAAGTACATGAAGCGGTAAAAATCTAAAGGTATCTTTTATGCATGCCAAAAATGATGTTCTAAGTAGCCTCCTTAATAGGGTGATGTCTCTACTAATCCATCAGTGACTGAATACTTTCAGACCTCAACTTTCTAGTCTGCTTATCTAGGATAGCAATGGACTCCTTCTCAAAGTATAAATCATGGTCTAAAACAATGATATGCTATCTAATCGCATGAGTATCATCTGGACAGTATCTCTTCAATATGGAAATACGGAAGACAACATGAACAATCGATGGATATAGAGGAAAAGCTAGCCTATACTTCACATTACCATATCAATCAAGGATCTAAAAAGGGCCAATGAACCCTGCATTAAGTTTTTCTTTCTTTGAGAACCTCATCAAGCCCTTCATGGGTAAAACCTTCAATAGAGTGCATTCTTCAATTATGAATGATACATCAGGGGCTCAATATTTTGTATAACTCTTTGGGATACTTTAGGAAACCAGTAGCTTCTACTGAGTTAATACCGCATGATAAATTGAATCCTTCAAAAAATTAGTATCTAACGCCTTACCTCAATCCATTCAAATTATCCCACCGGGGATCTATATCTCCGCCATTAAAAAGTCAAAGGCACCATTTGAATATTGAAATCGTAACTGTTGTCGTAAGTGAACTCCATTAGGGGCAAGTAATGATATGAATGGAATCTAAAGTCTATGACACATGCATGAAACATATCTTCTAAAACCTGAATAATCCTCTCAAACTAACCATCCAACTAAGGATAAAAAGTTGTGCTCAAATCAATTTGAGTACCCCACTCGTTCAAAAGAGTACTCCAAACTGAATACCTCTATAATATACAATAAATATTGATACACCATGGAAACAAACAATCTCTCCAATGTAGATCTTGGAAAACTTCTCTATATTATAATTTGCCTTCTCTTGTATAAAATGTGTTGATTTGGTGAATCAATCCACAATCACCCAAATAGAGTCCAACTTCCCTAAGTTTAGGGATAGGCGAGCTATAAGATCTAGGGTAATCCATTCTCACTTATATTAGGGAATTGGCATTCTCTGCATCATACCACCCAGTCAAAGATACTCATGCTTCACCTGTTAGAAATTCAAACACTTAAACACGAACTCTACAATATCCTTCGTCATACCACCCCACTAATAAGCATATCCTTCAGTACCTAAATAGTCCTCTTAGAATGTCTATCAATCTAAGGAAGAAAATATGTGCTCAAGTAGAGTAGTACCCAAGTTACTCTAAAAAGTACTCTAAAAAACTGAGGTAAACTGAGTACCTTTATCAAATATAATAAATACTGGTACATGATGCAAACTAACAATCTCTCCAATATATATCTTGGAAAACTTCTCTGCATTATAATTTGCCTTCACTATTATGAAATGCACTGATTTGGTAAATCAATTCACAATCACCTAAAGATAGTCAGACATCCACAAGGTCGGAGGTTGGACATTTATAAAATCCATTCCCAGATCCACTCAGAAATTATCATCCTTTGCATCCTACAACCCGATCACTGATGCTCATACTTCACCTATTGGAAATTCAAACACATAGACATGATCACAATAATATCCTTTTTCATTCTCCCCGACCAATAGTGCTAGTTTAGATCATGGTACATTTTGGTTGTCTTTGGGTGAAAGGAATAGCTAGAACAATGAGTTTCTTCCAAGATCAATTTAACCCATCCTCCAACTCTCGATGGAAACTAAATCATTAATCCTTAAAACAACATTAGAATCAAGAGATGTCGCCTTTGTCTCACCACTCAACACCTAATTATAAATCAACCTCAATTTTTTATCATCAAATTTTATAATCTCAAATCTACTCTTTCAAAGAAGATCTAGAGTTAACAAAGGTTAATACATGCCTGGATGTCAAAATATCAAGACTAACCAACTGGTAAGCTAAATTTCTGTGTTGAATCCTTCTAAGACCATTTGGCTCATGATTTCTCCTAAGGAATTTTATTTGAGGTTTTTTGGTGGTGCGAAAAAAATATGACAAGGCTTGTTGTCCTAAGTTTGTTTCTTCAAAAAAGATGAACACTTCATATCTTTTGCATATTTTTGTGATTTTGTGTTAAAAATGCAAACTTCACTATTGTAACGAATGTAGTACTGATATGAAGTTTTTTTATATGATTTGATCTTGTATGGAAATTATGTGTGTTTGATATTGTGAAGGGCTTTTGAAACTTAAATTATCTTAAGACAAGATTGATTTCTCTTTCTTTTGGGTTGAACGAGTTCTAGAAAAAAAATGCAATTTTTGTGCCTATAATAGTAATGGAAAGGGTGTGGTGGTGTTTGGTTAAAATGGACGGCAATTGCTTGGATGGAGAGGAATATAGAAATTGTCATTCTCTATCTTCAGAAAGTTCATTACCCAGTTGAAGCTTTATTTTCTATTTCCAAAATTTTCTCTTGATTTGAGCTTTTGTTGTTGTAATAGATGAGATAAATTTTCAAAGACTTCACTTGATTCACAATACCATTGGAAGTCTAATGAGGAAGAGATGACTATTCTCTGGGATTACTCTCTAGTTCATTTCAAAGAATAGGATTTGGTAATAACAACCATAAATATTTTAACATAATAATCTATTTTCTCTTCTCTTTATTCAGCTTGTAATCTTTCTTATTTAAAGATGGCAGCTTGAGTCCCTCTCTACTAATTTGGTGTACTTATTTTCTTTCCTAGCTTCATTGTTGCACTGTAAAATTGAGGATATCTCCCTGCTAAAAAATAACTAGATGTAGTGTTGATTCTATTTGCTGGAAAAGAAATAAATCAGCCCATAGCAGCATACACATATGATGGGGATAAGAATGCATTTTTTTTATTGAATAGAGTTTCAAAAGTAACGCGCTCACATAAACACATTCTTCTTTGTATCATTTTTAGAGAGAATATTTCTCTTTGCTTGTGTCAAAATTCATTGAGTTTCAAATATGGTTAGCAAAATGGGAGGGGGGGGGGGGGGGTTGGTGGGGGTGCTTCTCTGTTTGTCATATTTTTATTAGGGATTTGTTTAAGACTTTAGTGCAATTACCGTTTGGATCCTTTTTTGACAGTACTAGGACTATTGCATGAGTTTTTTTTGTATTTTTCTCAAAAAGTGGAAACTGTTTTCTTTAATTGTTTAGGTTATTGACTTAGCTTATTTCTTCCTTCAATTATCTTGCTCGCATGCTAATATATATCTTCATTTTCTTGCATGTAAAATTTCACTTGAGTCCCAACAGACTCCATTCCCTGCATTTCCCAATAGGCCAAAAAGGCCTATACTATCTGCAAACCAAAAGTCTTAACCAAAGTCCAAACGAACTTATCTTTTGAAGAAAATAAGCTTGTATACTTGGATATACAATAGTATATAGAGGATATACAGAATAAATGAAGGAAACGAACAAGTATACAGGTGAGAGACAAAGGATATACGCAGTTATACAATCATATATGCAGATATACAGCGATATACATCTGATATACAGGAATATCACAAGTTGTATACAAGAGTATACATTGCAGAAATGGGCCGAAATAAATCCATGAATAAGGCCCAAAGCTGGATATATTTGAAAATGAGCCAAAAACTGGCTCAAACCGAGACATTTCTTCCTTTCATTTCTTGTAATTTATATCTGATTATTTATTTATAATTAATTTTAATTAAATCTAGATGAATCCTCAGAGAGAAAATTTATGTTAAAATTATTTATTTTATTTTTTTTATTTAATATTTTTTTCTCTATTTATGCAAACTTAAGCTTATAGAATAACTTGAGGATTTATTTATATCCTTTCATAGTTATTAATTAGCTTAAATCCACATTAAAGAAATTTAGTTTATTATTTAGCCCAAAGTCTTAATCTCGGTAAAATGGATAAAGTTAGAATTATTTCAAAACTTTGATATTTAGTTTATTTTATTTCTTAGAATAAATTAAACGGATTAGTATAAAATAAATTCTATTGATTTGAAATAAGGTTTTCAAATAAATTCAATATTTACTAAAACAATTTGATGTTTTTGACAACTTATGAAATTTTCCAAATTAGCCAAATAAGTTTAATCCACCTGAAATCACACTTTGTGGATTTTCGAAAGTGCCTAACATCTTCTTTTGAGACTCTAGTTAGTTTTAATATAATCTTTTCTTTTCAAAAATTACCTTTGTTTAAATGGTTTTCTTAATTTCCTAAAATTAAGTAGCGACTCTAAATTATTTTTTCAAAAAGATCAAATAGATTCCTTTTTTTGGCCATGAAGTCATGGAATGTTTTTTACTTTTCGAAAATGGATCGTAACACTAAGCATATTGATTTTGTGAAAGTCCAATAGAGAAATCACATGATTGATAAGGCTACAAAGAGGGTTGAGTCAGATATGCAAAGTGGATACCACGACCTTTTTATCGCTTCAGGCACTTAATTTTTTTTCTCTCGAGGAAGAACTCGTGTTTTATTAGTGGATAATCTAATAATTCTCATTATGATTTTAGCTTTATCTTTATTATGACCATTTTTCCCTTCCACATAATTGTAATATGCATTATATTAGTTGCAAGGTTGGTTGGAATGGTCTCCATATCAAACAAGAGTGATTTGAGTGAGTTTAAGAAATTGAGTAGCCTTGCAAGTGATTTATTTGACATTGGTAAGTATTTTGTGATACGAGCATTGGATTGTTATCCTGTCAATTTCATTAGATTTGAAATGTGAATTATGGGTTAATTGTGTGGTTAGATTAGGCTTTGAGTCTTTATATTTAGTTTTTACCTGTTAGATGAGATACTTATTAAATTTAGCCTAAAGGGGTCTCAGAACATTGAAATTAGCCTAGTAGCATTATTGGCTTACTTCTATGAAGTTTTGCATAAATATTGTGTGTCCATTTGACAAAATTTTGGCCCATTCCTTCAGCTGAACTACTGCAACTACTTCAGCAATAACTCTTTCTTCCCATTTTTGGGATACTCTTTGTGTTCATATGGAAGGATTCATTTATTCATCACAATCGCGATGAGGGACTTAGGATCGTGAATGGTTTGAAATTTAGGTCATCGTAAACACGAGTTGGTGGCCACATTTCATAAAGGGTCTGATTAAGATGACAATCGTGAAGAAGGCATTGTTTAGTTGGAATAGTATTTAAGCTCTTTTGGGCAACTTTTTCTCATTTTTCATCATTGTTGGACTTGAGAACCTCAAAAAGAATAATTTTAAAGAGATATTCTGTCACGACCCAAAAATGAGGGTTATGATGGCACTTGTCGCGGCGTACCTTGACAAGTAAGCCTATCACCCAAACTGACACAAAGAGAGAAAAGGACGAAAATATCCCAAGGTAAAACTTCTAGAACGAAGCCAAACCATATAAGTAATCATAACAATATGGAAAGAAAATATCCAAACTCCAAGCACTCCCAAAACTAGGTGTCAATAGTGTAAGAACTACTAATACTGTCCAAGAGTCAAATACATCAGAGAAATAACCATAAAGGAATAATATTTGTCTCTGAATACTAATTAAGACATAACTACTGTAGGAAGATAGAGGTGAACTTCGGACGCATGAATGTCCAACCGCTACATTGGAAGTACTAACAATCACTCGAGTCAAACAAGCCGAGGCGTACTCGAGCTAGAACCTGCACCGAAAGGGCGCAGTAGGCATGAGTACGATCTACTTGTACTGAGTAAGTATCATAGGCCGATCAAGAAAAATAGTAAATAAAGTTTTCAAAATATACACTAAGGGCACGTCACCTGCAATCAAAAAATATCCCATAACGGTAGCCCACACCACTTGCACTAACAGTTCGAATATATCACATACACACCAAGATAGAATATTAGTATGCATCATATCACATATAAGTAGAACAAAGGGGAACATGTAAATATACAAGATCATCAAATACAAGTAAAAGAAGATAAGACAATTACATACATAACAAGTCAATACGGCAATACAACACATTAAAAACATAATAAAATAAATGCAATGTATATGATAATGATGATGATGAAGATGCACGAGGCCATCGCACAACCTCTGGGATCATCGTACAATCCCTTATGCACCTACAAAGCTAAAGCTTCCCGACGTAGTACCCATGGGGGGTCGTTAACCTGTATATAATCCACATATCTCATATCTCCTTTTTGGAACATCCCTTGGTAAAGGTTTTATAAAGTGTTACAATATCTCCTCCCCGGGACATCCCTTGGGGAGGGTTTTAAAAATTTGTTGCCAGTGTTTCTCAGATGTTGCCACAATGGTACCAATGTTTCATGAATGAGTATGATATGAGGTTGTAATGCTCACAACTTATGACAATGAGTATTTTCGCAACCAACCACATGATATATTTCCACAACCAACCATATGATATATTTTCACAACCAACCACAATGATATATTTCCACAAAAAAGAATGAATATAATCACAATTCACCAATGATATATTTCCACAATGATATATTTTCATATTCCAATAAAGTATGAATATAATCACAGTTCACCAATGGTACCGTATTAAGCATCTTAGCAACACAATACCATTATTCATATGTATTCAAGACTATTAATATCACATAGGACCCTACACGGTCACACATATTACATAATAACTCAATTTCGATAATTACATCACATATAGGCCCCCACACGGGAAAAACACAAAATAGCCATTTTTCATGATTAGTTCCCACCCTTAACATGCATTTTATATTATAATTTACTACCTAGCCCAGTCTGAAAGAGTTAAGTCATAACCTACCTTGAAAGTCAAAATCGGTCCGCCACACTTGAACCCGCGATCTTACTTTTCACGAATAATCCCAAACTCCGCTAAAAATATTAAATATGGAATCTACTCGTCAAAATAAAACCAACGACACCCATATTGACTACTTTTGGTTCGAAGTCAAAATGTACCCATGAATGGGTTTGTGAAAAAAAGGAAAAATCAAAACTTCACTTCAAAAATATATTCTCCATATTTTTAGGAACCTACAGTTGAAAACCCAAGTTAATCGAGTAAAAAATGAGGTGCAAATCGAAGAAACACCATTTTTTGAGCTTTACCGGATAGAATCTTCGAAATATGGGTTAAAACCAAGAATCAAAGTTGTTTTGAAGTTTAAATTGATGAAAACTAGTAATTATAAGATAATAACATTGTTCAAGTGAAAAGAAGTGAAATTAGGGTTTAAAATCAAGCTCTAAGATTTTTGAGGTTTATTGAGAAATTAATCATGAAATTAATAAGAAAAGAGTGAATTCTTACTTTAAATCCATAATAAAACCAAGAATAGATGTTAATCTAGCTTCCCAAGCTCCCACAAACTTTAGTTTTAAGCTTCCACATTATTTTAGGGTTTAAGTCTCAAAAGGCAAGATGAAAATGTGAAAAATGAGCCAAAAAGCTGTTATATTGCAGTTTTTCTGCAATATTTAGTGCAGGTTTTTCACTTAAGTCGAAACGGACTTCGACGGAGTGCCCAGAATTCGTTCGGAGTTCGATATAGACAAATAAACTATGCAATCATACTAAATTCGACGTTTTGGATGTGATGGACAAGTCAGATTTTCAAAAAAAATATCATTTTCACAAAGTTGACCCTTGAAACCCAAAATTACAATTTTCAAAAGTTGAAGGTGGTGGAAATGCGGATATTGCGTTGGATGTATGGGCTTACTAGGAGTGATAAGGTTAGGAATGAGAATATCCTGGAGAAGGTTGGAGTGGCTTCAGTGGAGGAAAAGTTGTGGGAAAGCAGTTTGAGATTGTCCGGTCACGTGATCAGGAGGGGCACGGATGCCCCAGTTCGTAGGTGTGTGAGAGGCTAGCTTTGGATGGTTTCGGGAGGGGTAGGGATAGGCTGAAGAAATACTGGAGAGAGGTGATTACATGTGACATGGAGCAGTTACAGTTTACTGAGGACATGACCCTAGATAGGAAGGTCTAGAAGACGCGAATTAAGATAGAAGGCTAGGGCGTATGGGTGGGTCATAGTCATTAATTAGGAGAGCTTTGGGTTAGCCAGGTTGGTAGTCCTAGGGATATGCCCATAGGTTGGACCTGCAAGTAGGAGAGTATGGGGGTGTAGCTGGTTCGTCTTATTTCTGTTATGCCATCTTGTTTCACGCTTAATTACAGATTTACTAATATTCTTTGTTCCTGTTATGCCATCTTGTTTCATGCTTTCTTACGAATTTATTTACTACTCTTTGTCTTGAGCTAGGGGTCTATCAGAAACAACCTTGCTACTTCTTTAGAATTAGTGGTATTGACTGCTTAAATCTTACCCTCCCCAGACCCCCCTAAGTGGGAATACATTGGGTTTGTTGTTGTTGTTGGTGGTGGTGGTGGTGGTGAGGGTCGAAAAGATATTTAAAAGCCATAAAATATACCAAACATGCTAATACCCTAAAATCGATATTCTAGATCTACTGGTGAAGTCAAATTTTCCATCCGAGGTTGTTTCGATCAAATGTGGGTCCCACACCCATATTTTTAATTTTTTTCAACTTTCCGATCAATAGGTCAAAATGAGCTCGGGTGCATTGGGATCCAAACCAAAGGTATACTTAGCCTAAAATATTTATATTTCAAAGTTGCTGGCGTAGTCTGTTCGGTCATCCATCGCACGAGTCAAAAGATATTCCCATAAGTCTAAAATAAGGCTCTCGAAGTCATCAAACACCACAATATCTCATAAATGATACCAAAATGCATCAAAAACCATATCAATCAATCCCACGCCCCAGAAATACCATAATGCAACTATGGGGAGGGGTAAAATAGTCAAATCATACAAATCACAAATTTCACATATTTCATCAAATTTTTAGATCGTTGCATCATCCACCTCTAAAATTCTAGTTCGTCCTCGAACTAAGGCGAATCAATGAAGAGTTGAGGATAAGAACTACACATATCAGACTCAACCTCCCAAGTAGCCTCCTCTACGGGTCGATGTCTCCATTGAACCTTAACCATATGGATAACTCTAGAATACAACCGTCTAACATCCCTAGCCAAAATAGAGACCAACTCCTCAACAATGGACAACCACTCATTTAACTAAACTGAATCCGAGTGAATGACATGAGACTCATCAGGAATATAGAAACGAAGCATAGAAACATGAAAAACTAAATAAACAACTGATAGATCAGGGGGCAAAGCCAACTTATTAGCCACATCACCAACAGTCCGAAGAATCTCAAATGGGCCGATATACCTAGGGCTAAGCTTGCCCTTCTTCACAAACCTCATCACACCCTTCATGGGTGAAAATCGAAGAAAAACACGATCACCATAACCAAATCTCAAGGCAATAAGTCTATGATCAGCATAACACTTCTGCCTACTCTGAGTCGCTCTAAGTCTATCCTGAATGACCCAGGCTCTATCCAAAGACTCACGAAGTAAGTCCATACCTCGAGGTATCACCTCTGAAATATCGAACAACCTACTGGGGAGCGACAAAGCATACCATAAAATTCCTCAAAAGGAGCCACATCAATACTGGAATGGTAACTATTATTACATGCAACTCTACTAAAGTCAAATGTTGTTCCCACTAGCCACCAAAATTCATCACGCATGCGCGGAGAATATCCTCAAAAACCTGGATAGTCTGCTCTGACTGGCCTGAATCAGGGGAGTGAAACTCTGTGCTAAAATCAACTCAAGTACCCAACTCATCCTGAAAAGTCTTCCAAAAGTGATATGTGAACACATAACCTTTATCTAAAACAATAGACACTGGCACACCATGCAGCTGCACAATCTCACGAATGTAGATACAAGCCAACCTCTCAGCACTGAACGAGACCTGAATTGGAATAAAATGAGTAGACTTGGTCAATCGATCCACGATGTCCCAAACACTGTCAGAACCATGAGATTTACGAGGCAAACCAGTTACAAAGTCCATGGTAATCCGTTTCCACTTCCACTCGGGAATAGGTAACCTTTGAAGCAATCCACCGGGTCTCATATGCTCGGCCTTCACCTGCTAACAACATAGGCAACGAGCCACAAAATCCTCTATATCTCGCCTCATACCACCCCACCAGTAGTGATGTCTCAAATCATGATATATCTTAGTCACGCCTGGATGGATAGAATATCTAGAACAGTGGGCCTCCTCCAAGATCAACCTAATCAAACCACCCATTCTCAGCATCCAAACTCAGCCTCCAACCCGCAAAACTCCATCTGAATCAAGTGAGGCTTCCTTAGCCTCCCCACTTCACACCTTATCTCAAATAATCCTCAATCCAACATCATTAAACTTATGAACTCAAATCTACTCCATTAAAAAAGATATAGCATCCACAAATGCCAAAACACGCCCCGATGTCGAAATATCAAGCCTAACCATCTGGTAATCCAAAGAATGAACCTCTAAGTACAAAGGCCTCTCCTGGATCAAAAGATGCATTAAGCTACCCATGCTAGTCAACTTCAGGCTTAAGTCATCTACAACTACATTAGCCTTGCCTGGATGGTAGAGAATAGTTAAGTTATAATCCTTAAGCAACTCAAGCTAACGGTGCTGGCTCATATGAAGATCTCGCTGGGTTAAGAAGTACTGAAGGCTATGGTGATCTGAGAAGGTCTCACAATGGACTACATATAAGTAGTGCCTCCACAACATCAAGGCAAACACAACTACGCACAACTCCAAATCATGGGTAGGATAATTTCTCTTATGAGTCTTCAACTAACGATATGGATATGTAATCACCTTGTCCTCCTGCATCAACAAAGTACCTAACCCAACACCTGAAGCAATACAAAAGATGGTAAAACTTATGCCGTCCTTGGTCAAAGTCAAGATGGAAGATGAAGTCAACAAATCCTTGAGCTTTTGGAAGCTCATACCTCACAAGCATCAGACCACTGGAAGGAAATCTTCTTCTAGGTCAACTTGGTCAATGGAGCTACAATGGATGAAAAAACCTAAACAAAATGCTGATAATAACCCACTAAGCTAATAGAACTCTGAATCTCGATGAGCGAAGTAGGTCTAGCCCAATCACGAACCACTGTAACCTTGGCTGAATCAACCATAATACCCTTCTTAGTCACTACATGATCTAAGAAAAAAAAATAGACTCCAACCAAAACTCGCCCTTAGAGAACTTAGAATATAACTTCTTATTCCTCAATCTCTGAAGCACAATCCGCAAATGCTCCTCATACTCAACCACACTCTTAGAATACACCAAGATATTATCTATAAACACAATAATAAAAGAGTTGAGATACGATCAAAACACACGATTCATCAACTCCATGAACGCGGCAGGGGTATTGGTCAACCCAAAAGACATAACCAAGAATTCATAATGACCATATCGAGAAAGAAAAGCTGTCTTTGGAATATGCAAAGCTTTAATCCTCAACTGGTGATAACCGGACCTCAAATCAATCTTCAAAAACATCGCAACACCCTGAATTTGATCAAATAAATTATCGAGGCGAGAAAGAGGATACGTATTCTTAACTCTCACCTTATTTAACTACGAATAATCAATACTAATCTGCATAGACCCATCATTTTTCTTTACAAAAAACAGGCGTACTCTAAGGCAAAATACTAGATCGGATAAATCCCTTATCTAATAACTCCTGCAACTAATCCTTTAATTTCTTTAACTTTGTTGGGGACATCCTATACAAAGGAATAGAAATGGGCTTGGTCCCTGACTCAACATCAATAATAAAATCAATATCTCGATCCAAAGGCATACTAGGAAAGTCTGTAGGAAACACATCTATAAACTCACGGACAACACAGACAGAATTCAAAAAAGGAGGTAAATCAACATTGGTGTTACGAATATGAGTTAAGAATGATAAACATCTCATCTTAACCAATTTACGAGCCTGAACATAAGATTTAATCCTCTTAGGACCAGAATTAAGTGCACCCTTTCAAGCTATCCTTGGCACACCCGACGAAGCTAAAGTCACAGTTTTGGTAAAACAATCTAAGATGGCATGAGAAGGAACCAACCAATCAATACCCAAAGTAACATCAAAATCAACCATATTTAATACAAGTAAATCTACCAAAGTCTCACTCCCATCAAAAGTCACAAAAGAAGATCAGTACACCCGATCCACTATTAAAGAATCACCTACCGTGATAGATACACAAATAGGCATGGCAAGAGTCTCACTAATAGAATCAAAACCCAAGGTAAAATACACAAACACATAGGAGAAAATCGATCTGGGATCAAATAATACCTATGTAGGTCTAAAATAAATAAGAAAGATACATGTAATCACAACATCAGAAGCCTCTACCTCAGGTTTGGCTGGTATAGCATAACACTGTCCATGACTACCAACTGGTTGAGTAGCCCCATAACTACCACCATGGGCTCTGCTATCTCTACCTATTACACCTTTGGTATAACCCATACCCCTCATAGGTTAAATAGGAGTAGCTCTAAACAGACGGCGAGAATAGTCCTTGGCCACATGGCCAATATTATCACACACATAGCAACCTCTACGACTAGTCTCAATGGGAGAATGTACAACTGGGCCCGAACGACTACCCTAAACTATTGAACTAGATGATCCACCACCTAAATTCTATAAAGTCACCTGCACTAGCCTACCATGGTATCCACGAGAACCTCTAAAATCTCTTTCTCGAGAGGTCTGACTCATGAACTCACCAAAATATCGTTCCTTCTTAGCGCCTCCCTAAGATGCATTAATAATACCCTCTGTCATCTTAGCGTGATCCACAATACTCTAAAGAGGAGACCCAAGAACAACCATCTGAGATATAGCAAACTGAAGGGAGACATCCAAACTCTTCATAAACTTTTGAATGTTCTCAAACTCGATGGAAATGCTATCTTAGAAATTTCTGGACAGGGCATGGAAGCGTGCCTCATACTGAGAAATTGAAATGGTTCCCTACTCTAAATGATCAAACTCTTCCCGGATCCGATCCCTCAAACTGTAAGGCAAGAATCTCTCCTGAAAGGAATCAACAAACTGATCCCATGACAACTCAAGAGCATCAACAGGCCTACAACTAATAAATGATACCCACCAATCTCTCGCAGGATCTCTCAACTGATATGTAGTACAAGCTACACTATCCACGCAAATAGAATAAAACACAACTCAGAAACAAGGTATGAAAGAACATCGCACGATAAAGAATAAAATGAGGGAAGTTTCCTAAAGAAATTCTATACCTCTCGAAGATAGATACGTACGTCTACGTATCAATTTACTAATCTCTATTAGACATCCCATTATTACACTGTTTACCATTCTTGAATCATACTAGGAAAGTCTATAGGGTACACGTCCACAAACTCACGGACAAAACAGACAGAATCCAAGGAGGAGGCAAAACAGCATTAGTGTTATGAATATGAGTAAAGAATGATAAACATCCCATCTCAACCAATTTATGAGCCTGAACATAAGATTTAATCCTCTTAGGACCAGAATTAAGTCCACCCTTTCAAGTTATCCTTGGCATACCCGACGAAGCTAAAGTCACAATTTTGGTAAAATAATCTAAGACGGCATGATAAGGACCCAACCAATCAATACCCAAAATAACATCAAAATCAACCATATCTAATACAAGTAAATCTACCAAAGTCTCATACCTATCAAAAGTTAGAAAAAAAAATTGGTACACCCGATCCACTACTAAAAAATCTCCTACCGTGGTAGAAAAATAAATAGGCATGGTAAGAGGCTCACTAACAGAATCAAAAGCCAAAGTAAAATACACAGACACATAGGAGAAAGTCGATCCGAGATCAAATAATATAGATGCAGGTCTAAAATAAATGAGAAAGATACTTGTAATCACATCATCAGAAGCTTCTGCCTCAGATTTGGCTGGTATAGCATAAAACTGTCCACGACTACCAACTGGATGAGTAGCCCCACAACCTCTACCATGGGCTCTACTATCTCTACCTCTCATACCTTTGGCAGAACCCATACCCCTTATAGATTAAATAGGAGTAGCTCTAAACACACTGTGAGAATAGTCCTTGGCCACATGGCCAATATTATCACACACATAGCAACCTCTACGACTAATCTCAACAGGAGAATGTACAACTGGGCCCAAACGGCCACCCTGAACAGCTGAACTAGATGATCCACCACCTAAATTCTATAAAGTCACCTGCACTGGCCTACCATGGTATCCACGAGAACCTCTAAAATCTCTGCCTCGAGAGGTCTGACTCATGAACTCACCAAAATATCATGCCTTCTTGGCGCCTCCCTAAGATCCATTAATAATACCCTCTGTCATCTTAGCGTGATCCACAATACTCTAAAGGGGAGACCCAAGAACAACCATCTGAGATGTAGCCAACTGAAGGGAGATATCCAAACTCTTCACAAACTTTTGAATGTTCTCAAACTCAATGGAAATGCTATCTTAGAAATATCTGGATAGGGCATGGAAGCGTGCCTCATACTGAGTAATTGAAATGGTGCCCTGCTACAAATGATCAAACTCGTCTCGCATCCGATCCCTCAAACTGTAGGGCACGAATCTCTCCTGAAAGGAATCAACAAACTAATCCCATGACAACTCAAGAGCATCAACAGGCCTACAACTGATAAATGATACCCACTAATCTCTCACAGTATCTCTCAACTTATATGTAGTATAAGACATATTATCCACGCAAACAGAATGAAACACAACTCAGAAACAAGGTATGAAAGAACTTCGCACGATAAAGAATAAAATAAGGGAAGTTTCCTAAAGAAATCCTATAGCCTCTTAAAGATAGATACGGACATCTACGTATCAATTTATGAATCTCTATTAGACAACCCGTTATTACACTGTTTATCGTTCTTGAATCATACTAGGAAAGTTTGTAGGGTACACGTCCATAAACTCACGGACAATACAAACAGAATCCAAGGAGGAGGTAAAACAGCATTGGTGTTATGAATATGAGTCAAGAATGATAAATATCCCATCTCAACCAATTTATGAGATTGAACATAAGATTTAATCCTCTTAGGACTAGAGTTAAGTGCACCCTTTCAAGCTAACCTTGGCACACCCGACGAAGCTAAAGTCACAATTTTGGTAAAATAATCTAAGACAGCATGATAAGGACCCAACCAATCAATACCCAAAATAACATCAAAATCAACCATATCTAATACAAGTAAATCTACCAAAGTCTCATGCCCGTCAAAAGTTACAAAAAAAGATCGGTACACCTGATCCACTACTAAAAAATCACCTACCGTGGTAGATAAATAAATAGGCATGGCAAGAGGCTCACTAACAAAATCAAAACCCAAAGTAAAATACATAGACACATAGTAGAAAGTCGATCCAGGATCAAATATTATAGATGCAGGTCTAACACAAACGAGAAAGATATTTGTAATCACATCATCAGAAGCCTCTGCCTCAGGTTTGGCTGGTATAGCATAAAACTGTCCACGACTACCAACTGGCTGAGTAGCCCCACAACCTCCACCATGGGCTCTACTATCTCTACCTCTCGTACCTTTGGTAGAACCCATACCCCTCATAGATTAAATAGGAGTAGCTTTAAACACATGGTGAGAACATACCTTGGCTACTTGGCCAATCTCATCACACACATAGCAACCTCTACGACTATTCTTAATAGGAGAATGTACAACTGGGCCCGAACGGCCACCCTGAACTGCTGAACTTGAAGATCCACCACCTGAATTCTATAAAGTCACCTACACTGGCCTACCATGGTATCCACGAGAACCTCTAAACTCTCTGCCTCGAGAGGTATGACTCCAGAACTCACCAAAATGTCGCGCCTTCTTGGCGCCTCCATAAGATGCACTAATAATACCTTCTGTCATATTAGTGTGATCCATAATACTCTAAAGAGGAGACCCAAGAACAACCATCTGAGATGTAGCCAACTGAAGGGAGACATCCAAACTCTTCACAAACTTTCAAATCTTCTCAAACTCAGTGGAAATGATATCTTATAAATATGTGAACAGGGCATGGAAGCGTGCCTCAGACTTAGCAATTAAAGTGGTGCCCTACTCCAAATGATCAAACTCGTCCCGTATCTGATCCCTCCAACTTTAAGGCACGAATCTCTCTAGAAAAGAATCAACAAACTGATCCCATGACAACTCAAGAGAATCAACAGGCCTACAACTGACAAACGATACCCACTAATCTCTTGTAGCATCTCCCAACTGATATATAGTATAAGCCTCACTATCCACGCAAAAAGAATGAAACACAACTCAGAATTAAGGTATGAAAGAACTTCGCACGATAAAGAATAAAATGAGGGAATTTTCCTGAAGAAATCCTATAGCCTTTCGAAGATAGATACGGACGTCTACGTATCAATTTACGAAACCCTATTAAACATCTCATTCTTACACTTTTGAGACCAATAAAATCTAGCTGCTATATAATAAAAATTTTGTCATGACCTAAAAATGAGAGTTATGATGGCACTTGTCGTGGCGCACCTTGACAAGTAAGCCTATCACTCAAACTGATACGAAAAGAGAAAAAAACAAAAATATCCCAAGGTAAGACTTCGAGAACAAAGTCAAACCATATAAGTAATCATAATAATGTGGAAAGAACTTATCCAAAATACCAATCATGCCCAAAACCAGGTGTCAATATTGTAAGAACTATTAATACAATCCAAGAGTCAAATACTTCAGAAAAATAACCAAAAAGGAATAATATTTGTCTCTGAATACTAATAAAGACATAACTACTGTAGGAAGATAGAGGTGAACTTTGGACGCATGAATGTCCAACCGCTACTTTGGAATCTCCAACAATCGCCTAGTCAAGCAAGCTAAGGCATACTCGAGCTAGGACCTGCATCGAAAGGGCACAGTAGAAATGTGTATGGTCCACTTGTATTGAGTAGGTATCATAGGTCGACCAAGCAAAGTAGTAAATAAAGCATACAAAATATACACTAAGGGAACGTCACCTGCAATCATAAAATATTCTACAACGGTAGCCCACATCTTTTGCACTAACAGTTCTAATAAATCACATACACACCAAGATAAAACATGAGTATATATCATATGACATATAAGTAGAACAAGGGGGAACATGTAAATATACAATATCATCAAATACAAGTAAAAGAAGATAAGACAATTACATAGATGAAAAATTAATACGGCAATACAACACAATAAAATGAGTGCAATGTATATGATAATGATGATGATAATAATGATGCACGAGGTCATCCGATAACCTCCGGGGTCATCGTACAATCCCCGTATACACCTATGGAGCTAAAGCTTCCTAATGTAGGACCCATGGGAGTTCATCAACTCGTATACAATCTATATATCTCATATCTCCTTTCTGGCATATCCCCCAGAAAGGGTTTTATAAGGTATTACAACATATCCTCCCCGGCACATTCTTCGAGGAGGGTTTTAAAAAGGTGTTGCCAGTGTTTCTCAAATGTTGCCACGATAGTATCAATGTTTCATGATGAGTATGATATGAGGATGTAATGCTCACAACTGATCACAGTGAGTATTTTCACAACCAACCACATGATATATTTCCAGAACCAACAATATGATATATTTTCACAACCAACCACAAAGATATATTTCCATAACCACGTGAGTCAATATCCACTCATTATTTCAGTTTCATCCATAAATTTTCACATGTCTCATATCTCAATAAAGTATGAATATAATCACAATACACCAGCAGTTCCATATTAAGCATCTTAACATCACAATACCATTATTCACATGTATTCAAGACTATTAATACCACATAGGATTCCATACGGTCACACATATCACATAATAACTCAATTTCGACAGTTATATCACATATAGGCCCCCACAAGGACACAACACATAAATAGCCATTTTCATGATTAGTTCCCACCCTCAACATGCATTTTGTATCATCATTTACTACCCAGCCAATCTGAAAGAGCTAAGCCATAACCTACCTCGAAAGCCGAAACCGGTCCACCACACTTGAACCCACGACCTTACTTTTCACGAATGATCCCGAACTCTACTAAAAATATCAAATATAAAATCTACGCATTAAAATAAAACCAGCAGCACCCATATTGACTACTTTTGTTTCGCGATCAAAATGGATCCCCAGAACGGGTTTCCGAAAAAGAAGGGAAAATTGGAACTTTACTTAAAAAAAATGTTCCACATATTTTTAGGAACCTGCATCTTAAAACTCAAGTAAAATCGAGTCAAAAACGAGGTTCAAATCGATGAAAATTATTTTTTGAGCTTTACCGGGTAAATCTTTGAAATCTGGGTTAAAATAAAAAATCGGAGTTGTTTTGAAGTTTAAATTGATGAAAAATTAGTAACTGTAAGATAATAACATTATTCAAGTGAAAAGAAGTGAAGTTGGGGTTTAAAATCAAGCCATAAGATTTTTGGGGTTTTGAGAAATTAATCAAGAAATTACTATGAAAATGGTGAATTCTTACTTTAAATCCGTAATAAAATCAAGTAATAGATGTTAATCTAGTTTCCCAAGCTCCCACAAACTTTTCTTTTAAGCTCCCACACTATTTTAGGGTTTAACTCTCAAAAGGCAAGATGAAAATGAGCAAAATGAGCCAAAAATAGGTGGAAAAAAAGCTGTTATATTGCAGTTTTCTGCAATATTTAGTTCAGGTTTTTCACTTAAGTCGAAACGGACTTCGACGGGGTGTCCGGAATTCGTTTGGAGTCCGATATACACAAACGAACTATGTAACCATAATAAATTCGATATTCCGGATGCGATGGTGAAGTCATAATTTAGAAAAAGTATCATTTTCACAAAGTTGACCCGCGAAACCCGAAATTACAATTTTCTAAATCGAGGGTTGAAATGATATTTAAAAGCCGTAAAATCATACCAAACATGCTAACACCGTAAAATTGACAATATGGATCTGCTTCCGAAGTCAAATTTTCCATCCGAAGTCATTTCGATCAAATGTGGGTCGCACACTCATATTTTTAATTTTCTAACTTTTCGATCAATAGGTCAAAATGAGCTCGGATGCATCGGGATCCGAACAAAAGGTCTAGCTGGAGTAAAATCGATATTCTAGAGCTGTTGGCACAGTTCATTCGACCATTCGTTGCACGGATCAAAATATATCCCCATAAGTCTAAAATAAGGCTCTCAAAGCCATCAAAAAATAAAATATCGCATAAATGGTACCAAAATGCATCGAAAACCATGTCAATCACTCCCAAACCCCTTAAATACCATAATGCAACTATGGGGAGGGTTAAAATAGACAAATCATAAAAAATTCCAAATTTTACATATTTCATCAAATTTTTAGATCGTTACAGATTCTCATGAAAAGTGCTTGGGGTAAGCTATTAAACTCGATTTAAATCTTTATTCATTGATTTTTTTCCTCAAAAACATCATCAAAAGCATCATTTTAAAATTGAAATTTTGGGATTTTGCCCGACAAAGTGAGAAAATGGTTTTATGATAATTTCAACCTCAATTTCAACTTTTTTCAATGGCTTTCCATATTTAGGATACTCGAAACATTGGTAGTCTGATTCTTCAATAAAATTCTAATTTTACCCTTTTTCCTTTGAGGGTCGATTTTCAAAGTATTTTTGGACCTGGAATGAAAGTAGCTAATATGGGTATCATTAAATTTCGTTTGATGTGTAGATTATATTTTTGATAGACTGAATGTCATGAATCAGTTTCTCAAGTCATGATGATGCCTACATTATTCCAGCAGTGGGCAATCCATACCACAATTTGAAATAATATGTAATGGCCTAACGGTCAAAAATCAGAAAAAGGCAAATAGAAATGACAACAATAACAATAATAAGTGGAAATAGAAAGAAAACATACGAAATAAATCAAAACGGGAATGATTTCTCCCAAATCGTTGTGTTGATGTAGCTATTCTAATCTAAAAATGGAAAGTAAAAAAGTTAAACGTTGAAAGAATTAATTACCTATTAAAAGTTGATGGACTTTATTACCTCTCAACCCCAATTTAATTTCTACAAATATAAATCGTCACAATGATACAAAGCGGCCAAGTAGGTTATTTATCCTTTAAACATATCTGTGTAGAAACAATGCAACAATTAGTAAGTCAAATTGATGGTTATTAGAATTCTATAAATACTTAAGTAGATACAAACAATTCATATATCATGAATAAAAAATTATTGAATCGTAGAGGATTTTAATTTTTTAATATTAGGTAGTCTTTAAATTCATGTTGTCAAAGAGCTTCTGTATTTGGCAAGAAATGCTACATCACGGTACTTTATATTTTTTCATGTAAAATAGGAGAAATCCAATTAAAAAAATTTCTAATTAAGGAAGTCTGCAACTCTGCATATATGTAACTAGGTACTGAAAACAATGGAAAGGATATACGCAAGTTTATTGAAGGACAACGTCTCAATTGGAGGAGTTGGTTTTTTACAGGTTTTAGCAATTCAACGATAAAAAAGATTTCAATCATACTCTCGATTAAAAAAAAATATTTTTAATAGTGCATCTTACTAAATTACTTTTTATTGCATAATTGCTTAGCTTTTCTCTAATGTCTTAAATGTTTGACATCTAAATATATATAGTCGTTATAGTACTGTGTGGTTCAGCCTCTTGCTATTTCTTTGTATTAATGGAGATGAAAAGGAAAATTAACTTGTGAAATAGGTATATGCTATTTTTTATCAAGCCAAATGTTAAACACAAGGTTTTATCATTTATTATGTACTAGTAATTTTAACCGCGCTTTGCACAATTATTTTATAAAATTATTAATCAATTTATAAGTTCATTTGGGCTAAATATTGGGATTGAAAAATGATAAAGAGGGTGCATTCTCGTCTATAAAGATAATGTCGATTGGTACTAGACAATCAATAATTTATGCAAGTATAATATTAAAAAAAAAGAGTTTGATGCACTAAAGCTAATGCTACGTACAAGGTTTGAGAAGATCGGACCAAAAAGTCTACTTTATACGTAGTCTTACCTTATGCAAGTAAAACATTAACAGGAAAAAATCACAAATTTGTTTGCCTATTTTTATTTTATTTTCATTTTTTTTTTTTTTGTATGAGCATATTCTGGAACATTTTTTCTTTCAACAAAAAACAACTAACAATATCAATATATTTGTCACGATCCAAATGGCCTGGCACCGACACTAATCTTCATGTGGGAGAACCATCTAAACCAAATCATTATCCAATCACTTAGTCAATATTAAAAAAATATTATCATAAGATCACCTTAATAACAAAAATCCGGAGCTAATCAATATTAATATGAAAATCAAACAAACTACTTAATGAAATCCCCATGACCCGAAAGTCATCGTACAAGAACTTCTAAACAAAGATCATGTCTAGAAGAGATATAAAAAAATAAAGTAAATAAAGAATGTTTCATTGTCCGAAAGATGGACAAAAACAAATAGGATGATCCATGGTAGCTTGGAGATGGAGTGCTCACCCTTAGGTCGAGATCTGTTATCAAACTCTAGAGTTAAGGTCGTGTTTGAGCCTCTGGAACACTTTCTGCACTCAACAAAAGAAGAGTACATGATAGTATCAATACAAGCCACTATGTACGGGTAGGTATCATAGTCCAACTCAATTTAATAGCATGTACACGACATAAATCAAATAACAAGTAGACAGACATCGTCACATAACAAGTATTCAATGAATCAGCAAATACATCAATAATAGTTCAAACAGTGCTTCCAAATAAGCACATAACCATCAAGAGTATCAACCATAAGGTAAACATCCACAGAATCAACAACAACACCATAAGTAACAATCACATCCTTCTAAACCTCTCTATTAGAACACTATTAGCTCATTATCTACTTAATAACCCATACAACCTCTCAAATTCAACACAAATATGTACACACATACTATGGGACTTATTTTTTCCCAAATAGTCATGACCTGCAGGAAACAATCTATGTTCATGTACCATACAAGTGTGGTACTCGATCCTCCATAAACAAGTAATATCAATATCATATTCGTACCGGCGTGGTACCCGATCCTTTATAAACAAGTAATATCAATATCATATTCGTACTACTGTGGTACCCGATCCTCCATAACCATATTAGGTATGTTTTATCAAATTCACACTACATCTCAGGATACAATACGATTTGCTAAGTTTACAAATACACTTAAAGTCATAAGATAATTCAATCAAGTAAATTTTTAATAATTATTTATACATGTCTCAACAATCCAAATATCATCAAATTCAAGCATGTCTTAATACCAATCAAAAAGCATCCAATTTAGGAGCCTACACACAATTAAATTGAGTCTAAACTCCAATTAAACCATAATCTACCTCAATCGAATGATTCAAACGCAAGCTATTTTTCAAGGTCTTGCCTTTCCTTAAAGCTTTCGAATAGTCAAAATCTATTCAATTATATAATTTAAATAAGAATTTAAATCTCACGATACATCTTGTAAATTCCTATTCTAAGAACTATAGGCCTAAAGCCTAAAATTTTATTGAAATCATAATTATAGAATGGCAAGAAAATAACATACTAATTCTCAGGTTATTAAAGAAACCATGAACGGTGCATTAGTTAACCATGAAACAGGCACTATCAACTTTAACCATTATTATAATTGACAATGATTACTACATTCGTTATTAATTTTATAGGCAGCCAACCATTGTTTTCACTGGTGGAATTTTCCACCAACTTAGAATCCAAATCCAACCAATAATTATAGTTCTTTTATAGATATACAATTAATTATCCACCCATTCAGTACATAATTGAGCCAATTTACCAACTTTTTATTATTTTAATATGATTTCACTAATCAACTCCATATATAGGGATGACCAATTCACCACTTGGCTCAACCACATATATATAACTAATAGGAAAACATATTACTCAATCGTATCTCACCTGATATTGTAGAAAAAACTCTCAATAAGGATGAAGAAATATAATGATAACTGAGGCTCCCTCCTTGCTCCCCACTTCTGATGTTAGTAATATTATTATATAAATATGATAAACCCTCCCCTCTTAAAATCTATGCTTATACACAGATCTCAATAAATAAGAAAATATTAACTTGGTCCATTACCATCAACTAAAATAATATCTAAAATACCCAATAGGCCCTCGGATATTATTCGAAACTTCAAGAAAATAAATTAAATATATGTATATATATTGATTTAAAAGAACATCACGGGCATATTAAAAATATTAAAATACCATATCAAGGTCGTCTTGATCAAAGATTGACTGTAATTAAGCTTAAATTTATTAAAACTCATTAATCCAACTAACGACATAAATTACATCTCCTAACACCTCAAAAATTGATATTACTCATCTCGTGAGTCATAATTCATGTACACCAACTACGAAGAGAGCTAAAATAAGAAAGAGGAGAAAATTTCACAAACGGCCGGAAGGGTTGTTACAATATTACCTTCCAATATACTTCTTAAAGTTATATTGAATATTCTTGGAAGAGATTTGATAGTCCTACTGCACATTTCGTTTAATTCATTCTCGTTTTAGGATAGGAGAAGTTAAATTTAAAAGAGTATTATTCATTGTTAATTTTGGAACTCCACTAAATGCTTCTTCTATTTCCTTCCGTTATTTTTTTTGTAAAATCTAAAAGATGTAGTTTTCCCTAAATAAAATTTTTTGTTATTTTAGCGCTCCTTCATATAAAAACGTTTTTGCTCAGATTGATTTTCATCACTAATCACTTCTCTTTTTATCTCAAAACCTCAAAATATTCTAAAATTTATAGAGACCCAACAAAAATATGTTTAGATAAGTATGGATGTTGTTAAATTTTATAAAAGTGGATTATTAAATCACGGCAATGAAAAAACTATAGAATATCAAAAACTACATACTAAATCTACTTCAAATTCTCCATACTGCAATATCCATCATCTTATATTATTAATATTTATTTTTTACAAAATTTACAAAAAAAAAAATTGATTCACAAGAATGAATCCTTCGAAAGTCTTTTTTTTCTAAATAATACTTGATTCAATTTTATATTATAGAGACAAAAACATCAACCCAATTTAAAATTAATTAAGAAAAAAAAAAGGGAAAGGAAATAGAAAAAGAGAAGTTGAAAATTGTTTTCTTTTGTGCTTGATATTTTGTATATGATTTAGGTGCAAAAAGTTAACAAAATTACATGACTATAATAAACTATTTGACATATATATGTTTCTTTTCATGTAAAATTAGATTTGAAGATTTAAATCCTTTTTTAATCGAAAGAAAAATAATTTATAGATGCATATATGTAATGCCCTGAAAACGGGTCTCGAGATGTCGCACGATGCTCAAGACTACGAGTAGCCTCAAGCTAACCCTTATATCCTTTTACTAAATCTGAAACTCATAATAGAGAAATATAATCATAAAATCCATGCGGAAGTCTATCTAATCTAAGCAGAAATCATCTGAACATAATATCTGAAAATGTTAGACTCAAAGTCTGGAAAAATAATACTGGAAATCTGAACTATATCTAGCAGCCTGTCAAGCCTCTACAACTAATAACTAGTGAGTCACTGGAACAAGCCCCCAACTAATTCGAATTGTCTTAAAATACTGAATCATCTACACTAATAAGCAAAAAGAAATTGAATAACTGGGTCTCCGAACTATAAGGACTCACCAACTGTCGGGATGCAGATAGAGATGCTCGAAATCACTTACGCTGCTGAAACTGAGAACCTGAACCTACATTATGAGACAATGTAGCACATATACGTATATCTGGATCAGTACTTCTGGAATCTACTAAGTATATGGGGGTGAATGCACAAATAAATCAACATGTAAATATTATTATAATTTTGTAAAAGAATGCATGCTAAATATAGATGACTCACATAAGCTGGAATATCTGAAAACTGAAAATCATAATCATGAGAAGCAAAACATGATGCAGAAATCTAGTGAGTCATAACATTTAGTTTCTAAAAAACTATACTGATATTCTGTCTTTATATCATGCTGTCCAAGGGTGTGTTTGGTATGAAGAAAAATATTTTCTAATTTTTTCATGTTTGGTTTGCTTAAAGGTTTTGGAAAATGTTTTCTAAATCAACTTATTTTCCTCAATTCTAAGAAAAATGACTTTCCTTCAAAAAGTAAGGAAAACATTTTTCAAAACTCTCTTTTAACCTCACTCTTAAGTTGAAATATTCATACAACTCTCAAAATCACCTATCCCTACTCTGACCCGCAATCCCTGACCCCCACCCCGCCTCCTACCACCCCTATTAAAAATAAATATTTTAAAATTTTGTCTTACCTCATCCCCTCTACACAAAACCCAAACCCCTACTCCCTTTAGAAAAAAATTAATTTTTGTAAAAAAATTCAAACTTTTTTCTTGCCTCCCCTACCCGACCCCTCTACCAAATTTTTAAAAGTTAATTTTTTAAAATTTTCAATTTTTTGCTTACTCCGCCCGCACTCCCCTACCCCCACCCCTTAATACTCACCATTCAAAAAAAATATTTTAAATTTTTCCGTATCCCACTCTTTCTCCCCTACCCCACCCTTACTAGCCCCCCAACACCCCAAAAAAATTAATTATTTTTTAAAAAATCAAAAAAAAATTATTACCCCACCCTTATTACATATTTTGACAATCCCAACCCCCACCAACCAACCCTCTCTCCAAAAAAAATTAATATTTTTAATTTGTTTTTTTAAAAAAATCAAAACTATTTTCTTATCCCACCCTTTTTATTCTATTCGTTCTCATTATTTTTGTTAAATACATATAAATACTTTTGAAAAATATATACTTATCCAATTTGCATAACGAACACACGAATATAAGTAAGAAATACCTTATTTTTCTAGCAAATATTTTTTCTCCTTCATATCAAACACACCCTAAAAAAAGTATTTTTCGAGATCAAAAATTATTTTTCTAAAATGTATTTTTACGCTTTAGCTAAACACTAGAATGTATTTTTTGAAAAATATTTTTTCATTCACCAACCAAGTACTATAAAATATTTTTCATCCACCAACCAAACATAGAAAAACAAGTAAGAAATCATCTTATTTTCCAGGAAAATATTTTCCATGAAAAATATTTTTCGTCGCACTAAACACACCCTAAGTGTAGAAAGGACTCACTTTTGTGTCTGTAAACTGAAAGATGAAATCTAGTAGCTAATGACTTATATAAGACAATATCTGAATAAAATCGTGAGCCTTTACACTTAGTTTCTAAAAGATTTTCTGTTAGGATTATTCTATTCTGAAATCTGTAGTTTGTAGTATGTAGAGAGGTTCTTCTAATAGACATACACTATGTGAGATGTCATAGTGTCCAACCTCTACTTCCCTTATGGGAAAACCTCACGTTAGGGAGAGTTGTCATACTCTTGCCAAGGAGTATAACCTAATCTAAGTGATCACATCTGTTTCTATCATTCATATAGAAATTGAAATAATCTGATAATCCGTACCTATATTGGTGCATAGTTCTAGGTCATATAAACATACCCAACTCGGTGCTAAATACTACTCCCTTTAATATGTATGCTTATTCTGTTGGAAATCCACTTTTAAAAGTAGTATAAGGGTTTACAATGAAAACCTCTTGTAAATCTGTTTACTGTAAACTGTAGTTATATCTATAAAATGGATTTCTTATCTAAGCTGAGATCAAAAGATTAAATCATTATTCAAAATCCGAATATACGAATCATAGTATGCTTAAAAGTATAATCATCTTGAAATAACAACATTCAAACTGGGGCTTAGTAACCCATGCATCAAATTCATGTCAAAACATCATAATGTTAATGCTTAATAATGTAAATATTGACAATTCAATTAAAAATATGGAAATTATTGCAATACGCATAAAAATATGAAAGAAAACATGCAATTCAACATCTACATTACTTGAAATCTCATAATCTTCAATTAGTAATAAGTGGGTATAAACCCTAAACTAAATTTCATATAATTTCATATAAAAATCAACTTTAAAACTAGTTTTGGGCACAAGGATGAAAGGATTATCCTTGTTAAAAAAAAACCACATACCTTAATTGATGATTAGATAAAGAAGCTTGAACTTTGAGTTCCTATTTGTGCTCTTGAAGATTATTTCTTGGAGTTCTTGAATTGGGAATATCAAATTTTTGGTTATCTTGAAAAAAGAATGGTGGAATTTGGAGTTCTTGATGATTTAATTTGATGTTCTAGGATTTCTTGGAGAGAAATTATGTGGAAAGCATGCATAATATGCTTAGAATAGGCTAGATTCTGTGTTTTACATGATTTGGGGCTTGGGAAAATGGCTAGATTTCCCTTTGTAAAAATTAATTTAGAACTGGAAAATCCCGATAAGGCATCCCACCGCGACGTGCCGCTATCGCGGTGGCTCACTGTAAAAAGACCGATCGCCATTTGGGCCTTTGGCGCGATGCGGAATATTTGCATTGCGTCACTAAAAAAGGACGAGTGTCATATTGCACTCCACCACAATGCGGTGTCTGTCTAATTGAGAATTTTGACGCGATACAGTCTAATCACGATGAGCTACTGGAAAAGGGATGAATGGGAACTAGAACTTCTCCGCGACGCGGGCTAATCGCGGTGCTCCACTGAAAATTGGACAATTACGATTTTTTCCTTCACCGCGACGTGGTACTTATCACGGTGTTCTACTACTTTCACTAAATTTTCCATAAATTCTTAATCGAGTATCGAATTAAGGAAAAATTGGTATCGTTGGAAAGCTGATTCAATTATCTATACATTAGGGGGGGAGGGGGTCTAGAACTGGAAAATTCCACATATATCAAAAGATATACACTTTCAAATCTAACCCTTGACACACTAGAAGCTAAATTGAGCTAGGAAAAAGTACGGGGTATTACAATATCTCCCCCTTGGGAACATTCATTTTCGAATGAGACTAGTTGCACTAAACATGCTGAGAATCTGAGGTTATATGCTGGCATGCACAACTGTAATAAACTCCATGACTGAATATAAAACATATAGAGCGACTCAACTAATCTGCGAATGTATGAATTTACATGAAGATAACTATATGATTGAATTTGAGACTGGAAAAAAACTTAATTAAGGAGGATTATTACCTTCAACGGAATTTGAGTTTGTGGAGAAAATGTGAGGATACTTGGTATGCATGTATGCTTCTGCTTCCCAAGTAGCGCCCTCAAAGGACTGATTTCTCCATAGAACTTTGACCAAGGGAACTTCTTTTTTCCTTAGTCTACGGATCTGACGATCAAGAATCTCTACTGGAACTTCTTCGTATGAAAGGCTATTCTAAATATCTCTGCTTTCTAAAGGGACTGCATTAGCTGAATCGTCCATGCACTTCTTTAATAAGGACACATGGAACACTGGGTAAACTGCTGACAAATTTGCAGGTAGCTCTAGCTCATATGCTACCTTTCCCAAAAGACTCAAAATCCTATAGGGGCCTATATATCGCAGACTAAGCTTCCTTTTTTTGCCAAATCTCTTCACCCCCTTCATGGGTGAAACCTTTAAATACACAAGATAACCTACTTCAAACTCAAGATCTCTCTTTCTTATGTCTGCATAAGATTTCTGAAGACTCTGAGCTGCTTTCAATCTCTCTCGAATCAACTGAACTTTCTCCATGGCTTCAAACACCATATCTGGCCCAATTAAAATGGCCTGACCCACCTCAAACCAACCAATTTGTGATCTACATCTCCGTCCATAAAGATCCTTAAATAGGACCATCTGAATACTAGAATAGTAACTGTTATTATAGGCAAACTCGATCAACGACAAGTGGTCATCCCAACTGCCTTTGAAATCAAGAACAGATGCCCTCAATATATCCTCTAGAGTCTAAATGGTTCTCTCTACCTGACCACCTGTCTGCGGATGGAAGGCTGAATTGAGATAAACTTGGGTACCAAGACCCTTCTGAAAGTCTTTCCAAAACTGAGAGGTAAACTGAGTACCCCTATATGAGATGACGGACAAGGGAACTCTGTGCAATCTAACCAACTCTCTGATATACATCTTAGCATAATCTTTAGAAGTGTAGGATGTGTGAACTGGCAAGAAATGGGCTGATTTGGTCAATCTATCTACAATAAGCCAAATCAAATCATATTGACGATACGAATGGGTTAATCTAGTCATAAAGTCTATATTCACCACTTCCCACTTCAAAGTGGGAATACCAAACTCATGCAAGGTGCCACCAAGGCTTTGGTTCTCTACCTTAACCTATTTACAAGTTGCACACTTAGCTACAAATTCTGTGATATCTTTCTTCATACCACTCTACAAATAGACTTCCCACAGATCGTGGTACATCTTGGTGGCTCCTGGATGAATGGAGTAATGCACATCATGCGCTTCTGCCATAATTTGTTGCCTCAAAACATCAATACATGGAACACAAAATCTACTCTGGTATTGATAACGCCCAAACGACAGCTCTCGTTAGAAAGTGTAAGCGGTCGCTGTCAAATATAGAACCCAACTGGGTTGGGTGTCGAATCCCACAGGGAATACTTAGTCACTAAGTGTTGCAATTGTTAGTAGACTATTGGTCAAAAATTCCACGGAAAAGAGGGGTTTTGATTTAGGCGTGAATTAATAATATCAAAGTAACGAATGAATGATTTGTTTAGTAAAGGTTAATCACAGAGAATAATAAGTTAGGGTTATGTCCACCTTGTAGTTTCTACTTCTCTATTAACTATGAGTAACGCAGAATTTTGACATGCATGCACTTATAGAGAATCATATTCTAATTCTAAATCCAAGTGTTTCCCAACCATCGAGGATTTATTTCACTTTAGCTCTCCCGAGCCTAAAGTGTATAACAAATGGTACAAATTCTCCAAGAAGTTAATCCGGTTAAGGCATTAATGTGTAAATAGAGGTTGGAAGTCCTATTTCCTTGTCATACTCTCTTTTCCAAACATGTAACTTTTCTCCCGAACAAGTTAATGCTATAATGGTGTGTTCTCTATGTTTGCAACCATGAGAATTCAACTAAAACGAAGAGAGTAATGATATAAGTAGCATACACATCAAGAATTCACAAACTCATAGCAATAGATAGTACCTTACAAGGTTTCCATAACCCTAACAGAGAAGTTTACCTACTCATGAGTACAACGGAAATCACCATAGACATAATCATCATACCACAACTTAGAATAATCTTAGCGATGGGAATGATTCTTGGCGTCAAAAGGGGAAGAACGTCGTTCTCCTATCCGATGCTCTAGCCTTAGCATTTTTCTCTGTCTAAACTTACAGAATCTATAAACTCAATAATGAAAAATAAAAACATGCTGAAAAATTCAGCAATAGGGTTTTTATAATATCCTTGTCTACTAAATTACTTCTGTACCCCTAAGTCTTTAGAAATATTGATTTTGCCCGGGACAAATTCTCCATGCGTCACATTCAGTCCACAAGCTTCCAAAAGTTGCCTTCCCTCTTATGTGAAGTTTTCCTTTGCTGCCCAAAGGTCCACAAAGTGCTGAAATCTTCATCATTAATACCTGAAAAACATGCTAATCACATAGGTTAGCTCACTTACAGGAAAATGGACTAAAAGTGCAGGAATTATATATTTTATCCTCCAAACTTAGCTAAAATATGGGTAAATTATGGTTCTTAGGGGTATAAATACACCCAACATCACCACCCCACACTTAAAGCTTTGTTCGTCCTCGAACAAAATATTACGTCCATGCAAACACCTAACTAGAATTTCACAATAGCAACACAAAATGCTCAACAAGACATGGACGATAATTATTAACAAATAGTAGGTTTCTTGATCACTACTAGGATCAATTCAACCTCCAACATAGACTCGTGATGATGGTTAATTCGTATCCACAATTTAAGACACAAAGAATCATATAACACTACCCAAATATCATCAACCATGTGTGTCTCACACAAGATATCACCCATAATCACTCAAAAGTTTTGCATTATTCGAAACATGGGTATAAGACTCTCCTTGCTCTCACTCTCGCAAAGAATTCTTATATTACAACTGATGACCATATGTTTGCCCTTAGTGTAATGCTCTACTAATATCAGAATGCTATGCTTAGGATCAAATAGGTCTTTACAGGTTGTAATGTAGGCTAAGGGACAGGTAGGACTATTTTGGCCAGAAATAGTGACTATGTTCCCTAAGCGCTTTAATACACTACAATATGTCATATACACCAACTCTTAACAACCACTCTACCTTCTTTTCATCTACCAACCCCTTTTCACCCAATTTGTTATTCAATCATAAACACAACTATTTATTTATTTTTTATTTTTTTTATTTTTTTTTATTTTTCTTTTTCTTTTTTAAACATCCCTATGATAGCCACTCTTTTTCACAACATTTTCAAGCACAAATACACTCTGAGACATTATTGTCACTAATTTCCTCATATTTTATCACATGACTCTACAATTTAAAGCGCTTAGGAATTTGGATCAAATTATGGTCTTGAAAAAAAATGGATTAGGTTACATATGAGGCTGTCAAAGAAAATAGCTAAAGGCTCAAAGAGGGTTCACTAGGATAATGTACAAAGGTAGGTAAAAAGAAGGTAAACAATTACAGGCTGCCAAAGAAATGCCTAAATCGTCTCCTAAACTCACACTCTTTATTTCGCTTTACACACACACCAGGAAAGTTCTAGCATCAGTCACAACACAAAATATACTATATCCTCACACACACAAGGCACATGGTCAACTTTATTGGGAGAAGTATAGACTCTTGACACAACAGATGAATGAATTAAACCACACAATTATCACACAGTGAGTCACACGTAGAGCCTAAATGTCTCAATAGTAATGATTTAGCACAAACTCTTGTTATACTACCATGCCGTCTGTCAGAACAATTTCATGTAAAATCTAAAAAAAATCTAGAATTTAACTAACTAGTTACGACAAATTAACAAACAAGAACAAGAATAAATTGTAGGCAAGGAAGTACAATACAACATACAAATACCAACACCCCACACTTAGACAAGACACACTGCCCTCAGTGGAAAATAAATAAGGAAAACCTGATTAGTCGGACTCCTTCTCTATGTCTGGGGTCATACCTCCTGCATCGTAATCATCATCAGAGTCGTCGTCCACGTCTGAGTCTGGCAGTCGGCGATTATCGTCAGTAGGCACGTCATCATCGAGAGGTTCCTCAAAATGTACCCCTACTCCACACATAGCCCGCGCATGCTTATTCATCGGGTAGTCATAATCCAACTGTTGAAGCTCTGCATCAGTCGGAACCCGACCCCCCACTCATCATGGTAAACCGAGTCATGCCATATAGATATCAAAAGAAACTTTCATCCCGAGCATGTCTTTCTGCAGTGGTAAGGTTGATGCCATGACCAGTTTCAGGCTCTTTAACTTTTGTAAGATCAACCTTCTTCAGGTTGTGTGGAAGCTTATGATATGCAGGTTCATCTTCAATGTTCTCCTTCCATAAGATCGCAGTCAACAAATTGCCAAAGCTGAAATGGGACCTTTTGTGCAGCCTAGCCTTACGCATTGACGATCGTATAACCGCACCAATGTTAATGGGAATATTAGTCATCAGAGCGTACACCAAGCATACTCTATCACGTGTGATCTTTGTGTACTGTGTCCCAGGAATCAGACAAGAGTTGACTATCCTCAACCATATACGATCTTCTCTATTCAAGGAAGCATACGGAAAGGTATTGTGCCGACCGTTATCCTTGTGACGAATCCACCGGGCCATGGACCTTGTTCCGCACAGTGTGTGTCTGATTTCCCTGTAGGGAGGTCTGTGATAAATCTCCTTGAGTGGTGATGGATCCACAGATGGAAGGCCCATAAAAGAGTTGAAGAACTCCGCATTCAGTTGCGAGACTTGGCCCCAAATCTTTACTTCACTTCCGGTAGTCTTTGGGGACCAATTGGCATAAAACTCTCGCGTTAGATCAAGATTGCATTCCCCCATATCTCGAAAAATGAAATCAAGATTTAGTGCCAGGATTTTAGCCAAAATACAGGGCTCTCTCTTTGCTAGACTCTCTTTCTGCATCAAATCCACGTGAACATATTTTTTTACTTTGTTGTTCTTGTACCAGTCCTTTCCTTCCTCCTCTAGGACCTACTTTATCCCGAAAGTGCGTCGAGGTATTCGTAGAGAGGAGGACTCAGCTTGATCTTTTCTTCCCCTTTTCTGACCTTTCTGCGAGGTGGACACTTTTTTTTTTCCTTGTCGTTCTTTCGGTGCCCTTCTACCTGAGATCACAATAGAGTCATGTTAGCTTCATCTCAGAAGATTCAATCAAAAGACAAATAGTAATTTGTTTGCCAAGACTAATTAAGTGAGTGATGTCGATTACTCAGACTTCATCGACATACATTTAGGCGATATGTTCCAACAACATGTTTAGCACAGTCATACTTTCATGTAATCTTTGAATATCCTTTCCAACTTTGTTTCATGTAATCTTAACTATACTTTCATGTTTGGATTAATGCACTTCTTGAATAAGACTACCACATAGAGATCGTATCAAGTTATTGCAGAGAAATAATCACAATATCTTATGCTCATGGTCAATCATGATCGTTATCTCGATGAACGAGTCATTCAAACATTCAAGCTTTCAACTTTCACGATTACGCATTAATTTCACAATTTCGACTTCATAAAAATATGATAGTGTATAACAATCAAGTACAAGTCGGAACAAAGTCAAGAACACCCATACGTATTCTTTTACTCAATCTAGATGTATCATAACAAACCAATCATATTCTTATCACCAATCACCACTCCAAAATCTAAAATACCATTATAAGCATAGTATTGCAACAACTACGGGATATAAAAGAATAACTTACTTGGCGATTGTTTGGGAAGATGATCTTGCAAGATTAGATGAGCGAAAAGAAAAAATTTGAGAGATTTGGGAAGCTTAGGCGGCGCCTAGGTTGAGCAAACAAGTGCATTTTGTTCTAAGGTTGAAGATCTATTTATAGACTAAGCCATGGGTCGGGTTTGATCCATGTAAAATCGGGTTAGGAGACAAAAAGGCATAAGTAGGCGGCGCCTAATGCTTTGCCTATGCTTAGCATAGGCGGCGCCTTTGTCAATGCCTAGTTGGACATAGGCGACGCCTTTGTCAATGCCTTGTTGGGCATAGACGGCGCCTTTGCCAATGCCTTGTTGAAACAGTGAGCATAGGCAATGGAATAGGCGGCGCCTATGGTATTGCCTAGATTTACATAGGTGGCACCTATGGTATTGCCTAGATTTGTATAGGCAATGCCTTGTCCGTTGCCTATGTGAGGCAGTAAGCATAGGCTATGGTATAGGCCTTGCCTTGTCCATTGCCTAGATTAGCATAGGTCTTGCCTTGTCCATTGCCTAGATTAGCATAGGCCTTGCCTTGTCCATTGCCTAGATTAGAATAAGCAATGCCTAACCAATAGCATTTGCTCCATCATTCCTAGCTTACCACCCTTAGCATGGCTCACTTTCAAATCAAAATTTTAGGACTAATCCCCTCCTTTGTACGTCTTGCACCTACACTTAATCAAAAACAACAAACACGATTAGAAGGATGGGTTGCCTCCCACCAAGCGCCTCAGTTTTGGTCGTGGCTCGACCCTTTTTTTTGGATTTTAATTTAACAAAAACAAACTCCTAGTAAAATAAAATGATTAAAACGATGGGTTGCCTCCCATGTAGCGCTTGATTTATTGTCGCGACACGACATAGTCATCTCGATTACTTATACTTCATCGAGATATATGGTGCATCATTTTCTAAATGGATTCAGACGACGCTGATGCTTAATTGTGGGCACGCAATCTTCTTCGAGATGAATCTTGTACATACATATCCCATGAGGGATACCAATTATATCATCAATAGTCCAATCAATAGCTCTCTTGTACCTCTTCAGAACAGAAATAAGAGCCTCTACTTGTTGTTCACCTAAATCAGCCGGAACAATAACCGGAAGTGTATCACCACTTCCCAAAAATGCATACTTTAGGTGACTGGGTAGATCTTCCAATTCTAGCACTGGTGGCTCTTCAATGGATGGTTTTGCTGGTGGTGAGGATCGATTCTTAAGATCAAGGTCCAGCTTCTTAGGATCATGAGAATAGGACCCTATTCCTGTTAGAGCACAAATAGTTTCTTCATAATCTTCTACATCCTCACGCTCAAAATTCAAACGCTCAGTAGACAATGGTTCAACAGTAGGCTGCCTTTCTACCTTTGCATCCTCATGATAAACATCAGCTATAGAAAACACATTCATATCATTTGGCTGCTTCATTGATTTGCATACATCAAAATGAACCACTTTGTCATTCATCCGAAACAAAAGCTCATTGGCTCGTAAATCAATAAGCACACTTCCTGTTGCAAGGAAAGGACGACCTAAGATTATGGGTACTTCAGAATCCACCTCGCAATCCAAAATAACAAAGTCTGCAGGAAAAATAAAGGTAGAAACCTTCACCAATACATCATATAAGATACCAACAGGTCATTTTACCGACCTATCAGCCATCACGAGCCACATATTGGTTGGTAAAGGATCGCCCAACCCCAACTTTATGTAAATAGATAGCGGCATCAAATTGATGCTAGCACCCAAATCGCACAACGCCTTAGCAAAATCCAACGATCCAACTGTGCAAGGAATAGTAAAAGCACCAGGATCTGCCTTCTTCTGTACTAAAGACTTCATGGCAATTGCACTGCAATGATGAACATTATCTGCCAGCTCGTAGCTTGCTGCCCGCTTTTTTTTCAAAAGGTCCTTCATGAATTTAGCGTACCTAGGCATTTGTTCCAGTGCCTCCACCAAAGGAACATTAATAGTCAGCTGCTTCAACATAGTCATGAATTTACTGAACCTGGTGTCATCAACTTTCTTCTTCAGTCTCTGAGGAAAAGGTGGTGGTGGAAGGGGAATAGTTTTCTCCACCACTTCCTTTTTATCTTACTTCAGATTATCAATCTTTTCAGGCTGGTGACGTCTAAGTATTGTGTCATGAACGTTCTGACTTTCAGCTTCTACAGAATCATCACTATCTGCTTCAATCACATTCTCTTCTATATTATCAACCACCTGTTTGCCTTTGGATGGATTTTCCAACACCTTACCACTCCTGGTAGTAATAGCCATACATGATCCATCATTCCTTGGATTTTGCACGGTGTCTCTAGGTAGGGTGCCAGCTTTTTTTGATTGAGTGTCACTGATAGTTGACTCAATTGTTGTTCCAACTATTTTATTGAAGTGGAATGCAAATCAATTAATTGATTTATTGAGGACAAATCATTTTTTACCTCCGTTACTCCCGTGTTGGTTGCCTCCACTCCTTTCAACAGCTTAGCCATCATATCTTCCATGGACATCTTCCCAGAGCCAGATGTCGCGGCCTCACGATTTCCAGGAGGAACATACAAACCACTCCTGTCAGTCTTATTCTTGTATCCAGATTTATCATAATAGTTCTGACCTTGGTTTCCTTGGGCATTGCCTCGGAAACCCCCCTGATTATTCAAATAATTTGCTTTCTCCTCAGAATCGGATTCATCTCTTCCCTGTGATACAACGGCCTTAACCTTTTCGGTCTTCCCTGATAATAAATTCTTGGTAAGAAGATCCATCTGCGTTTTCATGTAAGCCATATCCTGGTCACGTTCCTCTTCTCTTTGCCTTTGTTCTGCCGTCAAGCCAATAGATACAGTAGAGCTTGCTACCTCAGAATCCCTGGTATGCCAAGATCTACTCTTCTTTGTCATACGATCTAGCATATCACTTGCCTCAATAAAAGTAAGGTCCATGAATGACCCACCTGCAGCATTATCAACCACTGGCTTAGTCACTGAGTTCAAAGCCCTGTATAATATTTCCATGAAGTGGATATTGGTCATCTAATGGTTTGGGCACCGCATAAGATTCTTCTTGAACCTCTCCCATGTTTCGTGGAGAGCTCTAGTTGGAAGCTGTCAAAAATTACTGATCTCATCTCGTAATTGTGCTCTCTTGGATGGCGGAAAGAATCTTTCTAGGAAAGCGTCTTTTAGTTGCCTCCAATTAGTAATAGAATCAGGAGTTACCCGTTCAACCATAGAGTTGCCTCTCCAGATAGAGATAATGGAAATAAGCGCAGCCGGATCGCATTCTGTCCAACCCCTGGATTGTCAAACGCCTTGCATGTTGAGATAAAGTTGATCAGATACATATTCGGATCATCGCCTGCAAGTCCACCAAATAACCCTTTGAGTTGCAATAGCTGGATCATGGTGCTAGTGATATTAAACTTGGCTTCGGGTACCAAGGGCGGAGGAATAATAGCCCCTGTGGCACCAGCTCCATCCAAATCGTCATCATCATCATCAAAATGAGCCTGCACAGCTCGGCGTTCAGGTCTCATTCTAGCTTGACGATCTCTCCTATTCACAGGTGCAGCCACCTCATTTGCACGCCGTGGATTAAGTAACTCATCATCACCCAGGTCCTCATCATTAGGATTTATTGCCCGACCTGGGTTATCAATATTCTGTTAATGCACTTGAGAAGCTGCCAACGCAGCTAACCTAGCCTGCTCCTGTTGAGCAGCCCTTCTTTCAATGTCACGTTGTGCATCCATTCTACCAATAAGTTATGGTTCAGGATTTATGGGTAATAATGGCTGACCAGATCTTCGTGTATTTGGCATGCACTCTACCAAACCTGAACAAAATAAAAAAAACAAAAAAAAGTAAAATTCGAGAATCTTTGACCAAAGAGTCTAGTAACTATCACAAACTTAGTTGACTACCGTATTCCCCGGCAACGGCGCCAAAATTTGATAACGCCCAAACTACAACTCTCGTTAGAAAGTGTAAGCGGTCACTGTCAAATATAGAACCCAACTGGGTTGGGTGTCGAATCCCACAGGGAATACTTGGTCACTAAGTATTGCAATTGTTAGTAGACTGTTGGTCGAAAATTCCACGGAAAAAGGGGGTTTTGATTTAGGCGTGAATTAGTAATATCAAAGTAACGAATGAATGATTTTTTTAGTAAAGGTTAATCACAAAGAATAATAAGTTAGGGTTATGCCCACCTTGTAGTTTCTACTTCTCTATTAACTATGAGTAACGCGGAATTTAGACATGCATGCACTTATAGAGAATCATATTCTAATTCTAAATCCAAGTGTTTCCCAACCATCGAGGATTTATTTCACTTTAGCTCTCCCGAGCCTAAAGTGTATAACAAATGGTACAAATTCTCCAAGAAGTTAATCCGGTTAAGGCATTAACGTGTAAATAGAGGTTGGAAGCCCTATTTCCTTGTCATACTCTCTTTTCCAAACATGTAACTTTTCTCCCGAACAATTTAATGCTATAATGGCGTGTTCTCTATGTTTGCAACCATGAGAATTCAACTAAAACGAAGAGAGTAATGATATAAGTAGCATACACATCAAGAATTCACAAACTCATAGCAATAGATAGTACCTTACAAGGTTTCCATAACCCTAACAGAGAATTTTAGCTACACATGGGTACAACGGAAATCACCATAGACATAATCATTATACCACAATTTAGAATAATCTTAGCAATGGGAATGATTCTTGGCGTCAAAAGGGGAAGAACGTCGTTCTCCTATCCGATGCTCTAGCCTTAGCGTTTTTCTCTGTCTAAACTTACAGAATCTGTAAACTCAATAATGAAAAATAAAAACATGCTGAAAAATTCAGCAATAGGGTTTTTATAATATCCTTGTCTACTAAATTACTGCTGCACCCCTAAGTCTTTAGAAATACTGATTTTGCCCGGGACAAATTCTCCATGCGTCACATTCAGTCCACAAGCTTCCAAAAGTTGCCTTCCCTCTTATGTGAAGTTTTCCTTTTCTGCCCAAAGGTCCACAAAGTGCTGAAATCTTCATCATTAATACCTGAAAAACATGCTAATCACATAGGTTAGCTCACTTACAGGAAACTGGACTAAAAGTGCAGGAATTATATATTTTATCCTCCAAACTTAGCTAAAATATGGGTAAATTATGGTTCTTAGGGGTATAAATACGCCCAACATCAGGTATCTCAACACACCATCTCCCTCTTGGGAGAAAACCTCAACCTCTTGGTATTTAACTGACCCCTTCAATTTGACCAGACTAGGATTCTTATCCTGCTTCTCTTTTACTTCAGAAACTAGAGAAAATTCTGAACTACTCTGAACCCAAATATTTTCTTCAGCTGAGTCAACCAACCTCACACCCAATAAAGATAACCGGTGAACTTCCCAAACTAACTCTCTCTTATTATTCTCCACATGAGCAACACTGCCCATCGACAATCTACTAAGGGCATCTACCACTACATTGGCCTTGCTCGGATGATACAACAAACTCATATCATAATCCTTCAACAATTCTAACCACCTTCTCTAACGATGATTCAACTCCTTCTAAGTAAACACATATTTCAAGCTTTTGTGATCCGTGAACACATTAACACGCACCCTATAAAGATAGTGCTTCAAAATTTTCAAAGCAAACACAATAGCAGCTAACTCAAGATCATGGGTAGGGTAGTTCTTTTCGTGAGTCTTAAGTTGTCTAGAGGTATAGGCTATAACATTACCTCTCTTCATCAAAACACAAACCAAACAAATTCTAAATGCATCATAATAGGCAACGAAACCATCTGTACCATCAGGTGGCGCTAAAAATGGGGCTGAAGTGAGTCGAATCTTCAACTCCTGAAAATTCTTCTCACAGAAATCTGACCACTGAAACTTAACTATCTTCTGAGTTAATCTAGATATAGGGGATGCGATAGAATAAAAACCCTCAACAAAACATCTATAATAGCCAGCTAAACCCAAGAAATTTCTAATGTCTGATGGAGAGATAGGTTTAGGCCAATTTCTTACTGCTTCTGTCTTTTGGGGATCAACTCTACTGCCATCACTAAAAATAATATGACCAAGGAAATCTACTGATCTTAGCCAAAATTCACATTTGCTGAATTTGGCAAACAACTGGTGATCTCTAAGAGTTTGCAACACAATTCTAAGATGGTCTGCATGATCATCCTCACTTTGAGAATAGATAAGAATATCATCAATAAAGACTATGACAAATATGACAAAATACTGTTTGAACACCCTGTTCATCAAGTCCATGAAGGCTGTTGGGGCATTGGTTAGACCAAATAACATAACTAGAAACTTGAAATGACTGTAACGAGTTCTGAAAGCAGTCTTTGGAATATCATATTCCCTTACTCTAAGTTGATGATAGCCGGATCTAAGGTATATCTTTGAAAAGTAACTTGCACCTTAGAGTTGGTCGAATAAGTCATCAATCCTAGAAAAAGGATGTTTTTATTGTGACTTTATTCAGCTGACGATAGTCAATGCACATACGCAAAGAACTATCCTTCTTTCGCACAAATAGGACGGGAGTGCCCCATGGAGAGACCCTAGGTCTTATGAAACCTTTATATAAAATATCTTTAAGCTTCTCTTTTAACTCCTTAAGCTCTGTTGGAGCCATACGGTATGGAGGAATAAAGATAGGATGAGTATCTGGGAGAAGGTCAATATCAAATTCTATTTCCCTATCAGAAGGTACCCTTGGCAAATCTTTGGGAAAACATCAGGAAACTCATTGACTACACGAACTGACTGAACTATTGGAGTCTCAGACATAGTGTCTTTCACTTGAACTAGATGATAGATACACCCTTTTGAGATCAACTTTCTGGCTTTAATATAGGTTATGAAATAACTCTTCAGAGACACTGAATTACTTTCCCACTCAAAGACTGACTCATCTAGAAAGTTAAACTTCACCACTCGGGTGCAATAATCTATGGATGCATAACAGGAATGGAGCCAATCCATACCAAGAATAAGGTCAAAGTCGACCATATCTAACTCTATTAAGTCTGCTAACATGATTTTATGAAGGAAAAAATTGGACGTTTTCAATAAATCTACTTGGCAACAACTGACTCACCCACTGGGGTAGAAACTAAGAAGGGCTCAGGGATCTTTTCAGGACCTATTTCAAAATTTACTGCAACTAGTGGGGTCACATAAGAGAAATTTGACTCAGGGTCTAACAACACATAAATATCAAGATAAAAGACATAAAGCATACCAGTAACAACATCTATTGAATTCTCCTGCTCCTGACGGAATGGTAAAGCATAAAATTGATTCTGGCACTGACCGTCATCGGTACTGGATGATGCGCCCTGGGGAGGGACTGGGCAACCTAGAGGAGCTGGTGAACTAGTAGCCTGAGTTTAAGGATGAACATCCCTATTTCTCTGTGAACACTCTTTGATTCCGTGACCCAGCTTACCACAACCATAACAACCTTTTTGTCCCAACAAGGACTCACCAAGATGATTCTTACCACACTTAGCACATGGAGGGTAACTGGATTTTCCACTCACACTATTCTGAGATATGGACATAGAAGTCTTATCCCACTACTCTTGTTTTGCTCTTGGGGCGGGAGCACTAGCTGAAGATAGCACTGGGATAGATGAGCAATTCTAAAACTACAGACGATTTCCCTCTCCAAACTTTGTCTGTCCATACTCAAACTTCCCGATTCTAGCCTTTTTATTTTCCCTCTCTCTTTCCTTAAACTTTTTGCCTCAATCTATTGAGAATGAATCATCAAGCTAGAAAGATGCATGTCACCAATAAGCATGGAAGTCCTACACTCCTTGACTACCAAACTAGATACTCCAATAACAAACTTACTCATACTTTCCTTAGGGTCAGCCATCATATCAGGGGCATACTTAGACAACTAGTTGAACTTAAGGTTGTACTCCATCACTGTCATTGAACGCTGCCTAACGTTCAAAAACTCCTCTACCTTGGATTCTCTCATTTCACGCGAAAATAACCTATCTAGAAATGCATCCTGAAATACCTGCCAACTCATAGGAGCTGCATTCTGACCTCTACTATTTTTCCACATAACCACCCAACCATACGCTATATCCTTTAATATATAGGATACCAACTCTACTCTCTCTTTATCGGAAACATGCATAATCTATGTGATCTTCCTCACTTTATCTAAGTATAATTGTGGGTCCTCACCTGCTATTGACCCAAAGAACTCAAGCGGATTCATTCTCATGAAGTCACAAATTCTAGCTACTTCTAAATCCTTATTATACTAAAGTGGGACTGTCGCCTGATGGTTTCCCTGAATATTAGTTGCCACAGCTTGGGCTAACACCTGAAAGGCATCTCAAAATTCAACATGGGATACATTTTCATTCAGAGGGTCAGCAAGCTGGGTGGCCGGTTATTATTTCTGCATGTATTAGCTCGATGAGGAGGCATATTCAACTATCACATAAGCACATGAGTTAAAAGTAGATAAAGATACTATAAGCATAATAGATCATGAAAGAAAGAGATAATTTCCAAAAAAAATGTCCCGTAGTCTCTTGCTTATAAATGTGGCGTTCTTCACACCTATGATCAAGACTCTACGTAACGTGTCTTTTCTGACTCCCTAGGACACTTAAAACCTTAGGCTCTGATACCAAGATTGTAATGCCCCGAAAATAGGTCCCGAGATATTATACAGTGCTCAAGACTACAAGTAGCCTCAAGCTAACCCTAAAAGACTTCTACTAAATCTGAAACTCAAAATAGAGAAATATATTCATAAAATCAATGTAGAAGTCTATGTGATCTAAGATGAAATTATCTGAACATAATATCTAAAAATGTTAGACTCAAAGTCTGGCAAAGTAATACTGGAAATCTGAACTATAACTAGCAGTCTGACAAGCCTCTACTACTATTAACTAGAGAGTCACTAGGATAAGCCCCCAGCTGACTTAAACTGTCTGAAAATATTGAATCATCTAGATTAATAAGTTGAAAAAGACTGAAGTAATGGGTCCCCGAACTATGAGAACTCACCAACTATTGGGATACAAATAGAGATGCTCGAAATCACTCACGCTGCTGAAACTGAGCACCTGAACCTACATTATGAGATAATGTAGAACAAAGACGTATATATGGATCAACACTTCTGGAATATACTGAGTATATGGGGGTGAATGCATAAGTAAATCATCATCTCAATATTATTATAATTTTGTAAAAGAATGCATGCTAAATGTAGATAATTCACAAAAGCTAGAATATCTGAAAACTGAAAATCATAATCATGAGTAAGAAAACATAATTCATAAATCTAGTGAGTCATAACATTTAGTTTCAAAAAATCTATACTAATATTCAGTCATTAAATCATGCTTTCTAAGTGTAGAAAGGACTCACTTCTATATTTGTAGACTGAAAGCTGAAATCTAGTAGCTAATGACTTATATAAGATAATATCTGGAAAAAATTGTGAGCCTTTACACTTAGTTTCTAAAATATTTTCTATTAGGATTATTCTATTCTGAAATATGTAGTTTGTAGTTTGTAGTTTGTAGAGAGGTTCTTCTAACAGGCATACACTATGTGAGCTATCATAGTGTCCAACCTCTAGTTCCCCTATGGGAAAACCTCACGTTGGGGAGAGGTGTTATACTCTTGCAAATGAGTATAATCTAATCTAAGTGATCACATCTGTATCTATCATCCATAAAGAAATGGAAATAATCTGAAAATCTATACCTACGTTGATGCATAGTTCTGAGGATTGTAAACATACCTAACTCGATGCTAAATACTACTCCCTTTAATTTGTATGCTCATTCTGTTGGAAATACACTTTTAAAACTAGTATGAGGGTTTACAAGAAAAACCTCTTGTAAATATGTTTACTGTAAACTGTAGTTAAATCTGTAAAGTGGATTCCTTATCTAAGATGAGATCAAAAGATTAAATCTTTATTCAAAAATCTGAATATACGAATCATGGGATGCTTAAAAGCATAATCTTCTTGAAATAACAACATTCAAATTGGGGCTTAGTAACCCATGCATCAAATTCATGTCAAAACATCAGAATGTTCATGCTTGATAATGTAAATATTGATAATTTAATTCAAAATTTGGAAATTATTGCACTACGCACAAAAGTACGAAAGAATACATGAAATTCAACATCTACATTACTTGAAATCTCATAATCTTCAATTAGTAATAAGTGGGTATAAACCCTAAATTGAATTTCATATAATTTCTTTAAAAAATCAACTTTAAAACTAGTTTTGGGCACAAGGATGAAAGAATTATCCTTGTTAAAAAACCCCACATATCTTAATTGATGACTAGATGAAGAAGCGTGAACTTTGAGTTCCTATTTGTTCTCTTGAAGATTGTTTCTTCATGTTCTTGAATTGGGAATCTCAAATTTTGGATTATCTTTGAAAAAAATGGTGGAATTTGGAGTTCTTGAGGATTTAATTTGATGTTCTAGGGTTTCTTGGAGAGGAATTGTGTGGAAAGCATGCATAATATGCTTAGAATAGGTTAGATTCTATTTTTTACACGATTTGGGGCTTAGGAAAATTACTAGATTGCCCTTTGTAAAAATTAGTATCTCGATTTGGCATCCCACCGTGATGCAACGCTATCGCGGTGGCTCATTGGAAAAAGGACGATCGTCATTTGGGTCTTTGGCATGATGTGGCGTAATCGCGTTCCATCACTTGAAAAGGATGAGTACCATATTGCACTCCACCGCGACACGGTGTCTGTCTAATTAGAAATTTTGACGCGATACAGGCTAATCGTGGTGAGCTATTAGAAAGGGGACGAACTGGAACTGGAACTTCTTTGCGACGTGGTCTAATCACAGTGCTCCACTGTAAATTGGACAATTGCAAATTTGTCCTTCACCACTACGCGGTGCAAATCACAATTTTCTACTGTTTTCACTAAAATCGTCATAACTTCTTAACCGAGTATCGAATTAAGGAAAAATTGGTATCATTGGAAATCTGATTCAATTATCTACACATTAGGGGGGTCTAGAACTAAAAAATTCTATATGTATCAAGAGTTATACACTCTTAAAGCTAACCCTTGACACACTATAAACTTAACTTAGCTAGGAAAATGTATGGGGTATTACAATATAGTATTTTGATCAATCAAAACTTTATCAAAAAGATAATGATTTATCTATTACCATTTCTCATTATCATAACGTCCTCAAAATCACAATTTAAACATGGTGTTCGAGTCAGCTTTCGCGCACCTTAACTGCTCCAAGAATTATAAAAAACACAAAATCAAAATCAATGAGAAAAGATTAGAATATAATACACCAAACATGATTAACATTCATATTTTCTATAATACAAGCCACAAACTTTAAAAAAAAAATTGAAACACAATTCAATAGTACAATATTTTTAACTATGATCAACTCAATAAATTTAAAAAAAAATAAAGAATAAAAATTGATATCAACTTTATAATTAACCTATGTTTTAACAAAATATGCAACCCAAAGAGATTAAGCTTGAGCTTTGTATAGAAAAAAAAATGATCATAAGTTGAAGAATTAAGCCACTATTATTATCATAATTTAAGGATCATAGTGAACACTATTTATTGATCTCAGTTAAGGTTAATAAAAGTGTCTTATCAATATGAAAAATAGACAAGGGGAAAATGAATGTATACCCATTTATCTGATTTTGATAAATGAAAAAGCTAAATAATGGTAGTAGTATAGTAAATGTATTGAACTTTAATGTCAGTAATATCCATTATTGGCAAAGTCATTTCCATTAATTGTGGATATTATGTTTAATTATTGCTCAAGAAAATAATTTAAAAAAAAAAAAGATAAATGAGAATGGTGGCTTTAGAGGCATGACACATAAACAACCCCATATATATATATATATATATATATATATAGTAACCTTGGACATCTTCAGTTGCTAAAAGAAACAGGCTTACATTTTAGTAAATGAAGGCATAGATAAAACCAATCCTTGATTGATTCTATAGAAGGTTTAGCATATGCGGTATTTAAGATTGTATAAGTTCAAAATTTTATTTTTCTCCTTTTGAAAAATAAAGGATATCCTCTCGACTTTACCCCACAATAAATATTGATAAGATTGTCCTTTGAAATATTGACAATTAATATCAAATGTATACGCTCACTATCCAATACTTTGATCTTGCACATTCATTTTTCTATTAAGTTATATGTAACTCATTACTTATTTATAGTAAAAAAAATATTTTTATCATATTAAGAAGTTTGAACCAGTTAATTAACCTAATGTATACTGTACGTGTCCAAAAACTAGTTGAAGTTTTGCAACAATTATTTGATAATTAAGAGAAAGCAACAACATCTAATATCATTCCACTCGTGATCAAGTACTCACAAATATAGAAAAATCAATAACACATAATATTATTCCACTAATGGTTGATCGAGTACTCACTTATAATACTTGAATTACAAGAAATTGTATGATTAAAATAATAGAGAAGTAGAAATATTCATCCATCTTTCCTCATTGCAATAGCCTACACATATTCTATAACAACCAATTAATTTTCAGCTCTTTCAAATTGTCACCTTAATTGCATCCAGGAAGAAGCAAAAATCGCAAGATCTTAATTTTGTTAGGGAGTTTGTTGCATTCCGGAGTTGGAGCAGATGGAAGAGCCTGGTAGAAAGACCACCAAAAATTTTAATATGAATTTCTTTTGCAACATAGAATTATTTAATTATCCTTAAATGACTAAAATAAGAAAATATTTCATGCACTAGCAAATATTGACATTCATAATCTGGTTCAAAAGAAATTCAAAGATAAGCAATTCTTTTGTTCATGTTTCAATTACCAAATAATCTAGGTTGTTAGTGCATTTATTTACATTCTTATGTATCTAGATATATTGTATACCCCAAAGGAAACCTCATCTTTGGGTAATTTAAATACACATGCAACAATGAGCTCATTCTGCAAAAGGTAGTTGAGAATTCATAAAAGTAATGCAACTATTCCTACAATGATCTTAATGCATGTTAGGTCAACATATAAAAATATAAACTACTTAGGTGAGCACCTTTATGCTATCAAAACTAATGATAGAACATTCTACGGAGTAAAAAAAAAGTATTTAATACCAAAACTAATGAATCTTCCTCAGAAGGATTTGACATAGAAAGCATAGCCTTTTTAGTGGCATCAATATTGACTACCTATAAAAAAAAAATGAAATCACAAGGGGGCATTATAATTTATAAAATTAGTACCAGATAATTGCATTGTCGGAGAGCTAATTGGTTGGGAAAATAAGGAGAAGTTGATGGAAAGATAAAAGAAATATAATGTACCATATTTTTCCCACTCTGTTCAAACTGATAATTCAAAAGAATTATACATTTAGATTATAATAGTCTATTAAAATATTAATAAAACTTAGAAAAATTATATAACACCTCAACATGTGATTTTTGTACTGCTCGGCCTGATTTGAGCTGAGTCTTTTGTAGAATATATCCCACACTTTTGCTAGGAAACACTCCATAGGTTTGGTAGCTAATCATAGAATTAAATAATTATAAATTATCACATTTTCATAAAAATAAAATGATCTAGCACTATGTTGTTAATATCCCTCACAAATAAGGAACCAAAATTAATACAAAATTAGGAACACTAAAACCACTTTGAAGAAAACATTGGCCTAACATACGTGCACTACAAAATAGGCAGAATGACATTATCCGTCATTCGTTAATTTTAATGATATTGTATGTTAAAACCTAAAATATATCCAAGATACCTTTTGTAGCTTACACTCCTTTTATCCTGATTAATATGACACATTTGTAATCTGTTTTCAAAAATATTATCTTTACATATTAAAAAATAATGTAACTTTAAATTCTAATTTTACTATGATGAATTAAAAGTCACATATGTATAAAGTATATTTTAGACCACATGTTTCAAAAGTATTGCTTTATTTCTTTAGTGATGTTTGAAGGTTAATTGTGTTTGTTAGGCAAACATTGGATAATTACGGATATGCATGGAGATAAAATCTAAGTGAGAAAAGAAATATGAGACTTGGATCACTTCTCAATCATGATGGAATTAAACTAGGGTTTAGATCTTACTACCCTCCCCTTTTAATTTGGGTGATAGATAAACTAACACAACATATACAAAGAGAGGAGACATAGTGTATAATTCTTGTAGATGATCTAGTTTTGATTGACAAGGCATATCATGGAGTTACTAATAGGTTAGAAGTTTGGAAATAGATCCTACAGTCTATAGTCTAATGAGTTCAAGTTGAGCAAAAACTAAGACAAAACAAATCTAGAGCAATTTATGACCTAACTATGTCATAGGTATGGAAGTTAGTGTTGACATAAGTCAACCCTAAGAAGTAACATTTCAAGTGTATAGGATCAATAATCTTAGCATCAGAATTGGGGTGATTGATAATCAAATAACTGATCGTCAAAATTGACTTATAGGAAAATATATCGACATTTATTAGAAAAATAGTATTTTGTGGTATGATTTATTGGATTATTTAATAATAAATTAAACAAAAATAATAGCTTATTTTTTAAATAAAAAATAATAGTAGAAATATAATTAAATAATAGTAATGTTTAATTTGATTGATTAGGTTATGACCCCTTATCTGCAAAAATGACATACCAAATGTTTATTCTTTTTTTATTCTCATAACGACAGATTTTAATCCAAGAAAAAATTGAACACGTTTAATTTCAAATAATTTTTGGTTTAATCCACTTTAATTTATCCACATGTAACCCAATCTGTTAATACTCCTAGTAAACATCATTCTTCTTGTATTCTATACTTCTCGCATATCACTTTCTTCAATCTATTACCATACATTATTTTATACTTTTCTTACTTAAGAAAATTATCAAATTCCTATTGAGAAATTTCTCCAAAAAGTTATTTCCCAAAGAAACATGTTTTAAATATTTTTTTGATTAAAAACACATTTAAATCTAAAATGATGAGAACATAAAAGGATTAAAAAACATATATCATAAAAGTTATAAACTTAAACTCACTTCTTTTGAGCATCTCTTGAGTCCATGAGTTGCAAATATAAGACTCAATTCAAAAACGAAAAAAAAAATGATAAAGAGGAGAAAGAGAAGGAAATTTAGAGCAGTGGAGAAAGCTGAGAAAAAGAGAGTGAAGATATAAATTATAAAAATAGTGTCTGAGAGAAAATGAAAATGATGTCAACATTTTCACTGTGATAATTTGCAACTCATTTGGATAGTAAATAAAATAATTTCTTAAAAAATAAATTATCAAACACTTAAAGTTTTTCTATATTTGAAACTTCTCTCAACACGTTTACCAAAAAAACTGAAATAGTCTAATGACTATAGGAGTCAAAGGCATAAAAAGCAAATGAATTATTTCTTCTCAGAGAATATAGATGGGAAATTTTTTATTTTATTTTTTAAAAAATCTAAGTAGTTAAGAGAAAAAAGTAATATCTTTATTCAAACAACAATCAAAAAAGGAATAATTTTATTACTTTGAATGCCTTTGTGCAACAAAAAGTTAAAAAGTAGTACAACTAAAAATGGCAAAAATCCACCTTTTAACTACCCCCGTGGTTGTTTATGAAACACCCTGATTTCTAGACCTTAGAAATTTTCCTTGATTTTTTATTTCTGAACAAGATACGACTTAGGGTAACGAGTCATACACTCGGGTACGAGAGGTATAGTGCATTCACATGTTGACCGGTGTTGGTTGGTGGGATGGATGTAGTTACTAGAATGGGTACGATTTGGGTGGTACGAATCATATAGTTTGTGTACGGGTTGTTTGGTTACTTCACTTAAACTTTAGACTTGTTAACTTAAGTTAGATCTGAGTACGAGTGGTTCACCATGAGCCGTAATCCAGGTATGAGTCGTACCCAGGGCTAGTATGATGGTCAGTGTTCAAACCTCCTGGATTCTATTCCATCAGGGGTACGATTTATAGGTACTAGTAGTACACTTGAATACGACATGAGTTTAGGTGTGTCGTACCTTGGACAGTGTTGGATACAAGAAGGAAAGCCTATGGTATGTGAGGTGGGTACCACTCGTACAGGATGAGTATGACTCAAAAGGGTCAGTTGTACCCTATGACGGAAATTTAATGTTGTTTAAGTGGGGGCAATTTGGACATTTCCTCACTTATCCTAATAAGGTCCCATGAATTATATTTCACTTGGAAGGTTATTTGTCCGATTATTCTATTCTTAGCCACTTGAAAAATACTCTTAAATCCTCTCTAGAGTTCTTGGGCAAAGGAAGCTATGGTTTTATATTAAGGAGCAAATTGGGGATTGTCTTGGTGATTTGTTTCCATCATCATCTTGGTTTAAGGCATGTTCTCTTCCCTCATTGTTAGTTCCAACTAAAGCCATGGTTTTATACAATGTTTTCATGGTTTGAATGTTGTATGATTTTTGGTTTCCAAATATGATTTGGGATTTTTTGTTATAAATGCTTGGTTAAGGTTTTTCCATGTTTTAATTATTCTTTTATATATATTAGTGGTGGTTTTTGATACTCTGTTGCATGGAAATAGTTATTTGGTTTTGGAAATACTATGCCCCAATGTGTTTGATAAAATGCCTATAACAATGCTTTTACTATAATATTAGTTTTTCAATGGAACTTATGCATGGTTTAAACCATGTAATGAAATCCTAAATGATATGAATGGTTTAAATGGATTGAAAAGGCCTTGGTGTCCATTGTTTTGGTCTAATTTGAAATCATCTGGGGTACATAGGAATCCCCTAAGGATTGGCTAAGGACAATACTCGCAAGTTATAGTCGGTATGACGATACCACTACTAATAACCTTGGTTAACAATAATGGAATAATGGTTTGATTGGAAAATTATTTTAATTATTCTTAAAGGAGGGGGTGTGTAGCAAGCCATGGAAGGTGGACGTCTTGGAGGGATCAAAACTGGAACCTCATATTTTTTTATGTGAGGGTTGGTCCTAGTGATCGTATACATGATATCACACTTTATAATTTGGGGGATGTACTAGTCATCCCAGGCTTTTTTCCCTGTTCGTGCGGCTTTACGCACTGGGCCCTTTCAGCAAGGAGAGCTGAACCTATATAGCCTGTGGGTGGTTTAGGACGGTAGAGCTACTGGAATACCCCAAAAATCAAAACCAATATTAGCGTCTTGTTTCAAGATCATGCATGGTACCTTATAGCTCCTTGCTAGTCTTATGAGTTAGTTTGAGGTATATTAAGGCTTCAAATAACTCCCATCTATTCGACGAATCAAAATAATCCTTACCAATTGAAATTTTGATAAGAATGTTGCTTTAGTCAACTTCAAATGTGAATATATCTTTCTCTACTCAGAATTTTCTAGATCAAGACCCACCAAATGGTATAAAATTGACTTATCTTTCCAAAGATATCAATTTTGCCCAATTTCGATACTCGGGTGAGAAGTTATGGTACTTTTAGTGAAAGAAGTAGCTCAATACGAGCAGCACCACGTCGCGATGAACCTAAAAATGACGTTTGTCCTTTTCGAGTGTGCCATAGCAATAAGCACCGCATCGTGCTGATGTGTAATTTCAAAATTGTCACTTTCTAGTGAGGCTCCACGATTGGCATCGCGTCGCACCGAAATACCAGTTAAGAATTGTCTTTTTCCAGTAGCGCAACGCGATAGCACCGCGTCGTGCCGCTAGGCAAAATGGGGTTCGTCCGTTTTCCAGTGGCCCGACATGATTGTACCGCATCGCACTGGGTGTCAAAATCGTGATTTCTCAGTTCACGATTTAATTTTTCCAGGGACTGTTTGGTCATTTTCCAAATCCCTAAATCCATCCAAACATGGGATTTAAGCCACAATAAACTATTATTTGCTCATTATTTCACAATTCTCTCAAATTAAACTAATCTTCTCTCAAGAACAAAAACCCTAGCCTTCAATATTCAAGGTTAAATTTCAAGAATTCACCATCAATCCTCAAAAATTTATAAACCAAAGTATGTTAAGTGTTCATCCATGGGTTTCTTTCACCCATGGAGTCCAAGTATCCAATTCTAAATTCAAAATTGTGATCTTTACAAGTTACCATGATTTTTTAATTATTGTTTTAACCATGAATCCCCATGAATCTTATTTCTATACCAGGTTTACATGAAATTGTTGTCATTATTAAACCCCACATATTTTAATAATGTTGTTCACTGATTTAAACTCATAATTGGTGATGTTGATGTTGAAAGTATGTTATTCCTCTAAGTTTTATACTATTCCCATGCTTAGCTTACACTATGCATATCAAGTGTTTGATGAAATGCCTACAAGAAAGAATTTTGAATAAATTCTTTCATATTATGTCCCCAAAGTTTCAGTACTATTTTACTATTATTGCTATCAATTCCTGGGGGTTATGAAAACCCAAAAACTTAGTTGTTTACTTAACCTTAGTATCTTCAAATTAGTTTTAGACATGTTATTAGCAATATCAGTTCAGTCAGTTATCATAATTAGTTAAACTTAGAATAGTTCAGTATTCTAAGTCAGTTCAATTAGGAGTATAATTTAGCACCGAGCGAGTGTCGGGATGATGACTTTCTCATTAGTTAGGCAGAGTCATTAGTATCAGTCCCTGTACTCCAAAACTACGTAGACAGCATAAGATTTGAGGAGTCACCCATCAGTTCAGGCTTGACTACCTCCCAGGGGTCACCGTCAGTTTAGGCTTGACACCATTAGTCCTTCGAGACAACATTTCAGTGGATCCACAAAGCTAGTGTTAGTACCCATGGCACGATACTAACACCCTTCCAACTGGGGTCATAGGTTGGACCCCAAATTGCTCATTGGGGAATGTCGGTTAGATTATAGCTCCCACAATCTCAGTCCAGTAATCATTTTAGTAATTCAGTTTCAATTGCATGACCATAGCATACAGATATGAGTTACTAAGTTATCAAATTTTAGTATTTAGTTAACAAATTATATTCAGACATGTTTATGCTTGGTTACGTATTCTCAGTAGTTACAGATTTCACACATCTTCAATATTAACAGATTTCATGCGTTCTATTCAGTATTTCATGCTATCTATTTATTCAGTCAGTTATTATTCAAGAACATGAAGCCATGCATATCGTCCTACCTTATTTAGCATAACAGTACATTCAAAGTACTGATTGCATACTTTTTTCTGGCTCCATGATGTATCATATCATAGGTTCAGACGCTCAGTTCCTGAATTGCACATAGACCTTTAAAATTATCAGCCACAACAGTAGTGAGTCCTCATATTTTGAGGAAAGACTATATTTATTTTCATGCTTTCAGTTTAGCAGTTAGTTGGAGTTAGTTAGGCTTGTCCCATCAACTCTCATTCAGTCAGTTTAGAGGCTTTTGAATATTTCAGACAATTAGTCACTTCTCAGATTTTAGTTGTCATTGTTATATATTTTATCAGTATTATCAGTTTTGTTTACAGATTTTATTGGATTTATCACTTAAAACATTATAGCATTCCTCACACAAATTCCGCAAATGACCTTTGTTATCAGTTTTACCCATGCTCATAGCAGGTACCAGCTTATGGTTTAGCTTGTGGTCCCTCGAGACTATAAGCACTGTGTGTCACCCAGGGTGTACTCTCGGGGTATTACAAACTAGGTATCATATCCTAGGGTTTTAAAGTGTCCTAGGAAGTTTGAAAGTTGCGTCAAGTAGAGTCTTGTGCATGGGTGTGAAGCGCACCACACTTATGGACAAAAGGCTATGAGGTATTTTAGGAAAAAATTTCCCTTCTTTCAGTGTTCATGTTGTGTGAGTGAGCATGATGCTCATGTTAAACTCTATGTCTAATACATTCTCCCTTCCATTTATAGAATATGCCTCTAGAAAGAAAAACAAAAAAAAAAACGTAAACCATCCAGCACCTCCGCCCATTCAGAAAGATCCCCTAAATGAGCATGTTTCTCATGCAGAGTTCAGAGCTGCATTCACTACTCTATCCCATTCTGTAGCGGCTCAAAATGCTCAGCCAACCACTGTTCCAGCCAACCCAGTGGCCAATACTGTCGTAGCTAGGATTCGAGACTTTACCCTAATGAATCCTCCTCTGTTTTCAGGATCCAGAACTAAAAAGAATCAACAGGAATTCTTAGACATGGTCCAGAAGGTAACAGATATTTAGGGGTGACTGCTAGTGAGAGTGCTGAGTTAGTTTCCTGTCAGTTGTAAGATATAACTCATACATGGTTTAAGTAGTGAAAAGTAGATAGAGGTCCAGATATAGGTCTTATAGAATGGGAAGTGTTTGCTACTGCCTTCTTAGATAGATTCTTTTCATTAGAGCTGAGAGAGGCTAAGGTATTAGACCTTATTAATTTGAGGCATGGAAACATAAGTGTGAAGGAGTATTCCCTTAAGTTTACTTAGTTAGCTAGGTATTCTCCTCATATTGTAGCTGATAGCAGATCTAAGATGAGAAAGTTTATGTTTGGTATATCTGACAGTGTGGTCAAGAAGTGTAGGGCTGCAATGCTGGTTAAGGAGGTGGACTTGTCTAGGTTGATGGTCCATGCTCAATAGATTGAGGAGTAGAAGACTAAGGAAAGAAAGAGGGAGAATAAGAGGGATAGAATGGGAAGCTTTAATTTTAATCAGCCAAGGTCAGAAGGTGGTAACTGTCCTCACTTTTGTCAAAAAATTTCATTCCCATCTCCATCTTCAGCCAGTTCCCAGTCCCCAAATTTAGAAATTATAATCGGGATAGGGTGCCAAGCTCTAAGTCCGAAGGCAGTGTTATCAATGGCCATACAAATCTTTTTTTAAAAAAATGTGGTAGAAACCATTAGGTTAAGTGTAGAGCAGGCAATGATGTATACTTTGGGTATGGCAATCCAGGCCATCAGATTTAAGAGTGTCGGGTAGTTGCTCAGAAAGGTAGGGAGTTGCACCAACAAGGCCAGCCACATCAGTCATCAGTTCTTGTTGATTGCCCGACTCAGTAGAGTGCCTCTTCCAGTGCAACCAGTGGTCATCGTCCAAACAAATTGTATGCCCTTAAGTCCTGACAGGATCAGGAAAATTCTCCTGATATGGTTATTGGTACATTACAGGTCTTTCATTTACATGTTTATGCTTTATTAGACCCTGGAGCTTCTTTTTTTTTGTAACCCCTTATATAGAGATCAGTTTCGGAGTTAGTCCTAAAATTCTAGTAGAGCCGTTTTCAGTGTCTACCCCAGTATGTGTCTCTATTGTATCCAGGTAGGTATACAGGAACTGTTCGACTACAATATCTTAGAAAGTCACTTCAGTTGATCTTGTAGAGTTAGAGATGATAGATTTTGACATCATTCTTGACATGGATTGGATCCACTCATGGGATGCATCAGTTGATTGTAGAAACAGAGTAGTTCATTTTCAATTTCTAAATGAACTAGTCCTTGAATGGAGGGGTAGTACTACAGTACTTAGGGGTCAGCTTGTTTCGTACCTTAGGGTGAAGAAAATAATAACCAAGGGGTGTATTTATCATGTTGTTCGAGTCAAAGACTCTAATTCTGAGACTTCTAACCGTGAGTCAGTTTCATTAGTGAGGGAATTTCTAGACGTGTTCCCTGAAGATCTTCCCCGAGCTCCTCCTGAAATGGAAATTGACTTTGGAATAGACCTTCTTCCAGATACTCATCCTATCTCTATTTCGCCATATAGAATGGCTTCATCCGAACTCAAAGAGTTGAAAGAACAGTTGAAATATCTCTTAGATAAGGGATTCATCAAGCCCTGCATCTCCCTATGGGGTGCACCATTTCTGTTCGTGCATAAGAAAAATTGTTCTCTCAGAATGTGTATTGACTACAGTTAGTTGAACAAAGTCATAGTCAAAAAAAAGTATCCACTTCCCAGAATTGATGACTTGTTCGACCGAATTTAGGGTGCTAGTTATTTTTCTATGATAGACCTTAGATCCGGCTATTATCACCTCAGAGTCAGAGAATGTGACATTTTGAAAACAGCTTTAAGAACTTGGTATGATCACTTTGAGTTTCTAGTCATGTCCTTCAGTCTCTCCAATGCCCCATCAGCCTTTATCGACTTGATGAACCAAGTGTTCAAGCAGTACTAGGACATGTTCATCATAGTCTTCATTGATGATATCCTTGTCTACTCTCGTAACAAAAATGATCATGCAAATTACCTCAGAATAATATTGCAGACACTTAGAGCCTATCAGTTATTTGCTAAATTCAGTAAGTGCAAATTCTGGCTAAGATCAGTAACTTTCCTTGGCCATATTATTTTTGGTGATGGCATTCGAGTCGATCCTTAAAAGACCGAGGCGGTGAAAAGCTGGCCTAAACCCCATCTCTCCATCAGACATCAGGAGTTTCTTGAGTTTGGCTAGCTATTACCGACGGTTTATTGAAGAATTTTCATCTATTGCATCCCCCATATCCAGATAGACTCAGAAGAAAGATAAGTTTTAGTGGTCAGATTCTTATAAGAAGAGTTTTCAGGAGTTGAAGACTCGACCCACTACAACCCTCATTTTGACATTGCCAGATAATTCAGATGGGTTTGTTGTGTACTGTAATGCTTCTAGAGTTGGGTTGGGATGTATTTTGATATAGAGGGGTAAGGTTATAGTCTATTCCTTTAGACATCTTAAGCCCCTTGAAAAAAATTACCCTACACATGATATTGAGTTAGCAGCTATTGTGTTTTCCTTAATGATTTAGAGGCACTATTGTTAAGAAGTGCATGTTGATGTGTTCACAGATCACAAAAGCTTGCAGTATGTATTTTTGTAGAAGGATTTGAATCTGCATCAGAGGAGATGGTTAGAATTGTTGAAAAATTATTATATTAGTGTTTTGTATCACCCGAGCAAGGCCAACGTAGTGGCAGATACCCTAAGTAGATTGTCTATGGGTAGTATTTCTTATGTTGTATATGATAAGAAGAAGTTAGTTAGAGAAGTTCATTATCTTTCTTGATTAGGTGTTCGTTTGGTTGATTTATCAGAGGGTAGTGTTTGGGTTTAGAATAGTTCAGAATCTTCATTAGTTGCAGAAGTGAATGAAAAGCAAGATAGGAATCCTAGTCTAGATAAGTTGAAGGAGTCAGTCAGAGATCATAAAGTAGAGGTTTTCTCCAAAAGGGGATATGAGGTACTGCGTTGACAGGGAAGATTATGTGTGTAGTATGTTTATGAGCTGAGATAGCAAATTCTTGCAGAAGCACATGATGCACGTTACTCTATTCATCCAGGGGCCATGAAGATGTACCACAATTTGTAGGAAATCTACTAGTAGAGTGGGATGAAGGTAGATATTACAGAGTTTATGGCTAAGTGCTTCACTTGTTAATAGGTTAATTTTGATCATCAAAATCCTAGTGGGTTTATACAGGAGTTTAGTATTCGCACTTGGAAGTGGGGGGAAGTGAACATGGATTTTGTGATAGGTTTGCCTCGTACTCATCAGCAACATAATTCGATTTGGGTCATCATGGATAGGATGACAAAATCATCCCATTTCTTGCCAGTCCATACTTCTTTTTCAGCCGAGGACTATGCCAAACTCTATCTCAGAGAGTTGGTCAGGTTGCACAGTGTTTCGTTATCTATCATCTCAGATAGAGGTATTCAGTTTACCTCTCACTTTTGGAAAGCTTTTTAGAAGGGTCTTGGTACCCAAGTTTACCTCAGTACATCCTTCCACCCTCAGAGAGATAGTCAAGAAAAAAGAACATTCAGACACTTGAGGATATATAGAGAGCATGTACAGTCGACTTTTAGGGCAGTTGGGATGATCACTTGATTTTCATTGAATTTGTGTATAATAACAACTATCATTCTAGTATTCATATGGCTGCATTTGAGGCTCTATATAGAAGGAGATGTAGATCTCAGATTGTCTGGTTTGAAGTAGGAGAAACTGTGCTAGTAGGGCTTGACTTGGTGTTTGTTGCTTTAAAGAAAGTTCAGTTGATCAAGGAGAGGCTTAAGGTAGCCCAAAGTTGATAGAAATCATATACAAATGTGAGGAGGAAAGATCTTGAGTTTAAGATTAGTGATTTTGTATATATGAAGATCTCTTCCATGAAGGGAGTGAAGAGGTTTGGTAAGAAGGGGAAGCTTAGTCCCCGATATGTTGGCCCTTACAGGATTTTGAGCCATTTCGGAAAGGTGGCTTATGAGCTTAAGTTTCCTGCAGATTTAGTATCAGTGCACCGAATATTCCATATCTCTTTGTTAAAGAAATATATTGGTGACCGAGCTGTAGTTGTTCCCTTAGAAAGCGTAGATGTTCAGAATCGTATTTCCCATGAGGAAAGTCTAGTCGAAATTCTTGATTGACAAGTTCGTAGACTAAGGAACAAAGAAGTTCTCCTAGTCAAAGTTCTTTACCGAAATTAGTCCGTTGAGGGAGACACTTGGGAAGCAGAAGCAGATATGTATACCAAGTACCCTCATCTTTTCTCTGCAAACTCAGAATCAGTTTAAGGTAACAATCTTCTTAGAATTACTCTTTTTCATGCTCAGTTTCAGCTGCATATCATTCTCATGTCAGCCATGCATTCACAAAAAAAGTTCAGCCATATGCCATGTTTCAGACTCAGCCATGTAATCACATTTTTCATCACGTATATTCAGCATGTAATGTCATTTTCTTAGTGTTTTCAGCTTAACCAGTCTCATTCGAGGATGAATGTTCCTAAGGAGGAGATATTGTAATACCCCAAAAATCAAAACCAATGTTAGCCTATTGTTTCAAGCTCATGTGTGTTTCCTTATAGCTCTTTTCTAGTCTTATGAGTTAGTTGGAGGTATATTAAGGCCTCAAATAACTCCCAGCTATTAGACGAATCAAAATAATCCTTACCGATTGAAATTTTAATAAGAATATTACTTTATTCAACTTCAAATGAGCATATATTTTTATCTACTGAGAATATTCCATCTCAAGACCTACCAAATGGTAGGAAATTAAATTAGATTTTCAACAATACCAATTTTTCCTAAATCCGATACTCGGGTGAGAAGTTATGGCACTTTTAGTGAAAGCAGTAGCTTAATACAAGCAACACCTCATCGTGGTTAACCCAAAAATGGCATTCGTCCTTATGCAGTGTGCCATCATAATAAGCACCACGTCGCTCCGATATGCCATTTCACAATTGTCACTTTCTAATGAGGTTCTGTAATTGGCACTGCGTCACGCCGAAATGCCAGTTCAGAATTATCTTTTTTCCTGTGACGCAATGTGATAGCACCGCGTCGTACGGCTGACCTTTCCAGTGGCCCGACGTGATTGTACCTCATTGTGTCGGGTGTCAAAATAAGGATTTCTCAGTTAGTGATTTAATTTTTCCAGTGACCGTTTGGTCATTTCCCAAATCCCCAAATTCGTCTAAACACGGGATTTAAGCCCCACTAAAGCATTATTTTCTCATTATTTCACAATTCTCTCAAATTAAACTAATCTTCTCTCAAGAACAAAAACCCTAACCTTTAAGATTTAAGGTCAAATCTCTAGAATTCACCATCAATCCTCACAAAATTATAAACCAAGGTATGTTAAGTGTCCATCCATGTGTTTCTTTCACCCATGGAGTCCAAGTATCCAATTCTAAATTCAAAATTGTGATATTTACGAGTAATCATGATTTTTAAATTGTGGTTTTAATCATAAATCCCCATGAATATTGTTTCTATACTATGTTTACATGAATTTTTTGTTGTTATTAAACCCCACATGTATTAATATTGTTATTCACTGATTTAAAATCCTAATTGGTGATGTTGGTGTTGAAATTATGTTATTCCTCTAAGTTTTATACTATTCCCATGCTTATCTTACACTATGCATATCAAGTGTTTGATGAAATGCCTACAAGAATAAATTTTGAATAAATTCTTTCATATTATGTCCCCAAAGTTTAGTACTATTTTACTATTCATATTAAACTTAGAATAGTTCAGTATTCTGAGTCAGTTCAGTTGGGAGTAGGCTTTAGCACCGAGCGAGTGCCGAAATGACGACTTCCCCATTAGTTAAACAGATTCGTTAGTAGCACTCCCTGTAATCCAAAACTACGTAGTCAATGTAGGATTTGAAGAGTCACCCATCAGTTCAGGCTTGACTATGTCCCAGGGGTCACCCATCAGTTTAGACTTGACACCCTTAGTCCTGTGAGACTGCATTTTAGTAGATCCGTATATCCAGTGTTAGTACCCATGGCACGGTACTGATATCCTTCCAACTGGGGTCACAGGTTAGACCCCAAATATCTCATTGGGGTATGTCGGTTTGATGATAGCTCCCACAGTCTCAGTCCAGTAGTCAGTTTATTAATTCAATTTCAGTTGCGATATAAGTTATTCAGTTATCAGATTTTAGTATTTCAATTTATAGATTAAATTTAGAACATGTTTATGCTAGGTCACGTGTTCTCAGTATTTACAAATTTCACGCATCTTCAGTATTTACAGATTTTATTCATTCTATTTAGTATTTCATACAATCTATTTAGTCAGTCAGTTATTATTCATGCACATGAAACCATGCTTATCAGCCTACCTCATTTACTATACCAATACATTCAAAGTGCTGATCACATACTCTTTTCTTGCTCTATGATGTATCATATCATAGGTTCAGACGCTCAATTCTCGAATCGCGTATAGGCCTTCCAGATTATTAGCCACAGTTGTGGTGAGTCCTCATATTTTAAGGATGAAATATATTTATTTTCATACTTTCAATTCAATAGTTAATTGGGGTTAGTTGGGGCCTGTCCCATGAACTATCATTCAGTCAATTTAGAGGTTTTCGGATATTTCAGATAGTTAGTCAGTTCTCAGATTTCAATTGTCATTGTCAGATGTTTTATCAGTATTATAAGTTTTGTTTACAGATTTTATCAGATTTATCACTTAAAACCTTATGAAATTCCTCTGATAAATTCTGTATATGACCTTTATTATCAGTTTTACCCAGTGCTCACAGCAAGTACCAGCTCATGGGTTAGCTTGTGGTCCCTCGAGACTGTAAGCACCGTATGGTGCCCAAGGTGTACTCTCGGGGTGTTACAGCTACACAACCCAGGTAAATATTTAAATGACATTCTAAACCGAATTCGCTTTCCTAGCAGGGTTATATATATGTATGTATACATGTATGTATGTATGGTTTATGTGTATATAGATAGTCTTACTTGGTTTTATGAATGGCATTATTTTATCCTTATCTTGAGTTCATGCTAGCATTCACCCGCTAACCCATCTTTGGGTGGTTGTATCCCCATGCGATGTAGAAATCGAGCATTCTACTTCTTCTGCTTAGCATTCGAACACTCAGGATTCAGCTTTGGATTGAAGTGGTGAGCTTCCATATATGTGGAAGGCTTCATTTTATGGATGTCATTTCGTACTTTGGATTACTTATGGATATTGGTTTTGGCTATAGTTGGGGGCATGTCCCAACTAAATATTTATATTTTTTGGTTATAGGCTTTTGTGAAACTACTATATGTTAGAATGGGCGGCATCAATAATTATATCTGCCTTAGCATTAGTATTGGTATTGGGACTGATACCAGTTTATGATATTTTTGGTTGTTCCATCCTCTTTTATTTTGGGATTATTAATTTATTAATGGAAATTATTTGGTTATGGTTGGATTTGGTCTACTTTCTTTATCTTGAGCCGGGAGTCTATCGGAAACAACCTCTCTACTTCTCTGGAGGTAGCGGTATAGACTGTATACATTCTACCTTCCCTAGAACCCACTTGGTGGGAATATACTGGGTTTGTTTTTGTTGTTGTATTTGGTTATGGTTGGATCTATGGTTTGGTTTGGTTTAGTATGGTTGCACGATTTATATGGGACGGTCAGACTCAATTGGGTTGGTCTCGGTAATAGACCTATCCTAGAGTCTGTAATCTGGATAGTTACACTATCTTGTTATATGTTTGAAATTCATCCAACTTAGGGAAGGCGCCAGAAGTTGGGTTGGGTAACGAGGGTGTCTCCAGTCCTGGTCAGAATTGGGATGCCCATTACGATAAGACCCCAGGTCGGGTCGGGTCAAATTGGTATCAGAGCTTTAGGTTCATGGTCAATTAGGAGTTCACAAATTCATGTCTAGTAGAGTCTCTTTTAGTGGTGTGTAGCACGCCACACTTATAAGAGAGAGGCTACAAGGCATTTAGGAATGTTTTACTTTCTTGGTATTATATTTTCAAGCTAGGAGTATATGTCCTGGAATTCTTCTCTAATCATTGGTTGTTCATATTTGAGATCATGCCTCGGAGATCTGGAACACAAGAAAACTCTTCAGTCCCATTTGGGTACAATAATGATGAGGTATATCCTAAGACTAGAGTTCATCTTTGATGTCAGGGTCCTATCCTTGATTGTTCTCGAGTTCCTCTAGTTGCTACTAGTCCTCCTCAGGGTGAGGTGACTAATGTAGAATTTACTCAATCTATTCGCACTATTGCTCAGTTGGTTGCTGCTTAGGTTTAGTGGGATGCGCCTGGTGGGTTGTCTGCTGAGGCCACAAGGGTTGACCAGTTTATGAAACTAAATCCTCCTACTTTTACAGTTGTAAAGATGGAGAAAGATCCTCAGGGATATTCAGGGTGATGCAAGCCACAAATATAAAAGGTGTAAACTTTACAACTTATCAGCTCAAGGATGTTGTGTATCAATGGTACAAAGAGTGGGATGGGGATAGTGGTGATATGGAGAAGTTATCCTTATAGGATGCATTTTTGGCGCGTTTTAGGATCGTTTTTTTTTCTCAATAGATGAGGGAAGAAGAAATGGAAGAGTTTGTAAATCTTAAGCAAGGGAGAATTTCTGTTAAGAAGTATGCCTTGAAATTTCATCAGTTGTCAAGGTATGCTCCTTATATGGTGTCTAACATAAGAGAAAGGATGAGAAAGTTCACTTATGGTCTATCTAAGGATTTTATCTTGGAAAGCAAGACCTTTTTGCTGATCAAGGTTATGGACATTTCGAGATTAGTTGTCCACGTGCAGCATGTGGTGGATGAGAAGAGGAAACATTCGAAGTTCGAAGATAGGCAGGGTAAGAGGAGAAGATTTTTAGACTAGGAAGGTGCTCAGTCGCAAGGTGGTCGAGATGGAGAAAAATGACCAAAAAAAAAGTAGGGGAGTTCTGGTTCCTTCTCTACTGCTAGCACTCCTTACCCGAGGTAGTCGGGTGATAGGCATCAGCAAGGTGGTGATATTTTTTGGGCAAAGGGTACCCAATCTCAAGCGAGTGAGGTTCAGTTGGCTTTTTCATACTCTCCTTGCTGGTTTTGTTGTTGTCTTTATCGGGGTTATTGTAACGAAGAAAGGGACAAGAGTTTTAAATGTGGCCATCCAAGCCATATGCTCAAGAATTGTCTGGTTGGTAAGGGAGATTTAGGAGCGGTCAAATCTCTATTTGCTTCCTCTTCTTCTTCTATGCCTAGTGGTGAGGCTTCGGTGTCTACTCATGCTTCTTGTATAGAAACTAACCGGAATAGGTTGTATGCTCTTGCATCTCGGCAGGAATCTGCGGCATCACTTGATGTCATTATTGGTACGTTACATCTTTTTTCTTATGACGTGTATTGTCTTCTTGATCCTGGGTCCACTCTTTCCTATTTGACCCCATGTGTGGCCGTATGTATTGGTTTTGATCCTGAGGTTATTTCAGATCTTTTTTCTTTTTATACCCCGATAGGTGTCTCGGTTATTGCTAGAGAGTCTATAGGAGGGTTTGGTATCTGTGGGTGGTAGGCAGACTTTGGTGAATTTGTTTGAACTTGATATGGTGGATTTTGATGTTATTTTGGGGATGGATTAGTTGCACACATGTTACTCATCCTTGGATTGTCGGACCCGTAAGGTTATCTTTAGGTTCCTAGTGAACCAGTTTGTAAAACCGGTGTGCTTCTTAGTCTAATTCAGCTCATAAAGTGTACATGAAAGTCCTAGGACCTTAAAATTTAGCTAAGTGTTGAAGACTTAGTCTCATTTTTGGCCCCTAAACTTTGATGATTTTGTTACCAACTTTCCCATCCTCGCAAAGTTGGTTTCTAAGTTAATTCATGGTTAGGGTTGTCTATAGTTCATTTCGGGTTAGTTTTGGATTTTTTGGACAGAATTTGAAGCATGTTTGGATGGCCAAACCAGTGACCCAACACACTTAGGTCGCGTCGCATCAGGTACCACATTCGCCTCAGCAATATGGCACGACAGCCATCGCATCGGTGGGTGACGCGATGTGTTAGTCATCGCGTCAATGGGCACGTTTTTAACCTTTTTAAATCCCGAGCCTAGGAGGGTATTTCAGTCTTTTTCCCTAACTTTAACACAGGATTTGAGTCCCAAAATAACATTTTTGCCACTAAATTCACATTTTACTCAAATCTAAAACATTCCCTCTCAAGAACAGAAATCCTAGCCCTTCAAGCTTCATGTTCAATTCTCAAGAAATCCCTCAACAACTTCCAAGAATTCGTCAATCGAGGTATATTAAGTGTTCATCCAAGGGTCCCTACCAACCCTTGGAGTCTAAGAATCCTTTTCAAAGCTTAAGTTATGTGTTCCCATGATTTAGTTCGTAATATGTTCATGTATGTATTGTAGTTTGAGTGTCAAGTTACGAATATATGAATTTCATGTGAAATAAACTAATAAGTATATTGGTTGATGTAAGTATCATGTTGAATCCCCTAAATTGTGAATTTGTTATTGAAGTCATGATATGTTATCATGTTGTTCATTCCCATGTACAAGGTTATGCCTTTCAAGTATTTGATAAAATGTCTAAATGAGTGAGAATTGAATTATGACTATTTGTTATGCCTTTAAATTTATGGTATGGTTCTATTATCAATGATATCGAGTCCTGGGGGTTATAATACTCAAAATCTAGTTGTTTACTTGGTTTACAGTAGTTATAGAAGTGTCCCAGTTATGTCATGAGCAGTAACACTCAGTCAGTTAACATGGTCAATGTGAGTTTAGTCAAGCTTAGCCCAATCTAGTGATCAGTGTCGTTTCAGTTGAGAGCAGGATTTAGCATCGAGCGAACCCAGGGCCCGGGGCATTCCTTCTAGCTTAGGGTGTGACCCTTAGTATCAATCCCTGAGTTACAGAAATACGTAGCCAACGTAGGTTGTTATGTCTTTCTTCCAGTTTAGGGTTAACATACATATATATATCTCATGAGTCTTCCTTCCAGATGAGGGTTGACCCAGCCTTTGTTAGTAACCTGTGGCCCGGAACTAACACCCTTCCAACTGGGGTCATAGGTTGGACCCCAATCAGTCTAAACTGGGGCATGTCGATTAGATGAAAGCTCCCACAGTTTTAGTTTCAGATCTCTGTTTAGAACTCAGTTCAGTCTTGCTTTACCATATTATATAGTTTACTAGTTATTTTACTATCAGATTTTAGTATCTCAGTTTACAGACTACTTCAGTACTTGCTTTATGCATGGTCATCCATTCTCAGTCTTTACAGTTTTCATGCATCATTACTCAGTACCTCATGATATCTATTTAGTCATATATTGCTCGTGAACATGAACCCGTGCATATTAGCCTAACCTCATTTAGCATACCAGTACATTCAAAGTACTAACCGCATCCTTATTTTATTGTTCTATGATGTCTTATATCATAGGTTCATATGCTCAGAATCTCGATCGTACTTAGACTTTCCAATGCATCAGCAGCAGCAACCATAGTGAGTCCTCTTCCTTTGAGGACAAGTTATTTTCTATTCAGTTATGTTAGTAGCTCAGCTATTTAGTCGATCGGAGTTAGCTGGGGACTTGTCCCACTAACTCCACAATTAGACAGTTTAGAGACTTTCAGACTTGTACAAACATTTTGCTCAATTTTTAGTTGTTTTATCAGTATGTTTCCAAACGTTTTAAACCATATTTCAGTATTGTTTTCAGTTATTAAAACCTTATGGCATTTCAGTTGAAATTTTGCATATGTTGTTTATCAGTTTTATTTAGTACTCACAACAGGTATCAGCTCATGGATTATCTTGTGGTCTCATGGGATAGTAAGCATTGTGTGGCATCCAGGGTGTACTCCCGGGCGTTATAAACTTGGTATTAGAGCCTATGGTTACAAAGCGTCCTAGGGAGTCTTAAAGTCATGTCGAGTAGAGTCTTGTGCATGGGTGTGTAGTGCTCCACACTTATGGGCAAGAGGCTACAAGATGTTTTGGGAAATATTTCCCATCTTTTAGTATTCAGATCATGCGAATGAGCAAGAGCTCAAGTTAAACTCTCTATCTAATTTAACTTTTCCTTCCATTTACAGAATATGCCTCCCAAAAAGTCTAACAGAATAAGAACCAAAAACCAGCCAACACCTCCGCCCGTTCAAGAAGATCCCCTGAATGAGCATGTTTCTCATGCAGAGTTCAGAGCTATATTCACCACTCTAGCTCACTTCGTAGCAGCCCAAAATGTCCGGCCAATTGCTGTTCAAGCCAACCCAGTGTCCAATACTACCGCAGCCAAGATTCAGAACTTCACTCAAATGAATCCTCCTTTATTTTCGGGATCTAAGTTTAAAGAGGATCCACATGAATTTCTAGACATGGTGCAGAAGGTAACAGACTGTAACGCCCTGATTCCCATGAATCGATACATCACACGGTGTTCGTGACCCCGAGGGACCACAAGCTAACCCTTCACTGATATCCGTACCTATTCAGTGCATAATATAATACGATAAATGCGAAAACTGGCTAAATCTGGCCATAAGGTTCAAACATCTAAATATACAGTACTGAAAACTAAATATCAATACATCTGTCTGAAAAACCTCTACACTGTCTGAACTGTGGAGTTGAAGGGACAATTCCCCAACTAACTCCGTCTACTAAAATCATCAAAACACTAAAATAGAATATCCTCGGATGATAAGGACTCACTGCTGCACCCACTGCTACAAGATCTGACAGCTAAATATACTCTGAATCTCGATCTTCTGAACCTATGGTGGGGCAAACACCATAGTGCAAATGCGTCAGTACAAAGAATGTACCGAGTATGCAAGGATAGGGTAAGGTGAAATATAAGGCTTATGCATAAACATAACAATCTGAATAATATGTATTCGCTGGAATAAACATATATAGAAACTCTGCAGTTACCAATTTTGAAATATGTTTGATCAACAATACACACATGGATGCATAAAGTACAACTGAAATCATCATGACACCGAATGTTACATTTTGAACACTGACACCCAAAAATAATAATATTGATAATAAGATACTAAGTATATGAAGCTACTAGAGCTGACATCTGTACTTATCCATACTGAGAAATTGGATAACTGATATTACTGATATTTGATATTCAAATTCACCAACTCTGGAACACTGAACAACTGAATCTGAGATCAACCCTCATCTAGCAGGAAGTCTCTATACTCATTGATAATGATAATGGGTAAATAAGTTCGAGTGTAACCCTCATCTCGCAGGAAGTCTCTCTACTCAATGATAATGATAGCAATACTGGGAGGCCTGTATCTGACAGCCTCAACTTCTGAACATTAACTGAGTTCTTTTCTGAGACTGTTACTGAAACTGTGGGAGTGATCATTTAACCGACATGCCCTACTTACCACAAGTGGGATCCAACCTGTACCCCAGCTGGAAGGGTGTCAATACCGCACCACCAGTAAAGACAACTGCATAGAACCCTCTACTATCAGGACCTCAAATGAGAACGGTGGGACCCTCTACTCACAGGACAACCACCTCATCTAACCCTCTACTCGCAGAATAGATGTCTCAACCTAAGCTGGCGACGTAGTTCTGGAGCATAAGGATTGCTACCAGGAATCAAACCCTCTACTCGCAGGAATGTTCCCATCCTTATCTCCCTCGGTGTTGAATCCTACTCCCAACTGAAAGACACTTAACCGGTTCTTAAATGTACTCAACTGAACTGAATTTGTTCTCACATTATGATACTTTATCAATATGACAGAGTTCGCTTGATTCCGTTCTCTAACGGAGTATTTCTAAATGCCACTTACTTTTAAGATAAGCTTACTATCTCACAAAATGTACAGAGGTCTGTAACGGAGTGAATTGATATGTAAGATTTTAGAGCTTCATGGCCCGACTATTCGATAAAGAATGATTTCTGAGATTACTGAGTTTTCCCCAAGTTTTGAAACTAACCGGGAGTTCATTGTTCATCACTCGATTGAGATTATCGTGAAACTGACTCGGCTCTAGACCAGCAGACTATTTCGGGCATACGTACCCCCAGCACACAATAGCATAAAGTAACACAAGATAGATAACTCATACACAATATGCCCATAGGCCATCATACGCAACACATAATTGAGGACTCCACACTTAGCAAATCAAATGGACTCATTTCTTCATATAAGCATCCAATCGAACACGTAGGGAGCATACTTTAGGTCCACAGCAAATACTACGCACAAACATCATAGTTACCTCAATAATTCATCATGGCATTCCATCATACACCCACAACGCACCACAAATTCAAGGAAATCAACTATCCATAGGAACAAAGCATGAATTTATCCTTTAAGACCTAATGAACCACAATGCATAGTTTCCTATTCTCTTAAATATTTTGTCAAACATATGATAGACATAAGTTAAGCATATGGATATGGCATGAAATCATAATTTGGATAACAAACATGTCAAATACTTAATTCTTCTTTAAATAGGCATTTTAGCAATCACCTTACATGCACCATTTAGGGCATAGGTTTAATGCTCAATTTCATGCACCACAATACCATCATCCTTCAACTTCAACATCCACATTTCTCAATTCACAATCCAACTCACATTTAGAAAATATTTGACATATCAATCAATAGTAGGCATATATAATTCCCAATAACAATTATCAAGTCATAACAAGGAAATAATGAAATAATAGTATAAATCAAGGCTTAACAATTTAAATCATCATATATTCATAATCAATTAATTTTGGACCTATTATGTTATAAAAATAAAATCTCTAGTCTCTTAGGTATTTTCACAAACACCTTACATGCACTTCTTAGGCATAGGTGGATTCATCAAGATTACAAGTATTCAATCACCCATTTCATATATTTATACATCACACACCACCATAGTTTCCACAAACATACAAAGATCCCGTCTTGGATATCATCAACTTCAACAACATAATCACCAACCATCACACAAATACTACACACATATACTTCAACCAACACACATAATCATCCCACACATATATCTCAACCATCATGTGAATACTACACACATACACAATGAAAATTTAAAAAGTATAATCATATATATATACACATGTATCTTGAGCCTTTGAAAAAGGATTTGTGGGCTCTATGGACGAAAGGAGCCCATAGATAAACACTTGCATACCTGGAACAACGATCTTCAATGATTCCTTAAACTTGTTCTTGGTTTCTTGAAGTAGAAATTGAATTTTTGAGGAAGGAAACTTAGAACCCTAGGCTTCTTAATATTTTAGAGAGAAAGAGAAGGAAGAAATGAAAGAAAATAATGGTCCTTTATCCAAGGGGTATACATATATACACATCACACATATACATACATAATATATATATATATATAGAATGGGAAAAGGGAAAGGACCAAAATGCCCTTAAAAATAAAAAAAAATGTCAAATCTGTCCTTTGGTGGACTATTTTGATAGCCTGAAGTAGATCGACCATAACTTTTTTCTTCGATGAGCAAATTGGATGAAACCAATTTCATTGGAAAGAGGACTCTCAGAGCTTTCCGTTGATATATAGTCTGTCACCCAGATCATTATGTACCAGGAGTTATAATCGTTTGAATTTGACCCTAAAATTCGCCTGGCTGCAGTAATTTTTTTCCTGCACGTTATACTATTCACTATTATTCATGGTTCGATCGGAATGTTCATAACTCATCGCTCGGGTGTCCGTTTTGGATGATCCACATATCGTTGGAAATCTTATTCGATACTCTACGTAATAGTGGGTCACAATCTAAGAAATTCCGCACAGAAAATTTATAATTCATTCTAGAAGGTAGAACCTAACACGTTTATGCACAAAATTCTAACGAAAATTTTTTTGGGGTATTACACAGACATTATGGGGTGACTTCTAGTGAGAGTGATGAACTAGCTGCTTACGAGTTATAAGATATGGCTCATACTTAGTTTAAGTAGTGGAAAGGGGATAGGGGCACAGAGGCTGGACCTATAGAGTGGGAGGAGTTTGCTACTTCCTTCTTAGATAGATTTTTCCCATTGGAGTTTATAGAGGCTAAGGTGTTAGAGTTTATTAATCTGAAATAGTGAAACATGAGTGTGAAAGAGTATTCCCTCAAGTTTACTCAACTGGCCAGGTATGCTCCTCATGTAGTAGCTGACAACAGGTCTAGGATGAGCAAGTTTTTGTCTGGGGTATCTGATATTATGGTCAAGGAGTGTAGGACCATGATGTCGATCAAAGAGATGGACTTGTCAAGGTTGATGGTCCATGCACAACAAATAGAAGAGGAAAAAATTAAGGAGAAAGGGAGAGGGAGAGCCAGAGGGCTAGAACAGGTAGCTTTAATTTCACTCAACCGAAGTTAGAGGGTGGTAACCGTCCTCAGTTTTTCCCAAAATCTTCAGTCCCAGCCCTGTATTTGGATAGTGCATCAATGCCCAAATTCAGGAATGACAACAAAGATAAGGCGCTTGGATCTAAGTCTCAGGAAAGTGTGAACAGTGCTCGAACAAACCCACTTTGCCAGAAATGTGGTACGAATCATCAGGGTGTGTACAGAGCTGGCAGTGATGTATGTATTGGGTGTGGCAAGCTAAGTTATAGAATAAAAAATGTCTGCAGGCAGGTTCGCAGAGTCAGTATAATCGCCCCCAATTTAGTCTGCTCACCCATGTCAGTAGGGTGTTACTTCCAGTGCCACCAGCGGGTAGCGCCCAAATAGGCTCTATGCACTTTAGTCCCGACAGGATCAAGAAAGTTCTCTTGATGTGGTTACTGATACGTTGCAAGTCTTATATTTACATGTTTATGCTTTGCTTGACCCTGTAGCTTCTCTTTCTTTTGTAACCCCTTATATAGCGGTCAACTTTGGAGTCAGTCCCGAAACCTTAACAGAGCCTTTCTAAGTATCTACTCCAGTAGGTAAGTTTATTGTAGCTCAACGGGTATATAGGAACTGTCCAGTTATAGTGTCTCAGAAAGTTACATCAGTAGATCTTATAGAATTAGAGATGACGGATTTTGATATCATTCTCGGCATAGATTAGCTTCATTCATGCTATGCTTTAGTTGACTGTAGAAACAAAATTGTCTACTTCCAGTTCCCAAATAAACCAGTCCTTGAGTGGAGGGGTAGTACCATAGCGCCTAGGAGTCAACTTGTTTCATACCTTAGAGAGAGAAAAATGATATCCAAGAGATGTGTCTATCGTTTTGTGTAGGTTAAAGACTCTAGTTCTAAGACTCCCAATCTTAAGTCAGTTCTAGTAGCAAGGGAATTTCCAGATGTGTTCCCTGAATATTTTCCAGAGTTTCTCCCGAAAGGGAAATTGACTTCGGAATAGACCTTCTTCCAGATACTCAACCTATTTCTATTTTGCAATACAGAGTGGCTCCAGCCAAACTCAAAGAGTTGAAAGAACAGTTGAAAGACCTCCTAGACAAGGGATTCACCAGGCCCAGCATTTCCTCGTGGGGTGAACCAGTCCTATTCATGCATAAGAAAGATGGTTCTCTTAGGATGTGCATCGACTACCGTCAGTTGAAAAGAGTTACAATCAAGAATAATTACCCACTTCCTAGAATAGATGACTTGTTCGACCAACTTTAAGGTGCCAGTTACTTTTCTAAGATAGACCTCAGATCTGGCTATTATCAGCTTAGTGTAAGAGAATGTGATATTCCAAAAATAGATTTTTGAACCCGGTATGGTCACTTCGAGTTTCTAGTCATGTCCTTTGGTCTCACAAATGCCCCAGCAGCCTTTATGGGCTTGATGAATTGAGTGTTCAAATAGTACTTAGGCATGTTCATCATAGTCTTCATCAATGACATTCTTGTCTATAACCATAACGAAAACAATCATGCAAACCACCTCGAAATAGTATTACAGACTCTTAGCCCATCAGTTGTTCGCCAAATTCAGGAAGTGTGAATTTTGGCTAAGGTCAGTAGATTTTCTTAGTCACATTATTTCCGGTGATGATATTAGAGTTGATTCTCCAAAAACCAAAGCAGTAAGAAACTGGCCTAGACCCGTCTCTCCATCAGATATCAGGAGTTTCTTAGATTTGGCTGGCTATTATCGATAGTTTGTTAAAGGGTTTTTGTCTATTGCATCTCCCATGTATAGATTGAATCAAAAGAAAGTCAAGTTCTAGTGGTCAGATGCTTGTGACAAGAGTTTTCAGGAGTTGAAGACTCGACTCACCACAGCCCCAGTCTTAGCATTACCAAATGGTTCAGATGGGTTTGTTGTATATTGTGATGCTTCAAGGGTTGGTTTGAGGTATGTTTTGATGCAAAAAGGTAAGGTGATAGCCTATGCCTCTATACAGCTTAAACCTCATGAAAAGAATTACCCTACTCATGATCTCGAACTAGCAGTTGTTGTGTTTGCCTTAAGAATTTAGAGGCATTATTTGTATGGGGTGCATGTTGATGTGTTCACAGACCACAAGAGCTTGCAGTATGTATTCTCGCAGAAATATTCGAACTTGCGCCAGAGAAAGTTGTTAGAGTTGTTGAAAAACTACAACGTGAGTGTTCTGTATCATCCGGTCAAGGACAATGTAGTGGCTAATGACCTTAGTAGATTGTCCATGGGTAGTGTTGCTCATGTTGAAAATGATAAGAAGAAGCAAGTTCAGGAAGTTCATCATCTCGCTAGACTAGGCGTCCATTTAGTTGATTCAGTCGAGGGTAGTATGTGGGTGCAAAATAGTTTGGAATCCTTTTTTATTGCCGAAGTGAAAGAAAAGCAGGATATAGATTCTAGTTTGTTTTGGTTGAAGGAGTCTGTCAGAGATCAGAAAGTAGAGGTTTTCTCCCAAGGGGGAGATAATGTGTCGTGTTGCCAGGGTAGGCTATGTGTGTGGTGTGTAGATGACTTGAGACAACAGATTCTTGCTGAAGCGCATGATACGCGATACTCTATTCATCCAGGGGCCACTAAGATGTACCACGATTTGCTGGAAATCTATTGGTGGAGTGGGATGAAGAGAGATATTGCAGAGTTTGTAACTAAGTGCTCTATTTGCTAACAGGTTAAGATTGAGCATCAAAAGCCTATTGGTTTTGTGCAGGAGTTTAGTATCCCCATTTGGAAGTGGGAGGGGGTAAACATAGACTTTGTTACGGGTTTTCCTCATACTCATCTTCAACATGACTTTGTTTGGGTTATTGTGGATAGGATGACCGAGTCAGCCCATTTTCTACCAGTCCATACATCCTATTCAGTTGAGGATTATGCCAAGCTCTACCTTAGAGAGTTGGTTAGTTTGCATGGTGTTCCCTTGTCCATCATTTTTTATCGAGGTACTCAGTTTACCTCTCACTTTTGGAAAGCCTTCCAGAAGGGTCTTGTTACTCAAGTTCACCTTAGTATAGCCTTTCAACCTCAAACGGATGGTCAAGCAGAGAGGACCATTCATATGTTGAGTATGTGTGCTTTTGATTTTAAAGGTAGCTGGGATGATCACTTACCTTTGTGATAAAGTTCGCATATAATAACAGTTATCATTCTACTATTCAGATGGCTCCATTTAAGGCTCTTTAAGGAAGGAGATGTAGGTCTCCGATTGGCTGGTTTGAGGTAGGTAAGCTACATTGATAGGGCCCAATTTAGTAGTTGATGCCTTTGAGAAGGTTCAGTTGATCAGGGAAAGGCTTAAGACAGGCCAAAGCCGACAGAAATCCCATGTTAATGTGAGGAGGAGAGACCTTGAGTTTGAGATTGGTGACTTAGTTTATTTGAAAATCTCTCCCATGAAGGAGGTAAAGAGGTTTGGTAAGAAGGGGAAGCTTAGTCCCTAATATGTTGGCCCTTACAGAATTCTGGGTCGTTTCGGAAAGGTAGCCTATGAACTAGAGTTGCCTGCAGACTTAGCATTAGTGCACCCAGTATTTCACGTCTTCTTGCTAAAGAAGTAAATTGGGGACCCAGCGGTTGTAGTCCCGTTAGAAAGTATAGATGTTTAGAATAGTCTCTCTTACGAAGCAGTTCCAATCGAAATTCTTGACCTTCAGATTTGCAGTCTAAGGAACAAAGAAGTTCCCTTGGTCAAAGTTCTTTGGCGAAACCAGTCTATTGAGGGAGCCACTTGGGAAGCAGAAACAGACATGCGAACCAAGTACCCTCATCTCTTCTCCGCAAACTCAGACTCAGCCTAAGGTAACAGTATTTCTTAGATTTATTCTACTTCATACTAACCTACTAAAAATTATCCCTATTGCAACAAACTTTTTGGCAACAGTTCCAAAAGCGTTTCAATAGACCCTCTATTGCAACGGTTACAACCGTTGCAAAAAAAATTGTCTTATTAGAACTATTTTGTGATATAACCGTTGTTATTATTGAAAAACTATTGCAATAGAGTATCTTATAGCAACGTTTTATGAACCGTTGTCATAGAGCAATCTATGACAATGTTTTATTGGAAAAAAGATAATATTGCAACGCTTTTATTTATTTCCCTCCCCAAAATTTCACTAAGTGCGCCAAAAATAACACTCCCAATTTCACTGATATTTCATTGAGCTCCGACCCAATTTCACTATCCAACCGCATTTCTCTGAGCTCCGATCAAATTTCATTGTGCTTCGGCCAGCAAGCATTTTCCAAAAGTTTTTCATCAAGTGGACAGAGCATCGGAGAAAAAGATAAACACGTCAGCAACAAAATTCTGGCCTTAAAGGCAATCCATTTGTATCAAAAAAGGGCAATCCATTTGTGATTTTTGATTTGGCCGCCTCCCTTTTTTCCTCTGACATTTCCCCAAATTCACTATCCACACATATATCTCTACGTTCTCTTCAATCGAATGACCAAAATGAAACCCTAGAAAATCGTCGGAGCTGAAAGACTGCATGAGTAGTCACCGAGAAGAAATAGAGTGCTTCAAAGCAGTGAAGCAGCAATTCAATAAATTACAATGGTAGTCGTTGTTTCTCAAGCTCAGCCTTAGTCTGCCTTCCTTACTCTCCGCCAATCTCCTCTTACGTCGTCGTTGCCGTCTTCCTTTAGAATACCTCCTCGCTTCTCTAATCGTCGATGGTTAACTCCTCGTTTTACTACTCAAAGGTGCTAACTTTTATCTATTGTTGATATTCACATTGTGAATTACTGATTTGGTACTGTAATGAATTAGAAGAGAACGCCCTGGCAGGTGGATTTATGTATACATTAGTGTTGTTATAATCTGATTTTATGTGGATAAGCTCACATTATGAGTAGCTATATTGGTTCTGCTATTGTGTGGTCCAAAAATTTTACAAGTCCTATAAAGGAAGCAAGACCGCCTATACAACTTACCATTGCATATGGAGTATTATTCATGCTAAAGCACACTAAGCTACTTCACTCTGCAGTACTATGTTTATAACAATATTAAATGATCTATTCCCATCGTACCACTGCTCCGACCACTGTTCAGGAGCTGACGTTTGTGTAACGCGAAGGCCGCTGCTGACAATTGCTATTAAGGTCATTGATACTTCTCTTAGATTATAGTCTTTATGACATGAAACACAAGCTGTTGTTTCCCCAGGAACAGTTTTGACCTTTTATTTTTATAGGCAACTTCTGCAAATGTATGTTGTATACACTCTCATTTCATTGTTGAACAGATGAATTTGGGTTCAGCAATTTCCTGTGGGTATAGAGTGGTAGGCGTGGTGTCCATTGTTGGGTTTGTGATGGAAAAAAAAGAAGGTACTATTCCATCAGAGCTTCGGAGAAAGTGGTAGTCTAACAAGCAGTCAGATGTTGCTCGCTGGGATCAACTAAAACATTTATTGCAATCCAGTAAAAAGAAGGTAGCAATCTTATATTAACTTGTACTCTGGAAAATTATAGTTTTAAGCTGTCCTTTTAATTGCACGAATCTAGTCTGGCTTAATTATTAGTCTTTTCATCCTATTGAGATTCTTGTATTGTGTCATTGCTCCAGAACTTCAGATCTATCTCGTTGTTTTGTGAATTGAGTGAACAATGTTAAATTTTAATAATAGCTATAAGGTGTGGATGCATTGTTTGCTCTTGTAATTTCTTCTAATATCTGCTTGGGGTTTTCCATGTGATTTGCTCATACATTAAATTTGAATGAGTTCCTTCAGTTTCCGTTATCGTGGTTTCATACATGCATCGTGCTTATAGAGAATCGTATTGTATTTAATAACATAATCCTAGTGTTTCTCAACCATCAAGGACTAATTCACTTTAGTTCTCTCGAATCAAAAGCGTTTACCAAAAACAATACGAAATCTCCAAGTAGTTAATCCTGCTAAGGCATTAACTTATGAAATAGGGGTTGGTAATCCTATTCCCTTGTCACTACTCTCTTTTCCGAACATCAATCTTTCTTTCGAACAAGTTGCGTTTTAAGGCATATCCTCTATGTTTGCAACCACGAGAATTCAAGATAAGAGAAGAGAGTATGATATAAACAGATCAATGCATAATGAATTCAAAACCCAAAGTGATAGATTGTATGTTACAAGGCTTCCATAACCCTAACTAATAAACTTAGCTATTCATGAATAAAACGAAAATCACAATAGAAATATTCATCATACCAAAAACTAGAAGATGATCTTGGTGTGCGAATTGTGAGAACAAGAGAAAAATGTTTTTTCTCTCTCTCCAAGCTAAGCTGCCACTCTCCTCTCTCCAAAATAATACAGAATAATTTAATAATGAATAAAAATTCAGCATTAAGTCTTTTAATAATCTCTTCTCTCATAATTGTCTTCTAAGTCCCTGAACTAATTATAAATGATAAATTAGTCTTGGACATAGTTTTTAGGCGCCACATTTGGTCCAGACTACTACTCTCTCTTGTGTCATATGACATCCGCATTCCATAATCCCATTATGTCTTCATCTACCTCATTAATACCTGAAATCATACTAATCACATCAGTTAGCTCAATTATATAGAAGTAGAGTAAAAACATAAGAAACTAGGAATTTTGTTCTCTAAACTTAGCTAAAACATGGATAAATTATGGTGCTTGGACGTATAAATACACCCAAGATCAATGAACACTTAACATACCTCGATTGACGAATTATTAGAAGTTGTTGAGGGATTTCTTGAGAATTGAACTTGAAGCTTGAAAGGCTAGGGTTTGTATTCTAGAGAGGGAATGTTTTGGATTTGAGTGAAATATGAATTTAGGGTCAAAAATGTTGTTTTGGGACTCAAATCCCGTGTTAAAGTGAGGAAAAAATACTGAAATACCCTTCTAGGCTCAGGATTTAAAAAGGCTGAAAACGTGCCCAGTGACTCAATGACCAACGCATCGCGTAACCCACCAACGCGATGGTCGTCGCACCGCGTTGTTGAGGCCAATGCGATACCCGATGCGACGCGACCTAATCGCGTTGGTTCATTGGTTTGGCCATCCAAACATGCTTCAAATGTCGGCCAAAAAATTTGAAATTCACTCGAAATGAACTATAAACAACCTTGACCATGAATTAACTTAGAAACCAACTTTCCGAGGTCGAAAAAGTTGATAACAAAATCATCAAAGTTTAGGGGCCAAAAATAAGACTAAGTCTTCGACACTTAGCTAAATTTTGAGGTGGTAGGCCTCTCATGTACACTTTATGAGCTGAATTAGACTAAGAAGCACACGGAGTATTACAATATCTCCCCCTTGGAAATATTTGTCCTCGAATGAGACTGGTTAAGCTGAGAATACTTAGATACTGAGGTTATATACCGACATGCGCAACTGAAACATGACTGAATCTTGAAACATGACACATGGCCAAACTAATTCGTGAATGCATGTATAACATGAGAATGATATGCAGCTGGAACTTACACTACTAGAAATTAGCCCTATGGAAACGGTTCAAAAACCGTTGCGATAGATAAAAAAACTGTTGTCATAGATCTACTGCAACAGTTAGGCAGGCGTTGCATTTGTGAGCGCTGGGATAGATCTATCGCAACAGTTATTGCAACGGTTACGACAATCGTTGCAATAGATAAGACCTATTGCAACAATTTTTCTAACCTGCTATTGCGACACTTTGTATCGTCTATAGCAACAGTTAAGAACCGCTGCTATAGACTATATTACAACGATGGGAAAGCGTTGTAATAACCCTATTGTAATAATTTTCAGATATCTACTACAACGCTTATTGGTCTTTTGCAACAATTTTTAACTGCCTATTGCAACTCTTTTTTGACACTTATTGCAACTGTTTTTAGGTCTTTTGCAACATTTTTTTGCTACCTATTGCAACTATTATAAACTATTGCAACGATTTTTGTCACCTATTTCAACTACTTCAAATACCAATTGAAATATATATATACACATCACCCCAAAATCTTTCATAAATAATAATCCAAATTAAAATATGCAATAAACTAGTAATCTAAATGCAAAAGCAAAATGTTAAAGTCAAATGATCATTAGTTTTTTCACATAGTATCAAATTCAAGTGGCGATAAGTTCCATGAAATTCAAAATCAAGAAGATCAATATTAAAGCATCTATAAACAATTCAAAAATCTTGTCAATTTCTTCATCTCCTTCATGATTTCGGACACCTATAAAAAGAGAATAAATAATTTCAATTAATTAGCACTTAAGGGACAACATATTTAAATTTCAATTTAGAACATAGGAAGGACACCTATAAAAAGAATAGAGGGTGGATAATCGTGTATAATACCCTAACGAGCAAGGAAACAAAAGATAAAAAGTAAACAAAGCTCTTCACTCCGCAAAAACTTCAAAAGAGCAACCCCAAATTATCATTTACCCATTGTAAAGTTCTTCAGTCATGCCAATCATGGATCTTACAGGAATGTCACTAGGTGCTTCAACTGCTGACCAACCCTTGGATTGCTCAACTAGCTCAATAATCTACTCTAGGAAATAACAAAATCAAATAAGTTAAGATACTATAAAAATGGAAAACTTGTAAAAACACATGGACGCACTAGTTGCTCACCTTGGAAGCTACATCATTCGTGACAGGTTCCTTATTCTTGTGAGCCGCTATGAGCCCAGCATAGTAGCATTTATTCAAACCAAGACCAGCAGCAGTCATGTCCCGAACAATTGCATACCTGCAATGTTAAAAGGGCAGCCAATCAGATGTGGGAGTAAACAAAATTATGAATCCAACAGAAAGCAAACCACATAACATCATGTTTCAGAAATATTGGAAGAAATATGATGCTCAAAACATCAACATCGAGTGCGGAGAAGTTTTGACTGCAGGGAAACTTTAAGGCTCTAGTTCAAGTAGCTTCCCTGAGCATATTAATCAAATATCATTGAGCACTTTCAGATCCCCTGTTAGATGCACTTTTATAACCTGAAGCTGGCCCTAATGAAGTCGGGTAAAGACTGGAGATGTTGGAGATAAATTACGTTTAAGACGACGCTCATCAGCTCTATTAGTAGAAGATAGAACACTATCCATGATCGGATCTGTAACATTCGCAGGAATACCAGATGTAGATGGTCCTGTCAACACAGACAATACACTGCAACAATGATGAACAAAAATATTAATGTACTTGGTTATCTAGGTCGAAGAATGAACTAACCATATACTGAACATCTTGACCATCCAGACCAAAAAATCCTTGGTGGCCATTCCAATCACCGGGTGGTTCTAATCTTGATTAAATAAAACATAAAAATAAGGGATCCATTATCATTGGCAATTCGGCATCTCAAGTTAATTCCAGTGTCATACCTTGTCAAAAAAAAGTTAAACAAAAAACAATCCAGCATCATACCTGTACAGAAATAACCATAATTGATGGCAGGTGGATAATATAATCCCTGATCAACAACAAACTCTGGGACTCCTTAATACTGGACTTTGAAGAAAAACTCCTCGGAGAGTTGTCGGAGTATTGAATTATGTTAACCCAGACCAAAAAGATAATACCAAAATAATGACATTAAGCTGTGGGAAAGATGCATTATTCACTTGGGATGTAATAAAATGAGAAAGGTGATGTTAGAGATCTACAGACCAGCAAACCACATAGAACAATTTAGGTGGAAGCAATGCCCAACAAAAAAGCCAAATGTTGATCCTTCAACCATTATGTCTGGTTGCAATTCGTTCTTTTCTTTCCCAAGGCAGTAATGGCCATTTTCTTATGTAGCTTTATTCCTTCTTTTGCTAGGACCAGTTAATGGCAATAGAGCAGATAAATTACATTTTACTCTGCCCTGCTTACTGTTTCAAAAGAAAAAAATATAAACTCTGCCCTCGGTGGATCAGTGTTTAAAGGGATTACAAAAATGCCTGAGTAGTGCATGAGAATTCACACATAAAACACAAGAAACACATAGTAGCTGGATTTTGAAACAAGAACAAGAGTCGCAATAGTTTTTACTACCAAACAACAGATACAAATTATGTTCCACCTGGCTCGTTCAGTTCAGCACTGCCTCTTTGTTTCTTTTAAAACTATATTTATTTTTGGGTAAAAACCTTGGAAAACTATTTGTTCAGTAAGTTAATCAGCCGTGCCTCAGTCCAAAAGTAAGTAAGTTGGATATATAAATTCTTTGTACCCGTTATGCTCAATTTTAAATTATTTGAGCGATCCAAAGAAGAATTGGGAGAAAAGGTAACAACAAGAACAACAATCCATATGAACAAATCTAAGAATGATAGTCGATGGGATGTGTTAATGTCCCTACAATTAGTTCATATAAGCATACATATATATTCATTCACTACCTCGAAAAGCATATAAGTTTTAATCAAACAGAATCGAAGAAAATAAAAATTACGTTATACCGAAACAATTGATCTTCTCTGAAGAAAGAAGAGCTTACTGTAGTTCCCTAAGCTTCTTGTTCATTGGCAAGGTCTTGAAAAAAACAGGTTGCACTACCACTATCTGCTACATCCATCTTTAGATCTAGAAGCTCAATTATCAAACTCTCATCATCCGCAGGGTCCACAAACACCTCCTGCAATCGAACAATCTAATTCAAACAAAAGATTAGAGAGGGGAAAAAAGATTGAGACACAATCTAAGATAACAAAAAGATATCCAGTATCTCTTCCAAGATTAAACTTTTATAAACAACAACGCAAGTGTGATTTTCTTAATTCAATCAAAGGGTAAACAAGAACAAAGGCAACAAACCTCGTGTAACTTAAACAAACAAAACAAACATGGTAAAGCTAATGAAAAAGACAATCTAATGAACGGAGCAGGATGATGGATTACGCCTCACTCAAGTTCCAAAGAAGCCTGAAATCTGCACATGGTAAAGCTAATGAAAAAGACAAAATCCGACCGTACACAAACAGAAATAGAGGAATAAGGAAAGTGATTGATATACCTTGAGAGGAGGAAGGAAGAGAGTGGCGGTGGAAGAAGAAGGAGAGCATGATGAACATGAAGATGACGACCGTACACAAACTCTAACAATGCTAATTTTGGTACAATTCTTGCACTCCTGTAACTGCTTTTCAGGGGTGATTTGGACTGTTTTTTCTTTTTTTGAACTGAGGGTTTATTGGAAATAACCTCTCAACCTCTGAGGTAGAGGTAAAGACTGCGCACACTCTGAGTATGCTGCTGTTGTACTAATTTTGGTACATATTACCTAACTTCTGAAGTAGTTTATAATGTCCTGTCTGCTCAAATTTCTAATTGAAATTATTAACTGGAAAAAATGGACAAATGACTGCTTTGCTGGCATTTGGTTAAAACTATTAACATGACAAGGTTAGAGACTTCACTCAGAAAAGCATGGAAATGATGATGGTTATCTTATCCCATAGGAGCCCAGTCACGCTTCAACTAGATGATGGATAGGATAGCTGAGAGCATTATGCCAAATTCAGAAGTACAAACAGGATATCTATTGAAACTGGAAGAGAATAATATTCTGATCTTGACTAAACAGGATAGATATTCCTTTGATCAGGCTCAGCACCCTTTTGCTCTAAGAACTACAACCAACCTTGACCAATTGAACGTTAAAGAAAATGCCAATCAGAAGAGGCAGCAAAGCAACAGTTGGATTATGAGGAAACCATTTGCTTCAGAATTGAAAATTTGGTAATGGAAATCTTGGGAATAGACAAGCTTTAGCTAATTTGGTTTTGAAAAATTCAGTTTGATCATACATGATAATAGTAATAAATACATATTTCTATATTGTCTCCTAAACGACATTACAAAAGTTAATTTTTCCTATCATAAGTAATAGGTAAAGCAAGACTCTTCAACCAATTGAAATCAAATCAATGATATCTTGAAAATGCTAAAGACAAATTCATCGAGCATCGTTCACCTGGGAAAGGGTTGGAATAGCAGAAGGATCAAATTCATCGCAGTTCTTGGGATTAATAGGAACACAAATCAGGCCTGCCAAAAAGAGTAAACTCTGTTAAAATACACCGACCATAAATGAAAGCATATCCAATGATAAGGAGCTGCAACAATTCAAGTATCTTTGTTGTGCATTGTGGTTCAAGCATAGAAGAAGTGCATCTGTTTTGGGGTGCACACAGAAATGAGCCTTTAATAAGTGATTCATGTGCTTTGAGACCTGAGACGTTGAAAAAGTAAACCTTCAGTTGGAATTTATGCATTAAAACATGTAAGGAATATAATCAAGTCCTATTGTACTTGTTGCTCTCCAGGCAGGCTTTTTATTCCTCTGGGTTTTAAAAGTAATGTTACACTCCATATAAGTTGTTCTAAGGCTCCAAATAGGTGGAAAACTGGAAATCGCACAAACCACCGTATCAAGCCTTTAATAGGTAAAAGAAAAAATAATTTCTTTGATGCATCTACGAAGACCCTAGCCCAAAAAATGAAAAATGGATTCATAAAGCCCATAGTTAAAAAGTATTGAAAACTGCAAGGTGGACATAACCCTAGCTTGTTATTTCTCTTAATTTGAATACTACTACACGTATTTCATCTTGTTAAACTGAAACCATTAATTTGAGAACTGTATCAAATCCCCCCTATTTATTTTACGGAAACGAATGATTCAAAGTCAACTAATCTGCATACAACTTAATTAGCACCATATTCCCTGTGGGATTCGACCCCAACCTAGTTGGGTTATATATTTGACAACGACCGCTTACTCTCTCGTAAGAGAGATGTAATTTGGGCGTATCAAATTTTGGCGCCGTTGACGGGGAATACGGTTGTCGATTGAGTTTATGTGTGTTAATTGACTATTAGTCAAGTTTCCTGATTTTACGTTTATTTGTTGTTTTTGTTCGTTACAGGCTCATTATTGTTTATGCCACGAACCAGAAGTTTAGGAGAACTAGTATTACCCTTCAATCCTGAACCTCATCTCATTGAAAGAATGGCTAACCAACAGGAAGCTGAAATATTAGCCGTTTTGGCTAATGCTCAATTAAATCTACAGAATGCAGATAACCCAGGTCGGGTACCTAATCTAGATGAAGAGGACCTAGCAGATGATGATTTAATTGACCCGGCTAATAGGAGGCATGCAGCAGGTGTAGTTGCACCTGTAAATCGAAATTGTCTATTCAGAGGAAGACCAGACCGCCAAGCTGCACAGTTTGATGTTGACAACGATGAGGACGATTTAGATGGAACTGGATCTACAGGGGCAATCATTCTACCACCACTAGCTCCTGGGGTGAAATTCAACATCACTAGTACTCTGATCCAACTACTGAATCTGAAAGGACTATTTGGTGGATTACCTGGTGATGATCCAAATCTATATTTGGTGAATTTCATCAGTATCTGTAAGTCATTTGATAATCCTGGAGTGGGACAAAATGCTATTCGTCTAAGATTTTTCCCACTGTCTCTGTCAGGAGAGGCAACGATATGGTTGAATGAGCTGACTCCTGATTCTATAACAAACTGGAGGCAATTGAAAGAAGCTTTCCTAGAAAGGTTCTTTCCTCCCTCCAGAATGTTACAGTTGAGGGATGAGATCAGCAACTTTAGGAAATTGGCCAATGAAGCTTTGCATGAGACTTGGGCGAGGTTTAAAAAGAAGTTGACTCAATGCCCAAACCATAAGATGACTGACGAACACTTGATGGAAATATTCTACAGAGCTTTGAACTCACTTACAAAGCCAATAGTGGATAATGCTGCAGGAGGAGCTTTTATGGAGCTCACCTTTACTGAGGCTGCGGACATATTAGAAAGAATGACTAAGACAAGTAGAGCTTGGCATACTAGAGATTTTGTGGTAGCAAGTAATACTGGTTCTAGTGTAATATCAGCAAAGCAACGTAGGAGAAAAGAGGAGCGTGATCAGGATATGGCTCACATGAAAACCCAGATGGATCTGCTCATGAAACATTTACTAGCAGGGAATATAGAAAAGGTAAAAGTTGTGGGGTCCCATGGTAAGGGAGCTGAATCAAACACCGAGGAAGAGGCTAACTACTTGCATAACCAGAGGGTTTTCGGACCGGTGGTCAAGGAAACCAAGGTTGGAACCATCAAGGAGATTGGAAGAATAAAAGTGACAGGAGTGGACTGTATGTACCTCCTGGAAGCCGTGATAATGCTGCCACCAGTTCAGGCAAAATGTCCATAGAGGACATGATGGAGAAACTATTAAAGGAAGTTGAGGCGACCAATTCTGGGGTGACTACTATGAAGAGTGACATATCTTCCATGAGTCAACTAGTAAACTTGCACTTAAGTGCTATTAAACTACTAGAGCAGCAGATGAGCCAATTATCAACAACATTCAACCAAAGACAGAATGGGACTCTACCAAGTGATACAGTGCAGAATCTGAGGATTGATGGATCGTGTATGGCCATTACCACTAGGAGCGGTAAGATGTTATCTAGTCCAAGATTGGAAGCATCCTCTCATACTGATATGGTCGAAATGGATTGGGAGAGGGTTGGTGAATCTTCAGTGGTGCCTGTGGAGTTGGGAGGTTCGAAAAAGAAGAGTGCGGAAGTGGAACAACTAACTAAGCCAAAGCATGTTAGTGATGTGGAGCAAGGCATAAGAAAGGAGGTAAAAGTTGCTACAACTAAAATCCCAAGACCACCACCCCTATTTCCACAAAATTTAAAGAAGAAAGAAGATGATGGCAAGTTTGGCAAATTCATGGCTATGTTGAAGCAGTTGACAGTGAATGCGCCCTTAGTTGAAGCTCTGGAACAGATGCTCGGATATGCTAAGTTTATGAAAGGCTTGCTAACAAAGAAAAGGACTGTGAGCTATGAAATGGTAGACAATCTTTATCATTATAGTGCTATTGCTACAAGATCTATTGTCCAGAAGAGAGCAGATCCGAGAGCATTTACTGTTCCATGTACGATTGGATTGCTGAAGTTTGAAAAGGCCCTTTTAAATCTTGGGGAAAATATAAATCTTATGCCATTGATGATTTTCAAGAAACTAGGTTTGGGAGATCTTATGCCCACCAATATGCGGCTTCTAATGGCGGATAGATCGGTAAAAAGGCCGATTGGGATTCTACATAATGTACTTATAAAAGTTGTGGATTTTATATTTCCTGCCCACTTTGTAATTTTTGATTGCGAAGTGGACTTTGAAGTACCCATAATTTTGGGTAGGCTGTTCTTAGCAACTGGGAGAGTGTTAGTTGACATAGATCTGAATGATTTGAAATTTAGGCTCAACGAGAAAGAAGTTAGTTTTGAAGTATGTCAGTCTATGAAACAACAAAAGGAGATGAGTGTCTTCTCGATTTTTGATGTATTCTACGAAGATAAGCGAGATGTATCGGTTAAGTATAGGTCTGTTGTGGAGACCATAGCTGGTTTGGTTGAACTTGCAAGCAAGGATGTGAGTGACTTCAAAGTGGTTGGACTAGGAATAAAGCATTGTCTTGATCCAACAAATGAGGTACAAATAGTATCATCGATGTATCTTGATGAAGTCTGAGTAGTCAAGATAATCGAGTCGTGCCACGACTTTAAATCAGGCGCTACATGGGAGGCAACCCATGATTTTATTTTCACTTTATCATGTTAAACAAAAATGCAAAAAGATGAGTCGAGCCACGATCGAAACTACGACGCTTAGTGGGAGGCAACCCATCCTTCTAATCATTTTTATTTGTTTTTGAGTAAGTATAGGTGCATGAAGTACTAAGGAGGAGATTAGTACCACATTTGATTTGGAATTGAGCTATGCCAATGGTGGTAAGTTTAGGAGTGATGGGAACATTACAGGTAAGTTGGAGTAGTCAAATGTGTAAGGCTCAAGTATGATTCGCATTAGAGTCGTGCCTCAAATTATGTTAATTCGATACAAAAAGTTTCGCGGTGTCGGATTTTAAGTGTACTATTGGGTGTGGCTCTCAATTTCACTTGAATCTTAGTAAAGGCATTATTTAGCACTTAGCATAGATGCATTGCTTCATACCAAGCAAAATGAGGGCATGTGTGCATCGCACACCTTTATGTGTGCGACCAAGAGTGCGCCGCACATCCCATCGCAAATGCTCACTGGACCAACTATGCGATGCCCAATGCGTCACACACCTTGATGTGTGTGATAACTTATGTGTCGCATACTTTAATATGTGCGATAAGATATGCGTCGCACACCTAGCCGCACATGCCCACTGCCTTAATTCTACGATACCTTATGCGACGCACACCTTGATGTCTGCGATAGGTAGTGCATCGCCCACTTCTCCGCATAGGCTCACTATCCCAACTGTGCGACAATGTATGCGACGCACACTTTGAGATGTGCGATAAGATGTGCGTCGTACACTTAGTCCAAATAAGCCTAAAACCCAACTTCCAACTTTAACTTGGGGCAACCCGACCCAGATTTTCATTCTTCAAATAGACTTCATACCCTAAATTCCCAAATTCATCCTTATTTCACCCTTAAGCCGTCTAATATTGATCTCTCAGCATTCTCTTTGTCCTTCACTAATCTTCCATCTTCGAGGTAAGTTTTATTTTTTTTAATCCTTAGTTATTGTGACTCTATGTTATAGTTAATTATTTTTTTAAGGATACAAATTAAATTATTTCCATGGCGATATTGTGAAAGTGATGGTGTTTTGTATATTTTGGTATGGTTGAAAGTGTAGAGCATGATTCTGTTTAAAAAGTGCTTTATTGAAATAGAATTGGGGGAATTGAAGTGAGTGAATTGTATTACGAATAATGTAGGTGCACCATACCAAAGTGTATGTCGGCGAAGTCTGAGTACCTGATAATAACACTTAATTGGTTTATACTAACAAATTAAGTGTGGGGTGGTGACTTCACCACCTTCATCTTAATTGTAGTTAGTTTCATTATGTGTGGCTGACGTGGATGATATGATGAACACAGGAAAAATGACTCTGATGATGATCTCAATGTAGGTGGCATGACTCCTAATGTGGATGAGGAGTACTACTAGCCAGGTTATTTATCTTGTTATTTGCACTAGGGACAGTGCTGAGCTTGAGTGTGGGGTGGCTGGTTACTTTGCTACTTGTTTAGTAAGAAAATAGTACCTTCTCCTTAGCTTTCTTCTGTGATAGGATTAGTTATTTTATTTATTTTTTTTCTTGTTAGATGTTTATTCTATTTAGTCATAATTAGGTGTTTTTCTCGATGATGGATGAATGACGACCATCTTAACAGAAAATTAGACATTTAATTGCATGTAACTGTTCTTCTGGATCACATGACATTATAACATAAGTATGTGATGGATCATTACGTTTAAAACACCTAGGCTCTAGTTGTGACTTTTGTTGTGATTGTTGGTTTTATTTGAATTCATGTAATTGTTGGGTCGAGAATCTATAACGCTCCTAATTGAGTTGACCATGTGCCATGAGTGTGTAAGAATGTTGTATATTCCTTGTTGCAACTGATGCTAGTACTTTCCTGGTGTGTGTGCACAGCGAAATAAATATTGTGAGTTTAGGAGATGATTTAGGCATTTCTTTGATAGCCATTGTTCATACCTTCTTTTGACCTACCTTTGTACATTATCTTAGCTAGCCCCGTTGAGCCTTTAGCTTATTCTTCTGTTAGCCTTATATGTAGCCTATTTCGTTCTTTAATAGATCGTAATTTGATCCAAAAGCTCTTAAGCGCTTTAATGTAAAATCAACTTGAGTTAGAAGTTTGACAATTAGAGGAAAAAGGTGAAATTGATGCCCCAAAGTCTAGTTATTGGCGTGTGAAATTGATGTGGTTGGGAGTAGCAAAAATTGTAAAAGAAAAAAAAAAGTTCTAAATTTTATCCCGGACATGTTACAATGGACCTATTTTGGCCCTGGTCCTTCTTGGATATTGTGCACCTCAACTAAGGCAAATCACTTAAGTTGAGGGTGGCTATTATAGGGGTGCATAACGTGAAAATAGTGTAAAAATATATATATATTTGAGAGGATTTCATACTCCCACCATAGTGTTATTAATTGAGCTTAACGAGTTGGGGTGAAAAGCAAATCTGTGAAGATAGCAGAAGTGGAAGTTGGTTGTTAGAGATTGGTTTTAATTGCATAATGTAGTGTATTAAAGAGCTTAGGGAAGATAGTCACTATTTCTGGCCAAAATAGTTCCTACCCATCCTTTAGCCTGCATTACAACCCGTAAAAGACCTATTTGATCTTAATCTTAGCATTCTGATATTAGTGAAGTATTACACTAAGGGCAAGCATATGGTCATTAGTTGTAATTTGAGAATTCTTTGTGAGAGTGAGCGCAACCTGATTCTTGTACCCATTTTGTTAGAAATTGTATGATTGAGAGTGATTATGGGTAACTTTCTTGTTGTGAGGGCACATGGTTGATAAAGGCTGGGTAATTTATATGATATCTTTTCTTAAATGGTATGCATGAATTTTCCAACTTAGTGAGTCAATTCTTGAGGGTAGGTTGTCTCTAGTAATGATTCATGAATCTACTTCTTGTTCATAATTGTTGTGTGAGCCTATTTGAGCATCTTGTTTTCCTTTGTAGGTGCTAAGACTTGTATAGTATGCATAAATGGATATGTTGTTTGAGGAAGAACAAAGCTTTAAGTGTGGGGTGGTGATCTTGGGTGTATTTATACGTCGAAGCACCATAATTTATCCATGTTTTAGCTAAGTTTAGAGAATAAAATTCCTAGTTTCTTATGTTTTTACTCTACTTCTATGTAATTGAGCTAACCGATGTGATTAGTATGATTTCAGGTATTAATGAGGTAGATCAAGACATAATGGGATTATGGAATGTGGATGGAATATGACACAAGAGAGCGTAGCAGTCTGGACCAAATGTGGCGCCTAAAAACTATGTCCAAGACTAATTTATCATTTATAATTAGTTCAGGGACTTAGAAGGCAATTATGAGAGAAGAGATTATTAAAAGACTTAATGCTGAATTTTTATTCATTATTGAATTATTCTGTATTATTTTGGAGAGAGGAGAGTGGCGGCTTAGCTTGGAGAGAGAGAGAAAACGTTTTTCTCCTGTTCTCACAATTCACACACCAAGATCATCTTCTAGTTTTTGGTATGATGAATATTTCTATTGTGATTTTCGTTTTATTCATGAGTAGCTAAGTTTATTAGTTAGGGTTATGGAAGTCTTGTAGCATACAATCTATCACTTTGGGTTTTGAATTCATTATGCATTGATTTGTTTATATCATACTCTCTTCGCTTATCTTGAATTCTCGTGGTTGCAAACATAGAGGATATGCCTTAAAACACAACTTGTTCGGAAGAAAGATTGATGTTCGGAAAAGAGAGTAGTGACAAGGGAATAGGATTACCAACCCCTATTTCATAAGTTAATGCCTTAGCAGGATTAACTACTTGGAGATTTCGTATTGTTTTTGGTAAACGCTTTTGATTCAAGAGAACTAAAGTGAATTAGTCCTTGATGGTTGAGAAACACTAGGATTATGTTATTAAATACAATACGATTCTCTGTAAGCACGATGCATGTATGAATTTGTAAAGCCCATAGTTAAAAAGTATTGAAAACTGCAAGGTGGACATAACCCTAGCTTGCTATTTCTCTTAATTTGAATACTACTACACGTATTTCATCTTGTTAAACTGAAACCATTAATTTGTGAACTGAATCAAATCCCCCCTATTTATTTTACGGAAACGAATGATTCAAAGTCAACTAATCTACATACAACTTAATTAGCACCATATTCCCTGTGGGATTCGACCCCAACCTAGTTGGGTTATATAGTTAACGACCGCTTACTCTCTCGTAAGAGAGGTGTAATTTGGGCGTATCATTCATCCAAGGGTCCCTTCCGACCCTTGGAGTCCAAGAATCCTTTTCAAAGCTTAAGTTATGATTTCGCATGATTTATATCATAATATGTTCATATATGTGTTGTAATTTGAGTGTCAAGTTATGGATATGTGAATTTCATGTGAAATAAACTAATACGTATGTTGGTTGATGTAAGTATCATATTGAATCCCCTAAATTGTGAATTGGATATTGAAGTCATTATATGTTATCATGTTGTTCATTCCCATGTACAAGGTATTGCCTTTCAAGTGTTTGATAAAATGTCTAGATGAGTGGGAGTTGAATTGTGACTATTTGCTATGCTTTTAAATTTATGGTATGGTTCTAGTGTCAATGATATTGAGTCTTGGGGGTTATAATACCCATAATTTATTGTTTACTTGGATTTTAGTAGTTTTAGAAGTGTCCTAGTTATGTCAAGAGTGGTAACACTCAGTCAGTTAACATGGTCAATATGAGTTCAGTAAAGCTTAGCTCAATCTAGTGATGAGTGTTGTTTTAGTTGGGAGCAAGATTCAACACCGAGTGAACCCAGGGATGGGGGCATTCCTGCCAACTTAAGGTGTGACCCTTAGTAGTAGTCCCTGAGTTACAGAACTACGTAGCTAGCATAAGTTGTTATGTTTTCCTGCCAATTTAGGGTTAACATACATATATATATATATATATCATGAGTCTTCCTGCCAGATTATGGTTGACCCAACCTTTGTTAGTAACCCATGGCACGGTACTAACACCCTTCCAACTGGGGTCTTAGGTTGGTCCCCAATCAGTCTACATTGGGGCATGTCTGTTAGATGAAAACTCCCACAGTTTCAGTTTTAGTACTTTGTTCAGAGCTTAGTTTAGTCTTGCTTGACCATAGCATATAGTTTACTAGTTATTTGACTATCAGATTTCAGTATCTCAGTTTACAGACTACTTCTGTACTTGTTTTATGCATTGTCATGCATTCTCAGTCTTTACAATTTTCATGCATCATTACTCAGTACCTCATTCTATACATTTAGTCAGATATTACTCATGAACATGAACCCGTACATATCAGCCTAACCTTATTTAGCATACCAGTAGATTCAAAGTACTGACCGCATGCTCATTCTCTTGAGCTATGATGTCTTATATCATAGGTTCAGACGCTTGGAATCTCGATCGTACTTAGACATGCCAGTGCATTAGCAAAAACCGTGGTGAGTCCTCTTCCTTCGAGGATGAGTTATTTTGTATTTAGTTATATCAATAGTTCAGTTATTTAGTTAGTTGGGGACTTTTCCCATCAACTCCACAATCAGATAGTTTAGAGGCTTTCAGACTAGTACAAACAGTTTGCTCAGTTTTTAGTTGTTTTATCAGTATGTTTCTAGACATTTTAAACCATATTTTAGTATTGTTTTCAGTTATTAAAATCTTATGGCATTTCAGTTGAAATTTCGTATGTTTTGTTTATCAATTTTATTCAGCACTCACCGCAGGTACCAGCTCATGGGTTAGCTTGTGGTCTCATGGGACTATAAGCACTATGTGACATCTAGGGTGTACTCCCGGGGCATTATATGGTTATAGAGTGGGAGGGTGGTTCCATAGCTCCTAGGGGAGGTTTATTTCTTATCTTAGAGTTTGGTATTAATTTCTAAAGGTTTTCTTCATCACTTGATCCATGTTAAAGATTCTAACTTGCAAGGTCTTCTTTACAGTCAGTTCCGGTGGTAAATGAATATCCTGAGGTCTTTCCAGATGATCTTCCTGGTGTTCCTACTGATAGGAGAATAGAGTTTGGTATTGATTTGGTTCCGGACACTCATCCAATATCTATTCCTCCTTATAGAATGGCTCCGGCTGAGTTGAGGGAACTCAAGGAGCAACTTAAGTGTAACACCCCATATTTTTAAGCTAGACTTTGAAGCATCGTTCTTACGTGTGTAAACTATAATCCCATGATTTACTTTCAAATTCATGTTTCTTGATCTTTATCCTAGTATGCGTGAAGTAATTTCGAAGTGAAAAATATTCATAGGAATAATGTAGAACAAAGTTGTGCTAAGAGCCTTTGATTCGTCCAAAGTTTGGTATTCGATTCTACAAGGGTCTACTTTGAACGTGAATAACTTTTGATATAAGTAGAATTTTGCAGTTCAAGACCCACTTATTGTATATAATTGAGTTAGATTTCCAATGATACCAATTTTTCCTTAATCCGATTCTCTAGCAAAAAGTTATGGCTTTTTTTGTGAGAGGCAGTAAGGGTAGGCGATATGCCTGCGCCACCCAGGTTAGTCCGCCGGGATAAAGAGGGCACCGTGGGAGGAGTCCACCGGGATAAAGGGGGCGACGCCTGGTCAATTCCTTCACTGTTTGAGCTTCTTCAATGTCAAGGGGTACTATGGTCCTTTCTCCCAACCCCAAACGTCCAAGGCACGAATTAAATCATCTCAAAAGGCATTATTTGCCTATCTTCTTCAAATCGACTCACGTAATAACCCTCCCCTTTCCCCCATGAACAAAGTTCAAGATTTTTCTCTCAAGAAAATAAGGATTCAAGCTTCAATTTCAAGTTTACTTCAAGAATCCATCTAATTAAGGTATGTGGGAGTTCATCCATGGGTCCCCTTTCACCCATGGATTCCAAGAACCCTTTTTGGTTTTAAATTATGAGTTTTACATGTTTAAGTTGAACTCTCTCCATGAATCTATTGTTAATTGAATTGCAAATTATGATTATAAGCGTTTTCTAGTGGAATGAGTCATATCATGTTTTGAATGTTGCAATTTCCATGTCATGTTCAGTTGATTCAGGATAAATCCCCAAGTTATGAATTTAGCCATGAAATTCTATTGTTTCCTCATGTTTAAGATATTCTCATGTATAAGTTTATGATTTTCACTTGTTTGATGAAATTCCCATGGTTGGGTCTTTGAACCATAATCACTTATTACATTATTTCAAGTTTGATATCGTATTTTATACTCATTCAGTGTTGGTGGGTTATGAACACCCGATACCTATGTAATTTACATAAATTCAGCTTTTCAAGTACTCATACAGTTAATCCATGACTGTTATTAGTATACTTACATGTTTATGATCATGATGAGCACTATCAGATATGTAATAATGTTCAATTGAGTTCAGTCTAGTCCAGTATCAGTGTCAGTTCAGTTGGGAGTAGGATTTAGCACCGAGCGAACTCAGGGATGAGGGCTCACCTGATAGTAGATATTGCAACCTATAGTAGCAATCCCCGAGTTATAGAACTACATAGCCAGCGTAGGTTAGAGATGTCTACCTGCTAGATAAGGGTTAACAAGGTGTGTACCTGCTAGTTGAGCGTGACATATATCTCATTAGAGCACCTGCCAATTGAGGGTGACTCCTTAGTCCTTCTGGACACCATTTTAGTGGATCCACGCAGCCAGTGTTAGTACTCGTGGCACAGTACTAACCCCCTTCAAACTGTGGTTACAGGTTAGACCTCAATTAGCTCAGATTAGGGCATGTCATTTATCTGATACCTCCCACAGTTTCGGTCAATATTCAATGTATTTTCAGTTCAGGTTTAGTTGACTAAGTGTACAGACTTTTAGATGGTTAGGTATACAGATTTCAGTCTTTCAAAATTATAAATTTTCTCAGTGACATAACAGATATACACTTAGTCTTGCATTCTCAGATATTATAATTTTTGCGCATTCAAGCTCAGTTATCTCATGTTGTTCAGTTAGTCCTTATCTTATATGAATAGTATCCCATAGTTTCAGTCCAATTATTCAGAGTAAGTACAGTTCAGTTTTACATAACCAGTATTCAGTTATCAATTAATCAGTATATAGTTATTAGTTAATTAGTATACAAATACCAATTAATCAGTATCCAGATACCAGTTATTCAATATTCATACGTCAGTAATTCAGTATTCAACTATCAGTCAATCAGTTCATCAGATCAACATAGTATATATTATGTTTGGCTTTGTATGTTTATGCATTCTTGCTTAGTATATTTGTACATTCAGGCCCTTGATTTATGTCAGTTTTCAAACCTAGTCTTCATACAGTATCCATGTTTTACTATTTTTCCGTTTTAAGATATATCATCTTTCAACTTATTTCAGTCTCTGGGTGAGTCTAAAACTTAATATGCATGCTTTAAGATTTCATATATAATCAGTTTTATTTATTGAATTCACCCCCACTTACTCAGTATATTCCAGAAGTATTGATCTATATATACATCTGTGTGACTACATTACTTCATAATGTAGGTACCAGTTATAGCCTGCATATCATGATTTAACAATTGCAGTTTCCATCTAGCAGGTAATGAGTTCTCCTATTTCAGGGACTCCAGTCAGATGTTGATCATGTACTTCATTTTTATAATTATCATTTGTATTGATTAGTGGTATCTGGTGGCATATCCCAGCTATCTATAGTCAGTATAGTAGAGGCTTCATAGATGTCAGATAGAGTCAGTTATGTAATTTCAATTTATCTCTTCAGATTTATCAGATTATAAACTTTATTAGTTACATACTTATTCAGATTTCATTATTCTTATGTTTCCACATAATAGAATTAGCTACTTAGTACATATTAAATCAAATACTCAAGTAGTATGCCAGTTCATGGGTTAGCCTGAGATCACCTATGGTTTCAAGCACCGTGTTACGACTAGAGGGTAGCCTCAGGTCGTGACTTTAAGGATCTTTTGGATAAGGGGTTTATTTGACCTAGTGTATCCCCGTGGGGAGCACCGGTGTTGTTCATGCGTAAGAAGGATGGTTCCTTTTGGATGTGCATTGACTATCGACAGTTGAATAAGGTAACGATCAAGAAAAAGTATCCCCTTCCATGGATTTATGACTTGTTTGATTAGTTTAAAGGTGCCAAGTCATTTTATAAGATAGATCTTCGGTCTGGGTATCATCGGCTTAATATTAGGGAGAAAGATATCCCTAAGATGGCTTTTCATACTCGGTATGGGCACTTTGAATTATTGGTGATGTCATTTGGTTTGACTAATGCCCTAAAGACATTTATGGACTTGATGAACAGGGTTTTCAGGCAGTTCTTGGATCTCTTTGTCATTGTGTTTATTGATGACATTCTATTTTATTCCAAAAGTGAGGTGGATCATGTTAATCAACTCCATGTGGTATTGCAGACCTTGAAGGAATAACAATTGTATGCCAAGTTCTCCAAGTGTAAGTTTTGGTTGAACGCTATGACTTTTGTTGGTAATATTATTTCTAGTGAGGGGATCATGGTGGATCCACAAAAGATGTTTGTGGTTAAAAGGTGGCCTAGACCCACGAATCTAGCCAACATTCGGAGCTTCTTGGGTTTGGTTGGGTATTACCGATCGTTTATGCAGAGCTTTTCGATGATAGCTGCTCCTTTGACTAAGTTGACTCAGAAAGAGGTGAAATTTTCTTGGTTGAATGCATATGAGGGGAGTTTTGAGAATTTTAAAGATAAGCTAACTTCGCCTTCAGTTTTAACATTGACTGAGGGCAGTGAGGGGTTTGTAGTTTATTCTGATGCACCTCAAGTAGGGCTTTGTTGTGTCTTGATGCAACATGGGAAGGTGATTGCTTATGCTTCTAGGCAGTTGAAGGTACATGAGAGGAATTATCCTACTCATGATTTGGAGTTTTTGGCCATGGGTTTTTCTTTAAAAATCTGACGACATTATCTATATGAAGTGCATGTAGATATCTTTTCTGATCATAAGAGTCTACAGTATGTGTTCACTCAGAAGGATCTAAATCTCAGGCAAAGGAGATGGTTGGAGTTTCTCAAAGACTATGACATGAGTCTTCACTATCACCCATGTAAGGCTAATAAGGTTGTTGATGCTCTTACCAGGATATCCATGAAGAGTTTGGCTCTTGTGGAGGAAAGAAAGAGGGAATTAGTGAAAGATATTCATCACTTGGCTAATTTTAGAGTTTGTCTTTTAAACTCCGAGGATGATGGGATGATGGTATATGAAGTGGTTCGGTTATCTCTTAGTGAAGAGATTAAGGCAAAGCAAGTTCTAGATCCTATCTTGATGAAAATCAAGGGTAATGTGGGTATGAAGAAGGTAATGGTGTTTAAGAGTAGTGGAAATAGTACTTTATGGTACCAAGAGAGGTTATGCATTCTGGATGTCGATGGGTTATGACAAAAGATCTTGGTTGAGGTACATAAATCTCGCTACATTGTACATCTCAGCTCAATGAAGATGTATCATGATCTTAAGGAGATGCATTGGTGGAGTTGTATGAAAAGGGACGTGGATGTTTTTGTGTCCAAATGCTTGGTGTGTCAACAAGTTAAAGTTGACCACATGAGACCTGGTGGTTTATATAAAGAGATTGTTGTGCCTGAATGGAAATGGGAGGTAATCAATACAAATTTTGTTAGCGGTCTTCCTCAGTCTCAAAATTAATTTGATTTGATTTGGGTTATCGTGGATAGAATGACAAAGTTTGCTCACTTTTTTCCAATGAGGACTACCTTTTTAGTGGAGGATTATGCGAAGTTATATCTTCAGAAGATTGTGAAGCTGTATATGGTACCTATTTCTATTATCTCTGATCATGGTACGCAATTTTCATCTTAGTTTTGGAAGTCTTTTTAGAAGGGATTGGGTACTAAGGTGAGTCTAAGTACTTCTTTTCATCCTCAGATGGATGGGCAAGAAAAAAAAATTATTCAGACATTGGAGGGTATGCTTCGGGCATATGTGGTTGATTATGGTGGCAGTTGGGTTGAGCATCTACCTTTGGTAGAGTTTGTTTCCAATAATAGCTATCATTCTAGTCTTGGTATGGCTCATTTTTAGGCATTGTATGGTAGGAGGTGTAGATATCCAATTGGTTGGTTAAGGAATGGTGAGGTGGATATGTTTGGTCCGAATTTGGTTTATCAGGCTATGTAAAAGGTGAAGGTGATTCAGGATAGGCTTAAGGCTGCCCAAAGTTGCCAAAAGTCCTATGCAGATATAAGGCGTAGAGAGTTGGAGTTTGAGGTTGGGGATAAGGTGTTCCTCAACGTATCTCCCATGAAGAAAGTAATGTGGTTTGTCTAAAAGGGGAAGCTCAGTCCCCGGTATATTGGCCCTTATGTAGTTTTGCGGAGGGTTGGAAATGTTTCTTATGAATTGGAGTTGTCTTCTAGTTTGAACTTCATTCATCCAGTATTTTATGTCTCCATGTTGAGGAAGTGTATTGGTGATCCTTCTTCGATTGTTTCTTTGAAGGGGTTGGGTATCTTAGACACTCTATCTTTTGAAGAGGTCCTGATTGAGATCTTGGATAGGATGGTTCGTCAGTTGTGAACCAAGGATATGGATTCGATTAAGGTTCTTTGGTAGAACCATAAGGAGGAAGAAGCTACATAGAAAATAGAAGAGAACATGAAGTCCAAGTATCTGCATCTGTCTTTTTCTCCTGGGATTCGTGCGGAAGGTATGTGTCTTTAACACATATTTATTTTCCGAGTTTGTTAAAGGAAAGATTAATATCTTTGCCTCTTTGTTTTCAAACTTTGTTAAAGATTGGAAATATATTTGACAATGCAAATGACTCATGGGTGTGATTACCCCTACCTTGTCCATTTTTCGAGGACGAATGTTAGTAGTGGGGGAGACTGAAATAGCCTGGTTTCCAAACCTTAGAAAATTTTCTTGATTTCTGATTTATGGGAAAAGTACGACTTAGGGGAATGAGTCATACACTTGGGTAAGGGTGGTATGGTCCAGTCGTATGCAGATCATTGTTAGTTAGTAGAATGGATGTAGTTACTGGAAATAGTACGATTTGGATGGTACGAGTCGTATAGTTGGGTATGGGTTGTTTGGTTACTTCACTTAACCTTAGTATTGGTAACTTAAGTTGGGTCTGAGTATGAGTGGCTTACCATGAGACGTAAGCCAAGGTACGAGTTGTACCCAGGGCTCGTATGGTGGTCAGTGTTCAAACCTCCTGGATTCTATTCTGCCAAGGGTATAGTTTATGGGTACTAGTCATACACTTGAATATGACTTGGGTTTAGGTGTGTCATAACTTGGACAATGTTGGGTTAAAGAGAGAAAGCCTAGGGTACGAGAGATAGGTACCACTCGTATAGGATGGGTACAACTCATAAGGGTCAATCGTATCCTATGATGGGAATTTAATGCAGTTTAAGTGAGGGCAATCTAGACATTTCCCCACTTATCCTTAGAAGGTCCTATGACTTATATTGCACTTGGAAGGTTATTTTCCCTATTATTCTATTCTTAAACACTTGGAAAACACTCTTAAAACCTCTCTAGAGTTCTTGGGCAAAGGAAGCTAGGGTTTCATCTTAAAGAGCAAATTGGGGCTTGTCTTGGTGATTTCTCTCCATCATCATCTTGGTTTAAGGCATGTTCTCTTACCTATTATTAGTTTCAACTAAAGGCATTGTTTTATACAATGTTTTCATGATTTGAATGTTGTATGATTATGGGTTTTAAAATATGATTTGGGGGTTTTGGTTATAAATGCTTAGTTAAGGTTTTCCCATGTTTTAATTATGCTTTTAAATGAACTAATGGTGGTTTTGGATAATCTATTGCATGGGAATGGATCATTGGTAATGGACTTTGGTTTTGGAAATACTATGCCCCCAATGTGTTTGATAAAATGCCTATAACAATGCTTTCACTATAATTTTGGTTTTTCAATGGAACTTATGAATAGTTTAAACCTATTAATGGAACCCTAAATGATATGAATAGTTTAAATGGTTTTGAATGGATTGAAAAGGCCATGGTGGCTATAGTTTTTGTTTAATTGGAAATCATGTGGAGTACATGGGAATCCCTTAAGGATTGGATAAGGAAAATACTTGCAAGTTATAGTCTGTATGATAATATCACTACTAACAGCCTTGGTCAACAATAATGGAATAATGGTTTGGTTGGAAAATGGTTTTAATTGGGATTAAAGGAGGGGGGTATGTAGCAAAGCCATGAAAGGTGGAGGTCCCGGGTGGATCGAAATTGAAAACTAATATTTGCCGATGTAAGGTTTGGTCTAGTGATCGTGTGCATGATGTCACACTTTATATTTTGGGGGATGTACTAGTCATCCCAGGTTTTCTTCCCTGGGTGTACGGCTTTACGCATTTGGGCCCTTTCAGCAGGGGGAGCTGAACCCATTTAGCCCGTAGATGGTTTAGGACGATAGATCTAGACAACTCAGGTAAAGGTTTTAAATGGCATGCTAAACCCAATTCCGTTTCCCGATATGGTTATATATATATATATATAAATGTATGTATGTATGGTTTATGTGTATATGGATGGTTTTACTTGGTTTTATAAATGATATTATTTTATCCTTAGGTTTTATAAATGATATTATTTTATCCTTATCCTGAGTTCATGCTAGCGTTCACCCACTAACCCATCTTCGAGTGGCTATATGCCTACGTGATGTAGGAACCGGCCGTTCTACTTCTTTTTCTTAGCATTCAGACAATCAGGGGTCAGTAGTAGTGAGCTTTTATATATTTGGAAGACTCCGCTTCATGGATGTTATTTCATACTTTGGATTATTTATGGATATTTGTTTTGTAATGCCCCAAATCTGATATCCGGAATGCTACACAGTGCTCATGATCCCGAAGGACTACAAGATAACCCATGACTGATATATATGTACCTGTATACTACATAAAATACTAAATTATGCGAAAACATGAACTGAAAGACCGTAAGGTTCAAAACTGAACATAATCTGAATAATATAACATCTGTGTGGGGTAATAGAATACCCAAAACAAAACTAAAAATACTGAAGTCTGAAACATGATAGTCTAGAAAGTCTCTAACTGACTGAACTGTCTGAGTAAGAAGCAGATGGGACATGTCCCCAACTAACTCCAACTAATAAACTAATTAATGAGATAATAAGGAATAATCATGTTCTCGAATGATGAGGACTCACTTCTAACTCTGACTGCTGAAACTGGAATCTACTGTTGATCTGGAGCTAGTGTCTCTGAACCTATGGTATAAGACACCATAGCGCAAATGCATCAGTACTTTTAATGTACTGGTATGCATATGAGGTAGGATGAATGCATGGGGTTCATATGCATGAACAATAATAATAACTGACTAACTATCATGAGCGTAAGAATACATGCATGAGACATAACAACTGACACTAATACTGTGATAACATGATTACTGAATCTGAATATAACTGATAACATGAGTGACTGTATCTGACAGTCCTGAATCTGATAGAACTATCTGAGTTCCATACTGTGTCTGAGTTGACTGTATCTGACAATCCTGAATTCTAAAGAACTATCTAAGTTCTTTTACTAAGATTGATACTAAGACTGTGGGAGGTAGTCATCTAAACGACATGCCCCAAATGATGCATTATAGCTGAATTGGGGTCCAATCTATGCCCTGATTGGAAGGATGTCAATACCGCGCCACTGGTAAGGACAATATTTGAGTGACCCTAATATACCAGGTAACTCTAGTGAGAATGGTGGGAACCCTCATATAGCAGGCTAAGACACCTCATTTACCCTCATATAGCAGGTTATGATGTCTCAACCTATGCTGGCTATATAATTCTGGAACGCAAGGGTTACTTCTAAGAATTACACCCTCATATAATAGGTGAGTTCCCATCCTTGGGTTCACTCGGTGCTAATTTCTACTCCTATCTGAATAGACACTGAACATAATTTACTGAACTGAACATGGACTGAGTAACTGAATTCTGTTGACTTGCGGAATATTACTGAAATCTGAAAACCGACTGAGTTCATGAGATCATGGAGATTTCCTGAATCATAAGACTGTCTGAAGTCTAAGGATTCATAGCTTGATTGAGAGTATCATGGAAACATAACATGGCTCTAGGCACACAACTAGTATTTTGGGTACAAGTACCCCTAGGACTCGATGGAAGGAAAACTGACCAAGCATAACTTACTTGAACATATAACTAACATCATAATCCATAATACATTTATAGAAGCATTCTATCAAAACATGTGATAGGCATAACTTGTACATACATGGGAATTTCATGATATCACACTAGTTGGGCATTGTTCCTTCATCTAGGCATTTAATCAAACACATGGTAGGCATAGTACATGTAGACAACATTATACAACAATTAATCATCATAATTCATCTCTAATTTCATCATCTAGGGTTTATTCATAGGTTCACATGAATATACATTTATACAAATCAATTCCACATAAAATTGATCACCCAACATGGATTTGAATTCAATTGATCATTCTCAACATAAACAAAACAAACCCAACATGAAATTCATAAAGAAATCCATAAACTTAAACTTAGAAAAGAGAATCTTGGGCTTCATAGATGAAAGAAGTCTATGAATGAACACTACACATACCTTGGTTCGTGATTTAGTGAAGATTGACAGAGGAAATTCTTGATTCTGAATCTTCTATGAAAAGCCCTAGGTTGTTCTTGAGAGGTTTTTGAAAGAAGAGAGTGTATTTTGGATGAAAAGTGGTTGAATCACATGTTAAAGGGTTTAAATAGGGGTGGGAAGTTGACCCTTTTAACCCTGGATGCATTATTTAATTTCAGTAAAAATTTCTCGAATTGGACCCCTGGCGCGATGCGACTCTGTCGCACCGTGTCACTGGAATTTGACAATTGGGAAATTGAGGGATGACGCGACACGGAGCCATTGCGTTGCCCCTTCCTTTGTGACCTAGAACTTTAACGCAATGCGGGGGAGATCACGCTGAGACACTGGAAAAGGATAATTCTGAACTTGGGCGCTGGCGCGACGCGCCATAATCGCGGACCCCTACTAGAATTTTTCAAATGCCATGTTTTACGATAGGAACTTGAAATAGTCATAACTTCTGACCTGGTTATTTGATTTGGAGGAATCTTATACTGATGGAAAGCTTATTGAATTTTTCATATGACAAAAAGTGAAAATCTTGAAAATTCCTCATGGAATAGTCATCATTCAATTTAGAATCTAATACTAGGCATTCTTGGGATGAAATTAGCTAAGAAAAAGAATGGGGTATTACAATATCTCCCCCTTGAGAACATTCATCCTCGAATGAGATGGACTGAGAGGGCAGAAAAGACAACTAACGTATTTACTGAGCATGAATAACTGGAACATGATCTCATGACTGACAAGCTGAACATATAATACTGAACATGCATATCTGATGCATGTGTAACTAGTTCATGAATTCATGACTGAGTGTTCTGAAGAACTAAGTTTCTCACAATGAGAATACATGTCTGATGCATAATTACATAACTGAATTGACACATGAGTGCATGACTGAATATGTAATGGTACTTGATACCAAGTTTATAATGGGAACATGAGCATGAAACTGCATACCAAGTTTGTGATGAACACTGAACATGAAACTGAGTAAGCTTAAGGAGAACTATTACCTTGAGCTTGATCTGAGTTGGTGAAGAAGAGGTGAGGATACTTGGTACGCATGTCTGCCTATACTTCCCAAGTAGCTCCCTCGACGGACTGATTTCTCTAAAGAACTTTAACTAGAGGGACTTCTTTGTTCCTCAATGTATGAGTCTGATAGTCTAAGATTTCAACTGAAATCTCTTCATAAGAGAGAGTGTTCTAAACACCAATGCTCTAAATAGGGACTACAACTGATGGGTCACATATGCACTTCTTGATCAAAGAGACATGAAAGACTGGATGAACTGAGGCTAGATCTGAAGAAAATTCAAGCTCATAGGCTACCTTGCCAAAGCGATTGAGAATCTTGAAGAGACCGGCATATCGGGGACTAAGCTTTCCCTTCTTGCCGAATCTCTTCACTCCCTTCATGGGAGATATCTTTAGATAGACATGATCACCAATCTCAAGATCAAGATCTTTTCTACAAACATCTGCATAAGACTTCTGTTGGCTCTGAGTAGCCCGGAGTCTTTCTCTAATCAACTGGACTTTTTCTAAGGCGTCAAATACCAAGTCAGGGCCTATGACTGAGGCCTCACTAACTTCGAACCAACCAATTGGATATCTACATCTCCTACCGTAGAGAGCTTTGAATGGAGACATCTGAATACTGGAATGATAGCTATTATTGTATGCAAACTCAATCAAAGGCAAGTGGCCATCCAACTCCCTTTGAAATCAATTGCATACGCCCTTAGCATGTCTTCTAAATTCTGAATGGTCCTTTCTGCTTGACCATCTGTCTGAGGATGAAAGGTTGTACTAAGATGAACTTGGGTACCAAGACCCTTTTAGAATGCTTTCCAGAAATGATAGGTGAACTGGGTACCTCTGTCTGAGATAATGGACAACGGAACACCGTGCAATCTGACCAACTCCTTGATGTAGAGTTTAGTGTAATCCTCGGCTAAATAAGAGGTATAAACTGGAAGGAAATGAGCTGATTTGGTCATTCTGTCTATAATGACCCATACTAAATCACGATGATGATGAGTTCGAGGCAAACCCATCACGAATTCCATGTTTACTTCTTCCCACTTCCAAGTAGGAATAATAAACTCGTGCATAGGACCACTAGGCTTCTGATTCTCTATCTTAACCTGCTGACATGTAGAGAACTTAGCCACAAACTCAGCAATATCTCTTCATCCCACTCCACCAATAGACTTCCCGCAAGTCATGGTACATATTTGTGGCCCCTGGATGTATAGAGTAGTGTGCACCATACACTTCTGCAAGAATTCGCTGCCTTAAGTCATCTACACCTAGAACACAGAGATGACCCTGACAACGCAAAACACCATATCTCCCTTGGGAGAAAACCTCTACTTTCTGATTCTTGACTGACCCTTTTAACTTGACAAGGCTGGGATCTCTTTCTTATTTGTCTTTCACCTCGGAAACAAGAGATGATTCTGAACTACTCTGAACCCATATATTACCCTCATCTGTATCGACTAAGCGAACGCCTAGTCTGGCAAGTTGATGGACATCCTGAGCTAACTTTTTCTTATTGTCATCCACATGAGTAATACTATCCATACACAGTTTACTGAGAGCGTTGCCCTTGCCCGAATAATAAAGGACACTCATGTCATAATCTTTCAAGAGCTCTAACCAGCTTCTCTGATGAAGATTGAGATCTTTCTGAGAAAAGACATACTGAAGACTTTTATGATCTGTGAAGACATCTACATGAACTCCGTAGAGATAATGCCTCCAAATCTTCAAGGCAAAGACTACGACGGCTAACTCAAGATCATGAGTAGGATAATTCTTCTCATGGGGTTTAAGCTGTCTGGAGGCATAGGCTATGACCTGACCATGCTACATGAGGACACAACCTAAACCTACTCTTGATGCATCACAATACACTACGAACCCATCTAGACCATCTGGAAGAGCTAAAATTGGAGTTGAGGTGAGTCGAGTCTTCAACTCTTGAAAACTCTTCTCGCAAGGATATGACCACTGATACTTGACTTTATTCTAAGTCAATCTGGACATAGGGGATGCAATAAAAGAAAATCCCTCCACAAACCGTTTGTAATAGCCAGCCAAACCCAAGAAACTCCTGATATTTGATAGAGAGACAAGGCGAGGCCAGTTTCTTACTGCTTCGATCTTTTGAAGATCTACTCTAATGCCATCGCCCGAAATGATATGACCAAGGAATGCTACTGACCGTAGCAAAATTTGCACTTACTGAATTGGGCGAATAGCTGATGATCTCTGAGAGTCTGAAGTACTGTTCTGAGATGGTCTGCATGATCGCGCTCACTGCGGGAATAGCCCAGAATATCATCTATGAAGACTATGAAGAACATGTCTAAGTACTTCTTGAACACACAGTTCATCAAGTCAATGAAAGTGGCTGAGGCGTTGGTAAGACCAAAGAACATAACTAAGAATTTGAAATGACCATACCGAGTATGGAAAGCTATTTTCGGAATGTCATATTCTCTAACTCTGAGTGATGATAGACAGATCTAAGTTTTATCTTAGAGAAATAACTAGCACCCTGAAGTTGATCAAACAAGTCATCGATTCTGGGAAGAGGATACTTGTTCTTGACCGTGACCTTATTGAGTTGACGGTAGTCTACACACATCCTAAGAGAACCGTCTTTCTTGCGCACGAATAATACTGGAGCGCCCCATGGGGAAACACTGGTCTTGATGAGTCCCTTATCTAAGATATCCTTTAATTGTTCTTTCAGTTCTCTGAGTTCTGTTGGTGCCATTTTATATGGTGGAATAGAGATAGACTGAGTATTTAGAAGAAGATCAATACCGAAGTCTATTTCCCTTTTGGGAGGAATTCCTGGAAGATATTCGGGAAAGATATATGAGTATTCACCTACAACTGGAACTGATTCAAGGCTGGGATTTTCAGAACTAGTGTTCTTAACTCGAACAAGATGATAGACATATTCTTTAGATATCATTTTCCTTGCCCAAAGGTAGGAAACAAGTTGACCCCTGAAAGTGGATACAATAACCTTCCACTCAAGGATGGGTTCATTTGGGAACTGAAACTGGACTATTCTATTTCTGCAGTCGATTGTGGCATAGAAGGAATGAAGCCAATCAATACCGAGAATGATGTCAAAATCAGTCATCTCTAATTCGACTAAGTCTGCTGAAGTGACTTTCTGAAATATCATTACCGGGCAGTTCCTGTATACCCACCGGGATATGATAGTTTTACCCACTGGGGTAGAGACTGAAAAGAGCTCTGCTAGGATTTTGGGACTGATTCTAAAATCGCCTTCTATATAGGGAGTAACAAAAGACAAAGAAACTCCTGGATCTAGCAAAGCATAAACATGCACATGAAAGATCTATAATGTACCAGTAACTACATCAGGAGAATTTTCCTGATCCTGTCGGGACTGAAGAGCATAAAGATGATTTGGGCATTGTCCACTAGTAGCACTGTAGGTGGCGTTCTGCTGATTTGAGCGATCGGACTGAGCTGAGGAGCGATTCTGTTAACCCTGAGGACCTGGATGAGAACAGTCTCTGACTCTGTGGCCTGTCTTTCCACATCTGAAAAAAATACCACTGCCAGCTCTATAAATACCCTGATGATCCTTGCCACAAGTCTTGCAAAGAGGATAAGTACGGGCACTACTAACACTGCCCTAGAGCTTAGATCCTGGCACTCTATCTTTGTTACCCTCTCTGAACTTAGGAACTAGAGCACTGACTGAAGAAGGAGCTGGGACTGATGACTTAGGATGAATCTGAGAGCGATTGCCTCCCTTTGACATAGGCTCACTAAAATTAAAAATACCTATCCTAGCTCTCTTATTGTGCTTCTCCCTCTGCTTAACCTTCTGCTCCTCTATCTGCTGAGCATGAGTCATGAGCCTGGCTAAAGTCATGTCACTATTCAACATGGAAGATCTGCACTCATTAACCATGCGATCATTCACCCCTGGATGCGTCATTTAATTTCAGTTAAAAATTCCCAAATTGGACCCCTGGTGCGACGCAGCTCTATCGCACCGTGTCACTGGAATTTGACAATTGGGAAATTGAGGGCTGGTGCGATGCGTAGACATCGTGTTTCCCCTTCCTTTGTGACCTGGAACTTTGACGCGACGCGGGGGTGATCACGCTGAGACACTAGAAAAGGACAATTATGAACTTGGGCCCTGGCACGATGCGCCATAATAGCAGACCCCTACTGTAATTTGCCAAATGCCATTTCCTCTTGTGGCGTGGTGCGCCACTGACTAATATGGCGCTGTTTTACAACAGAAACTTGAAATTTTTGTAACTTCTGACCCGATTATCGGATTTGGGTGAATCTTATACTAATGAAAAGCTTATTGAATTTCTCACATGACAAAAAGTGAAAATCTTGAAAATTTCTTGTGGAATAGTCATCATTCAATTTAGAAGCTAATACTAAGCATTCTTGGGATGAAATTATCTAGGAAAAAGTATGGGGTATTACAGGTTTTGTCTATGGTTGGGGTCATGTCCCAATTGGATATTTGTATTTTTCTGGTTACAAGATTTTGTGGAACTACTATGCGTTGGAATGGGAAAAATTGGTATTGGTGTCAGCCTTAGCATTGGTATTGGTATTGGGGTTGATAACAGTAGATGATATTGTTGGTTGTTCCATCCTGATTCATTTTGGGATTATTAATTTATTAATTGAACTTATTTGGTTATGGCTGCATCTATGGTTTTGTTTGGTTTCGTATGGTTGGATAGTTAGTATAGGATAGTTGGACTCAGTTGGGTCAGTCTCGGTAATAAACCTAACCCAGAGTCTGTAATCTGGATAGTTTCACAATCTTTTTATATATTCAAAATTCAGCCAACTAAGGGCAGGCGGCTGGAGGTTGGGCTGGGTAACGGGGGTGGTCTCCGATCCCGGTCGGACTTGGGATGCCTATTATGACAACGCCCCGGGTTGGGTCATGTCAATTTACCTCATGAATATTTTATTATTTTTCATACCTCAAGAATAGTTCTCCTCATAGACAAATATTTAAATGATAAGATAATGGCACTGATTGACTCAAGGAACTCAAATAATATCACCAAACTCTTCAAAAATCATGGTGTGCAGACATGTTATGGGACTTATGACTAACCGTTATCCATGAAGTGTACGGGGGAAACTCAGTCCTTGTACCAAATAAACTAGACAACTGGTGTCATTTCACCATTATCCAAAAATAAGTATTATGCGACCTTTATCTCAACATCCCCATCCTCATACCTCATTAAATCTATGGATTTAATCTTAACTAAGATTAACAAAATCATCTCCCTAGAACAACCATGTATTATACATACAAGTATAAATACATAGTAACCTCAAATCAACAATATTTGCATATTCACAAGGTCCTTTTATTAATCACATTATAATTTTATCAATCCCAACCCTTGTATTTAATATTTAACAAGTTCTTTCTTTATCATTATGTGTTGCAACTAAATGAAAAAAAAACTAGTTATACATGTACACATAAAACCAATATGATCCTTAAATTCAATTCAACCATAACCTACCTCAATCCAAGTCTTGCAATGCTCTAAATGACTTGAGTCTTATCCTTTCTAGCTGTCTCAATTTGATCTCAGTATAAAATAATATACAAGTAATAGTTCAATCATTTATATAACCATTCTAGGCATTAAACCTAAATTCATATCTTTAAGGCCATGTTCATGGACAATTCCACCATTCTAGTATTTTCTACCATCAATCCCACTCAAATTCCACATAAAGCAAGATTAAGGAAACAAATTCTAGTCTAGATTCATAATTCGAGCATTCTAGACTATTATCAAGCGATCTAACCCCTTCATAACTATATAATATTATCAAGACCAAATAGTTGAGGTCATGATGACACTTACCACGACCCAGGTAGGGTAGGTTAGTTGATACATGAAAATAAAGGGAATCCCAACGTATGAGATAATTATGCAAAGATATGAGACTTCGAGATGGAAGTCAGGCCATGACATGTAAATAATGCGAATCTAAAGAAAATACATAAATCTCTCAAAAATTTAGTATCGTAAGAGTAAGAGCATTTAAAACATAACCGAATATCTGAATACTTTATCTGTCTTTGAAAGTAAATAAAGATATAAGATAGAATAAGAGGACTTCAAAAATCAACCCCAAACTCTGGAGCGCACCAGTCCTCGAAAGACAAATATCAAAGAAAGAATCATCCACCGCGGGTCACATTCAAACTAGGATCTGCACTAGAAGGGCACAAAAGTAGGAGTGAGTACCATCTACTTATACTCAGTAGGTATAATAAGACGACTAAGCAAAGTAGAAAATAAAGAAAGTAAAAGATACTATAAGCATATCATCTGTAAATAGAAAAGTTTTCAAACGGTAGCTCACACCATCTCTACTAACAATTCTATAAAATAAGATTAAAAATAAAAAAGATACACACAATATATAAGAAAAATAAATACACATCAATATCCTTACAAGGAAATATAGAGATGCAAATGCCATGTAATGATGTAATAATAGTGGGACTTACATATACACCTTTAAAGACTTAGCTCTTTAGAACAGGACTCATAGGGGGTTCACAACCCATATAATTTCATAATCACACCAAACCTTATAAGCAAATGACCTCACCCTAGTTTCTCCAATTTATAAGAATCAATGTTGTCGGGAATGGTTTCAGCTAAGGGTTTTATAAAGAGTTTTCATTTTCTTTCAAACATCAGTATTTCTCACTAGTACCTATACCTCGTGAATATATATGTACAAAATAAGGATGTTATGCTTACAAGATATTGATGTAAAGATAGTGATCAATTCAATAAAGATATAAGTAAGATCAAACTCAACTCCATATGTCAATAACTCATGATTTCAGTCCTAGCTCGGCATCAGTAGAATGAATAGTCATGTCAAACATCAATAATGTCATTTCAAACCCCTTTCTCAGAAATACTATTCATGATAGAGACAAAAAATGCTCAAACAAGGCCTATAATATCTATTCAATTCCACTCACGGACATTGACACAATGATTATGGCATTGAATGCACAAATAAGATCTATGTTGTCACATAAAGTCCTCACACAGACAACGTATAATATATAATCTTTCAAGTCAATCACAATATACAAATAAGCCCCCACATAGGTACACGATAATAATAATAATCTTGAACTATAGCTCCCTATTGCTAATTCTACCATTCCATAGCATGTTTTACAGTACATTAATTACCCAACCCAGTAAAAAGAAAGTTAAGTAATAACCTACCTTGTAGTTCCAAGATCCAACCCTAGAACCTTCAATGCCGAGTTTTATCTTTATGAACGGCCCAAAAATTTGCTAAAATATAAAATATATAATCTATTCCTTAAAAGAAAGCTAAAATACCAATATCTACTATATTTTAAATGGGTCCAAAATGAGTTTGAAAAATAAATTAAAAAATAAATGGTATAAAACTGAAATTTTATTTTATAAACATGGTCCACAAAATAATAGGAATATACAACTAAAATCCCATGCAAAAATCAGTTAAAATCGAGGCTCAAATTGATGAAATACCAATTTTATAGTTTGCTAGAGAAAAAACCCCATATTCTAGTTTGAAAATAAGATTAAAAGTTGTTATTGATGATATAATCAACTAAGAAATAATGGAAAGATAAATTTAGATCTTACCTAAGAAAGAATGGTAAAGAGAACCCTAAGAATTACCTGTTCTTGAATCTCCAAGGTCAAAAAATTAATGAAAATAAGAATATAAGATAATAATACAATTCGGTGAACAACTCGCAATCACGGTCCGAGCCTCGTGATCACGAGGGTCAATGATTAGGCCATAAAGTTAGCCTACGTATTCGCGAGGACTGATGACCCAAACATAATACATTCATGATGGTCTTATCTCTTTCGCAGAGAGATGAGATACCCTACCCAAACACATAAGCCTTCATGAATTCAGCCGCCACCTTGAAATTACACTGAAGGGTTTTATCCTTCTCTGTGTTTGCATCTAGGATCCTACATTTCTGAAGAAGGAAGCATCAGGCGCCAGATATCTACAATGTTGCTAATTTGGCATGTTTTCAAATCCATTTAACGGACCCTAAATATTTGTTCAGTACCCTACAAAAATAAATCCTATAAGATACTGGGGTATTTTTTATGTTCCTAACTCAATGATAATGTAGGATTTTTAAAAAGAGATTGTTTACAACAAATTAGGCCTCGGGACCCCATTGAGGCACTTTTCACTAGTTTTTGGTTGGAGGATCAAAATATGATATAAAGGTCCCAAACCCAAATCAACCCCGCTACTAAATCAAAATGGATGTTAAGGACGCGATGGAACTATTCAAATTTTCATATGGCGCTTAAAACATAAAATGTTGACTAACGTTAAACTCATGGTTTTGAAAGTATCTAAGAGTCGCAAACTATCCCAAATCACTCCCGAATGCATCAAATACCATGCCGACCATCCCCATATTTGGTAAATAGCATGTAATAACTACAAGGAATAACAAAATGGCCAAAACATATAGAAGGAAAATTTCACACTTCACGCTATTACATTATCCACCACCAAAACACTAGTTTGTCCTCAAACTATAAAGAAAATAAAGTATATGAAGCGGTAAAAATCTAAAGTATCTTTTATGCATGCCAAAAATGATGTTCCAAGTATCCTCCTTAATAGGGTGATGTCTCCACTAAACCATCAGTGAAGGAATACTTTCAGACCTCAACTTCCTTGTCTGCTTATCTAGGATAGCAATAGACTCCTTCTTAAAGTATAAATCATGGTCTGAAACAATGCTATGCTATAAAATCATATGAGTATCTTTCAATATGGAAATATGGAAGACAACATGAAGAATCGATCGATATAGAGGAAAAGCTAACTTATACTCTACATCACCATATTAATAAAGGATCTAAAAAGGGCCAATGAACCTTGAATTAAGATTTTATTTCTTAGAGAACCTCATCAAACCCTTCATAGGTAAAACATTCAATAGAATGCATTTTTCAATTATGTATGATACATTGGTGGCTCAACATTTGGCATAACTCTTTGGGCTACTTTGGGAAACTAGTAGCTTATACTGAGTTAATACTGCATAATACATTGAATACTTCAAAAAATTAGTACCCTAAGGCCTTACCTCAATCAAGTCAAATTATCCTACCGAGGATCTACAACTCTTCCCTTAAAAAGTCAAAAGACACCATCTGAATGTTGAAATCATAACTGCTATCATAGGCAAACTTCATTAGCAGTGAGTAATAGTATGAATGGCATCTAAAGTCCATGAAACATGAATGAAACATGTCCTCTAGTACCTGAATAATCCACTCAAACTGACCATCCAACTGAGGATGAAAATTTTTGCTCAAATCAAGTTGAGTACCCCACTCACTCAAAATAGTACTCCAAATTGAATACCTCTATAATATACAATATTTATTGATATGCCATGTAAACAAACAATCTCTCCAATGTATCTTGGAAAACTTCTCTATATTATAATTTTCCTCCACTTCTATAAAATGTGCTGATTTGGTGAGTCAATCTACAATCACCCAAATAGAGTCAAACTTCCTAAAATCCAGGGTAATATATTCTCACTTCTATTAGGGAATGGGCATCCTCTATATCATACCACCCAATCAAAGATGCTCATTCTTCACCTATTGGAAATTCAAACACTTAGACACGAACTCTGCAATATCCTTCGTCATACCACCCCCTAATAAGCATGTCCTCCGATACTAGAATAGTCCTCTTAGACTGACTATCCATCCAAGGAAGAAAAGATGTGCTCAAATAGTGTAGCACCCAACTTACTCTAAAAGGTACTCTAAAAACCTGGGGTAAACTGAGTACCTTTATCAAATGTAATAGATACCGGTACATGATGCAAACAAACAATCTCTCCAATGTAGATCTTGGAAAACTTCTCTACATTATAATTTTCCTTCACTATGATAAAATGCACTGATTTGGTAAATCGATTCACAATCATCTAAAGATAGTCAGACATCCCCAAGGTCAGGGGTAGGCCAATTATAAAATCCCATGTAATATGTTCCCACTTCAACTCGGGAATTGTCATTCTTTGCATATTACCACCTGATCACTGATGTTCATACTTCATCTACTGTCAATTCAAACACATAGATATGATCACTATAATATCATTCTTTATTCTACCCGACCAATTATGCTAGTTTAGATCATGGTACATTTTAGTTGGCTTTGGGTGAAAGGAATAGCTAAAACAATGAGATTCTTCCAAGATCAATCTAACCCCTCCTTCAACTCTCGATGGAAACTCGATCATTAATCCTCAAAACAACATTAGAATCAAGAGATACCGCCTTTTCCTCAACACCTAATTACAAATCAACCTCAATTTTTTATCATCAAATTTTATAATCTCAAATCTTCTCCTTCAAAGAAGATCTAGATTTAACAAAGGCTAATAGATGCCTGGATGTCAAAATGTCAAGATTAACCAACTGTTAAGCTAAATTCTTGTGTTGAATCTTTCTAAGACCGTTTGGCTTATGATTCCGCCTAAGAAATTTTATTTAAGATTTTTCGGTGATGCAAAGAAAATCCGACAAGGCTTGTTGTCCTAAGTTTGTTGCTCCAAAAAATATGAACACTTTATCTCTTTTGCACATTTTGAGATTTTGTGTCAAAAATGTAAACTTCACTGTTGTTACGAATATAGGACTGATATGATGTATTTTATGGTTTGATCTTGTATAGAAATCATGTGTGTTTGATATTGTGAAGGGCTTTTGAAACTTGAATTATCTTAAGACAAGATTGCTTTCTCTTTCTTTTGGGTTGAATGAGTTCTAGAAAAAAAATGCATTCTTTGTGCCTGTAATAATAATGGAAATGGTGTGGTGGTGTTTGATTAAAATGGACGACAATTTCTTGGATGGAGAGGAATATAGAAATTTTCATTCTCTATCTTCAGAAAGTTCATTTCCCAGTTGAAGCTTCATTTTCTATTTCCAAAATTTTCTCTTGATTTGAGCTTTTGTTGTCATAATAGATGAGATAAATTCTCAAAGGCTTCACTTCATTCACAATACCATTGGAAGTCTAATGAGGAAGAGATGACTATTCTTTGGGATTACTCTTTAGTTCCTTTCAAAGAATAGGATTTGGTAATAAAAACCATAAAAAATTTCTCATAATAATCTATTTTCTCTTCTCTTTATTCGGCTTGAAATCTGTCTTATCTAAAGATGGAAGCTTGAGTCCCTCTCGACTAATTTGGTGAAGTTATTTTCTTGTCTAGCTTCATTGTTGTGCTATAAAATTGAGGATATCTCCCTGCTAAAAACTAACTAGATGTAGTGTTGATTCTATTTGCTGGAAAAGAAATAAATCAGTCCATAGCGGCATGCATATGCGATGGGGATAAGAATGCATTTGTTTTTATTGAATAGAGTTTCAAAAGTGACGCGCTCGCATAAACACATTCTTCTATGTATCATTTTTAGCGAGAATATTTCTCTTTATTTGTGTCAAAATTCATTGAGTTTCAAATATGGTTAGCAAGAGGGGGGTGCTTCTCTGTTTGTCACATTTTTATTAGGGATTTGCTTAATACATTAGTTCAATTACCCTTTGGAACCTTTGTTGACAATAATGGGAAAATTACATGAGTTTTTTGTATTTTTCTCAAAAGTGGAGATTACTTTCTTTCACTGTTTAGGTTATTGACTTTGCTTATTTCTTTCTTCAATTATATTGCTCGCATGCTAATACTTATCTTTATTTTTATTTCATGTAAAATTTCTCTTGAGTCCCAACGAACTCCATTCCCTGTATTTCCCAATGGGTCAAAGAGGCCTATACCATCTTCAAACCAAAATTCTTAACCAAATTCCAAACGGACTTATCTTTTGAAGAAAAAAAGGTTGTATACATGGATATACAATAGTATATAGAGGATATACAACATAAATGAAGGAGACGAACAAGTATACAGAAGGAAGACAATGGATATACACAGTTATACAATCATGTATGCAGATATACAACAATATACATCTGATATACAGGAATATCACAAGTTGTATACAAGGGTATACTGTAATACCCCGAAAATCCAAACCAATGTTAGTACCATGTTTCAAGATCATTAATAGTACATTAAGGTTCCTTGATAGTTTTATGAGTTAGTTTGATGTATACTAAGGTATCAAATAACACCCAGTTGTTAGACGAATCAAAATATCCCTTACTGATTGAATTATTGAGAAGAATGTTACTATAGTCAACTTCAAATGAGCATATACTTTTATATACTCCAAATTTTCAAGATCAAGATCCACCAAATAATAGGAAATCGAATTAGCTTTTCAAAAATACCAATTTCTTCAAAATCCGATACTCAGGTGAGAAGTTATGGCACTTTTAGTATAGAACAGTATTCCAACGCGATAATGTCGCATCGCAGTGATGGCCAAATCCACTTTTGTCATTTTCCAGTGTGTCATCACGATAAGAACCGCGTCGTTCTGATGTGCTATTTTTCATTTGTCCTTTTCTAGTGGATCATCGCGATAGTGTCGCGTCGCGCCAAGGGCCAAATTCGCATTTAGTGGGGTACCTCGATGGCGTCGCATTGCGTCAAGGTTCCAATTCGGGAAGGTCCCTTTTCCAGTGGCCCAATGTAATTGCACCGCATCGTGTCAGGTGTCAAAATCAAGATTTTGAGATTAGTTCCGTGTTTTTAATTGCCAATGGAATTTAAGTCCTTTTCCCTCACCCATTCAATCCAAACACGGGATTTAAGTCCCAAAGAGCACTAATTTCTCATTATTTTTACAATTTACTCAAATTAAAGTAGCCCTCTTTCAAGAACAACCCCTAGCCTTCAAAATTCAAGATCAAAACTCAAGAATTCACCGTCAATTCTCACAAATTCATCAATCCAGGTATGTTAAGTGTTCATTTATGGGTTTCTTTCACCCACAGAGCCCAAGTATTCAATTTTAAATTCAAAGTTGGAATCTTTACAAGTAATTGTGATTTTAATGGTGATTTTAACTATGAATTCCCATGAATTAAAACTCTATACCATATTTACATGAAATTGTTGTGTTATCAAACCCCACATGTTTTAATGTTGTTATTCACTGATTTAATTCATAATTAATGATGTTGATATTGAAACCATGTTATTTCTACAAGCTTTAAACTATCCCCATGCTTAACTTATATTATGCATATCAAGTGTTTGATGAAATGCCTACAAGAATAGATTTTGAATAAATGCTTTCATATTATGTCCCCAAAGTTTGAGTACTATTTTACTATTAGTGCTATCGAGTCGTATGGGTTATGAATACCCGAAAATATAGTTGTTTACTTACTCTCAGTATCTTTATAATAGTTTTAGAAATACGTTATGAGCATTAAAAGTTCATTAAGTTATCAGAATCAGTTAAACCTAGAACAGTTCAGTATTCTGAGTCACTTTAATTAGGTGTAGGATTTAGCACCGACCAAACCCAAGGATGGGGGCTCACCTGTCAGTTAAGTGTGTGACCTTTTGTAGTATTCCCTTTGTTCTAGAACTACATAGCCAGCATAGGCTGAGATGTTAACCTGCCAGTTGAGGGTTGATCTTATACGGGTACCTTTCAGTTAAGGGTAACCCTTTGTTCTTCGGGACAACACTTTAGTGGATCCACACAGCCAGTGTTAGTACCTGTGGAACGGTACTGACACACTTCCACTGGGGTCAAAGTTTGGACCCTAAATTGCTCATTGGGTCATGTCGATTAGATAATAGCCCCTACAGTCTCAATCTAGTAATCAACTCAGGAATTCCGTTTTGGTTGCTTGACCATAGCCTACAGATATTAGTAATTCAATTATCAGATTTCAGTATCACAATATTTTAGTTTGCATATTATCTTTTGAACATGTTTTATGCTTGCTCATACATCCATCAGTATTTACAGATTTCACGCATTCTCAGTATTTATAGATTTCAAGCATCTTCAGTATTTACAGATTTCATGCATTCTATTCAGTATTTCATGCTATTTATTCAGTTAGTTACTATTTATGCACATGAAATCATACATATTAGCCTACCTCATTTAGGATACCAGTACATTTAGAGTACTGATCGCATACTCTTTCTTGCGCTATGATGTATCATATTATAGGTTCGGACGCTTAGTTCCAGGATCGCATTTAGACCTTCTAGATTATCAGTTGTAGAAATAGTGAGTCATCATATTTTGAGGACAGACTATATTTACTTTTATTCTTGCAGTTCAGTAGTTAGTTGGAGTTAGTTGGGGTCTATCCCATTAACTCTTATTCAGTCAGTAAAGGCTTTTCAGACTAGTACAGACAGTCAATCAGTTTTGTTATTATTTTATTAGTTTCAGACAGTTATTTCCCACAGATATTTCCAGATTCATAATCCAATATTATTTTTAGTTATGTAAAACCTTATGGCTTATCAGTTGTTCTTCCACATATATTATTATATTATTCAGTGCTCATAGCAGGTACCAGCTCATGGATTAGCTTGTGGTCTCTCGGGACCGTAAGTACCGTGTGGAGCTCGGGGTGTACTCTCGAGGTGTTACATATACATAGAAGAAATGTGTTGAAATAAGTCCACAAATAAGGCCCAGAGTTGGACAGATTTGAAAATGAGCCAAAAAGTAGCTCAAACCGAGACTTTTCTTCCTTTCATTTTTTGTAATTGATATCTAATTATTTATTTGTAATTTAATTTTAATTAAATCTAGATGCAACCTTGAAGATCAAGTTTATGTAAAAATTATTTATTTTATTTTTGTTATTTAATATTTTTTCTCTATTTATGCAAACTTAAGCTTATAGAATAACTTGAGGATTTATTTATGTTCTTTCATAGTTATTAATTAGCTTAAATCCACATTAAAGAAATTGAGTTAATTATTTAGCTCAAAGTATTAATCCGGGTAAAATGGATAAAGTTAGAATTATTTCAAAACTTTGATGTTTAGTTTATTTGATTTTTTAGAATAAATTAAACAGATTAGTATCAAATAAATTCTATTGATTTGAAATAAGATTTTCAAATAAATACAAGATTTACTAAAATAATTTGATGCTTTTTACAACTTAAGAAAATTTTAAAATTAGCCAAATAAGTTTAATCCACCCGAAACCACTCTTTGTGGATTTTTGAAACTGCCTAACACCTTCTTTCAAGTGTACTTAAACTCTTACCTAGACTCTAGTTATTTTTCATATAAGCTTTTCTTTTCGAAAATTACCTTTGTTTGAATGGTTTTCTTAATTTTCTAAAATTAAGTAGCGACTCTAAATTATTTTTTCAAATAGATCAAATAGACTCCTTTTTTGGCCACGAAGTCATGGAACATTTTTTACTTTTCAAAACTGGATCGTAACACTAAGCATATTGATTTTGTGAAAGTCTAGTAGAGAAATCACACAATTGATAAGGCTACAAAGGGGGTTGAGTCAGATATGCAGACTGGATACCCCCACATTTTTATCGCTTCAGGCACTTAATTATTTTTTTCTCTCGAGGACGAATTCGTATTTTATTAATGGATAATGTGTTAATTCTCATTATGATTTTAGCTTTATCTTCATTATGACCATTTCGCCCTTCCACATAATTGTAATATGCATTATATTAGTTGCGAGGATGTTTGGCACGGTCTCCATATCAAACGAGAGTTATTTGAGTGAGTTTAAGAAATTGAGTAGCCTTGAAAGTGATTTATCTGACATTGGTAAGTATTTTGTGATACGAGCATTGGATTGTGATCCTGTCAATTTCATTAGATTCGAAATGTAAATTATGGGTTATGTGTGGTTGGCTTGGGCTTTGAGTCATTAAATTTAGTTTTTACCTATTAGATGAGATACTTGTTAAATTTAGCCTAAAGGGCTCTCAGAACATTGAAATTAGCCTAGTAGTATTATTGGTTTATTTCTATGATGTTTTGCACAAATATCGTGTGTTCGTTTGATGAAATTTTGGTCCATTCCTTTAGCTGAACTACTGCAATAGCTCCTTCTTCCCATTTTTGGTACACTCTTTGTGTTCATGGGGAAGGATTCATTTATTCATCACAATCGCGATGGAGGGACTTGGGATCGTGAATGCTTTGAAAGTTAGGTCATGTTAAACACGAGTTGGTGGCCGCATTTCATAAAGGGTATGATTAAGATAAAATCGTGAAGAAGGCCTTGTTCAGTTGGAACAGTATTTAAGCCCTTTTTGGCGATTTTTGCTCATTTTTCATCATTGTTGGGCTTAAGAACCTCAAAAAGAACGATTTTAAAGGGAGATTCTCATCAAAAGTGCTTGGGGTAAGCTTTTAAACTTGATTTAAATATTTATTCATTGATTTTTTTCCTCAAAAACATCATCAAAAGCTTCATTTTAAACTTGAAATTTTGGGGGGTTTTGCCCGATAAAGTGAAAAAATGGTTTTATGATAATTTCAACCCCAATTTCAATTTTTTTCCATGGCTTTCCATAATTAGGATACTCGAAACATTGAAAGCCTGATTCTTCAATAAATTCTGATTTTACCCTTTTTCCTTTGAGGGTCGATTTTTAAAGTATTTTTGGACCTGGAATGAAAGTAGCTAATATGGGTATCATTAAATTCCTTTTGATGTGTAGAATATATTTTTGATAGATTGAATTTCATGACCCGATTTCTATGACGATGCCTACATTATTCCATCAGTAGGCAATCCATGCCACAACTCGAAATAATATGTAATGGGCTAACGGTCAAAAATTAGCAAAAGGCCAAATAGAAATGATAACAATAACAATAATAACCGGAAATAGAAAGAAAACATACGAAATAAATCAAAACGGGAATGATTTCTCCCAAATCGTCGTGTTGATGTAGCTATTCTAATCTAAAAATGGAAAGTAAAAAAGTTAAACGTTGATAGGACTAATTACTCATTAAAAGTTGATGAACTTTATTACTAATCAACCCCAATTTAATTTCTACAAACATAAATTGTTACAATGATACAAAAAGGCCAAGTAGGTTATTTATCCTTTAAACAAATATGAGTAGAAACAATGCATCAATTAGTAAATCAAATTGATGGTGATTAGAATTTTATAAATACTTAAGTAGATACCAAAACAATTCATAGCTCATGAATAAAAAATGATTGAATCATCAGGGACTTTAATTTTTCAATATTAGATGGTCTTTGAATTCATGTTGTCAAAGAGCTTTTGTATTTGACAAGAAATGCTACATCAGACAGTACTTTATATTTTATTTTCATGTAAAATAGGAGAAATCCTAAGAAAAATATTTCTATTTAAGGAAGTCTGCATATATGTAACTAGGTATTGAAAACAACTGAAAGGATATAAGCAAGTTTATTGAAGGGCAACTTCTCAATTGGAAGAATTGGTTTCTTACAGGTTTTAGCAATTCATCGATAAAGAAAATTTCAATCCAACTCTCGACAAAAAAAATATTATTCATAATTGTGCATCTTACCAAATTATATTTTATTGCATAATTGCTTAGCTAAACTCTAATGTCTTAAATGTTTAATTTCTAAATATATTTAGTCGTTATAGTACTGTGTGGTTTCGCCTCTTGCTATTGCTTTGTATTAATGGAGATGGAAAGGAAAATTAACTTGTGAAATATATATGTATATATATATATATATATATATATATGCTATTTTTTATCTAGCCAAATGTTAAAAATAAGGCTAAGGTTAGGGAGTGGAAGGGTCGGGATCTGGATCAAGTGAAGTGCATTAAGGGGGAAGATGGCAGAGTATTGGTGGAGGACGCCCTCATTAAGAAAAGATGACAGACATATTTTCATAAGCTCTTGAATGACGTGTGCTAGGGGAGTTGGAGCACACCGGGGAGTGTCGCAATTTTGGCTATTGTCGGCGTTTTAAAGTAGAGGAGGTCAGCGAGGCTATTCGCAAGATGAGAAAGGGCAGGGCGATGGGGCCCGATGAGATTCCGGTAGATTTTTGGAAGTTTTCTAGCGTGGCTGGGGTGAGGTGGATGACCAAATTATTTAATAATATTTTCAAGTCCGCGAAGATGCCTGAGGCGTGGAGATGAAGCACGATGATTCCATTATATAAGAACAAGGGTGACATTCAGAGTTGCAATAACTGCCGGGGTATTAAGTTGTTGAGTCACACGATGAAGATTTGGAAGAGGGTGGTGGAGCGGAGGTTGAGAAATATTGTGTCTATTTCAGAGAATTAATTTGGATTTATGCCTGATCGCTCGACGACTGGGGCAATTCACCTATTGCGGAGACTGGTAGAGCAGTATAGAGAGAGGAAGAGGGATCTTCACATGATGTTTATTGACTTAGAAAAGGCGTATGACAAGGTCCTTAGGGAGGTTCTTTGGAGATGCTTGGAGGCGAGAGGGTTCTTGTGACATACATTAGAGCAATTAAGGATATGTATGAGGGGGAAAGACTCGAGTAAGGACGGTGGGAGAAGATTTTGAGCACTTCCCGGTCTTGACAGGGTTGCATCAAGGATCATCTCTTAGTATGTTCTTATTTGCCGTGGTGATGGATATGTTGACGCGGAGTATACAAGGCCAGGTTCCTTAGTGTATGCTTTTTGCGGATGATGTAATTTTGATTGATGAGTCGCGGCAAGGTGTTAATGATAAGCTGGAGGTTTGGAGAAAAACTCTAGAGTCTAAAGGTTTCAGATTGAGTAGGACCAAGACGGATTATTTGGAGTGCGAGTTTAGTGACTCGAGGATAGAGGAGGATGTAGTGGTGAAGTTGGAATCTCAAGCAGTTTGCAAGAGGGATAGTTTTAAGTATCTTGGGTCTACGATCCAAGGAAATGAAGAGATTGATGAGGATGTCTCACACCGTATTGGGGAAAGTTGGATGAAATGAAGGATCGCTTCGGGGATTTTATACGATAAGAAGGTGCCTCCCAAGCTTAAAGGAAAATTCTATAGAGTTACAGTACGACCAGATATGTTGTATGGAATGGAGTGTTGTCTAGTTAAGACTTCCCATATCCAAAAGTTGAAGGTGGAGGAAATGAGGATGTTGCGTTAGATATGTGGTCTTACAAGGGATGACAGGGTTAAGAATGAGATTATTCGGGAGAAGGTGGGAGTAGTATCGGTGGAGGAAAAAATGTGGGAAGTGAGATTGAGATGGTTTGGTCATGTGATGAGGAGGGGAACGGATGCCCCAGTTCGTAGGTGTGAGAGACTAGCATTAGATAGTTTCAAGCAGGGTAGGGGTAGATCGAAGAAATACTGGAGAGAAGTGATTAGATGTGACATGAAGCAGTTACATCTCACTGAGGACATGACCCTGGATAGGAAGGTTTGGAGGAAAAATACTAGGATAGAGGGATAAGGTGGGGGATGAATCGTAGTCCGTAGTTAGGAGGGTTTTGGTGTCTTTTGTTTGGTAATGTACATTATTTTTGTGGATGTTGTATCTATGTTAGTTTTATCATGTTTAATGCTTTGAATATTTTTGTATATTGTCCTATGTCTTGAGCCGGGGGTCTATTGAAAACAGTCTTTCTACTTCTTTAGAGGTAGTGGTATGGACTGCGTACATTCTACCCTCCCCAGACCCCACTAGGTGAAAATATACTGGGTTTGTTGTTGTTGTTGTTGTAAATGTTAAACACAAGGTTTTACCATTTATTATGTAATAGTAATTTTAACTGCGATTTGCGCAGTTATTTATAAAATTATTAATAAATTTATAAGTTCATTTGGGCTAAATATTGGGATCCAAGAATTATAAAGAGGTTACATTCTCGTCTATAAAGATAATGTCGATTGGTACTATACAATCAATAATTTATGCAAGTAAAATATTTTTAAAAAAAAGTACGATGCACTAAAGCTAATGCTACGTACAAGGTTTGAGAAGATCGGATCACAAAGTCTACTTTATATGCAATCTTACCTTATGCAAGTAAAACATTAACATAAAAAAAATCAAAAAATATTTTGCCCATTTTTATTTTATTTTATTTTTTGTGTGAACATATTATGGAACATTTTTTCTTTTAACAAAATAACAACTAACAATATGAATATATTTGTTACGATCCAAATAGCCATGAATGACACCCACACTAATCTTCTTGTGGGAGAACCATCCAAATCGAACCATTACCCAATCACTTAGTTAATATTAAAAAAATAATATCATAAGACCGCCTTAATAATAATAATCCGGAGCTAATCAATATTAATGTGAAAATTAAACAAACTACTTACTGAAATCCCCAAGACCCGAAAGTCATCGTACAAGAATTTCTAAATAAAGATCATGTCTAAAAGAGATATCCAAAAATAAAGTAAATAAGATGATCCATGGCAGCCTGGAGACGGAGTGCTCACCCTTGGGTCGAGATCTGCTATCAAACTCTAGAGTTGAGGTCGTGTCTGAGCCTCTACTTTCTGCACTCAACAAAAGAAGAGTACAGGGTAGTATCAATAAAAAGCACTATATACTGGTAGGTATCATAGTCCAACTCAATTTAATAACATGTACGCAACATAAATCAAATAACAAGTAGACAAGCATCATCACTTAACAAGTATTCAATGAATCAATAAATACATTAATAATAGGTCAAACAGTGTTTCCAAACAAGCCATATAACCATTAAGAGTATCAACCATAAGGTAAACATCCACAGAACCAACAAAAATACCATAAGTAACAACCACATCCTTTTAAACCTCTCTATTAGAACACTATTAGCTCATTATCTTATTAATAACTCATACAACCTCTCAAATTCAACACAAATATGTACACACATGCTAAGGGACTTAGTTTTGCCCAACTAGTCATGACTAGTAGGGAACAATCTATGTTCATGTACCGTATAAGTGTGGTACCTGATCCTTCATAAATAAGTAATATCAATATCATATTCGTACCGGCATGGTACCCCATCCTCCATAAACAAGTAATATCAATATCATATTCGTACCGGCGTGGTACCCAATCCTCTATAACCATATTAGGTATGTTTTATCCTATTCACCCTACATCTCAGGATACAATACGATGTGATAAGTTTACAAGTACCCATAAAGTCATAATACAATTCAATTAAGTAAACTTTTAATAATTATTTATACACGTCTCTACAATCCAAAAATCATTAAATTCAAGCATGTCTGAATACCAATAAAAAAACATCCAATTTAGAAGCCCACACACAATTAAATCGAGTCTAAACTCTAATTAAATCATAACCTACCTCAATTGAAGGATTCAAACGCAAGCTATTTTTTCAAGGTCTTACCCTTGCATAAAGCTTTTGAATAGTCAAAATCCGTTCAATTATATAATTTACATAAGAATTCGAATCTCACGACACATCTTGTAAATTCCTATTCTAAGAACTATAGTCCTAAAGCCTAAAATTTATTGAAATTATAACTATAGAACGACAAGAAAATAACATACTAATTCTCGGGTTATTAAAGAAGCCATGAATGGTGCATTAGTTAACCATGAAACAGGAACTATCAACTTTAACCATTATTACAATTGACAATAATTACTACATTCGTTATTAATTTTATAGCCAGCCAACCATTGTTTCCAGTGGTGGAATTTTCCACCAACTTAGCAGCCCAATCCAACTAATAATTTTAGTGCTTTTATAGAATACAATTAATAATCCACCCATCCACTACATAATTGAGATAATTCACCAACTTTTCCTTATTTTAATATGATTTAACTAATCAACTTCACATATAGGGATGACCAATTCGCCACTTGGCTTAACCACATATATAAAACTGATAGGAAAACTTATTACTCAATCGTATCTCACCTGGTATTATAGAAAAACCTCTCAATAAGGATGGAGAAATATACTGATAACTGACACTCCCTCCTTGCTCCCCACTTCTGATGTTAGTATTATTATTATATAAATACGATAAACTCTTCCCTCTTAAAATCTATGCCTATACATTGGTCTCAATAAATAAGAAAATATTAACTTGGCTTATTACCACAAACTAAAATAATAAACATTCCAAACATATTGAAAATATTAAAATATCATATCAAAGTCGACTTGATCAAAGGTTGACCATGATCAAGTTTAAATTTACTAAAACTCATTAATCCAACTAATGACTTAAATTACTTCTCCTAACACCTCAAAAATCGATAATACTCATTCTGTGAGTCATAATTCACGTACACACCCTACAGAGAAAGCTAAATTAAGAAAAAAGAGAAAATTTCACAAACAACCGAAAAGGTTGTTACAATATTACCTTTCAATATACTTCTTAAAGTTATATCAAATATTCGTGTAAGAGATTTGACAGTCCTATTGCACATTTCGTTTATTTTGTTCTCATTTTAGGATAGGAGAAGTTAAATTTAAAAGAATATTATTCATCGTTAATTTTCGAACTCCACTAAATGCTTCTTCTTTTTCCTTCCGTTATTTTTTTATGTAAAATCTAAAAGATACAATTTTCCCTAAATAGATTCTCTTGTCATTTTAGCACTCCTTCGTATAAAAACGTTTTTGCTCCCTGTCACACTCCTTTTTCGCTTGAGGCGTCGAGTCGAAGGGTTTTTCTAGTTAAATTGACAGTTTTGAATAGGGATTAATTTAATTTACAGAGTCGCCACTTGAAATTAAGTTATGGTGTTCCAAGTCACCTTTTTGAATCTCTAATCAAAAGGAAATAACTCTTTGTTATGGTCTGCAAAAATAGGAGACCGGATAAGGAATTCTGTTGACCGAGGGGAAGGTGTGAGGCACCTCTTGAGTCCCGTGGTTCAAGTATGGTTGCTTTTATTGACCTATCTTGACTTAAACGATTTTGACAGCTTATGTTAAGACCTAAATTCGCTCATTTTTTATTATACCGAAAGTCGTCTATTATTTTATATTAAATAAATCGATGAAAAGTTAATTTTAGAAAAATATTTGTCAAAGTGCATTATTTCATCCATAAATTTAAAAATGTCTCATAAAGATACGTTTGTCGCATTCTTAATTGAGATGGAAATCTTAATCATACCTAAATTTGTTTAAAGTTAAAAGGCTTTTGTTTTGTCTCTTAAAAATTCGTAACAATTATTTATTATAAAAAATATATATATTATTTATTTATTTTAAAAAAATATTATTTATTTCTTAACGATAGACTAAAGCAATTAATTTAATAAATAAATAAATACAAAATTTTATTAATAACAATGAATAAAAATAATAGAATAATATATAAACAAATTTACCCAAATTATGTTAAATTTAACATTATCTCTAAAATTTATTATATTTAATTTTATTACAAACTTAAATCATAGATATGAGATAATTTAAGCATGAAATCATTTTTCAGTAGCTTGCTCACACATTTGTCAATTCATTGTAAAAAATTAATTTCAATTATCACTAAAATTATTAATTTAAAAGGAATTTATTAAGAAAAAAAATATTTAAAGATGACCAAAATCTAATGGGCCTACGAGAAAGTTCTGCGGATAACTATTTAGTCCAATTTTAGAAATGGACAATTATTATATATACAGAAGATGTGTTAATATAACTTCTTTATACTATCTCAAAAAAAAAAAAATCCTTTGGCACAGTAATTATCATTATAAATTATAAGTCTTCTTTAAGAGTCACTATATCCACCACTACGCTAAAAATCGCTCCAAAAAAAAAATCCATAAGAAGGAAAAGGGAAGAGAAGCAGCAACGGCTAGCCATTGATATCGGCAATAGGGAGCTGGGGTTTTCCGACGAATTTTATACTTTTTACGGTGGTGATATATCCGGAATAACCCGCTAGATTATTGTTACGTCTTGCTAGAGATCTGACGAATTCGGACAATAATAGAAAATAGTTGATCATTAGAGAAGACATTATTTCCAGCGAAATTCGTCGGAAAAAGATGGACCAAAACTGTCCCTATTTTTCTCCCTTATGCTTTCCTGCTCTTTGCCTCCATTTTTTTTATTTCCATATGTGTGAGAATTAATAGCATATGCAGAAAACGAGAATTGGTATAACTGTATGTGAAAAGAGTTTTTCGATGGTAAGTGCATGCTTATTTTTTTTTAGTAAATAAGAGTACATATTAAATCCTTTTCTCTGCTTTTCTTTCTTGTTCTGAAATTTAAACTACATATTAACACACATAATTCAAATTTTAACACACATTTACTGAACAAGTAGAAATATTTAGATTCACAGTATAATATATGGCAATAAATATTCACATAATCGGATATAAGAATTAACATAAATTTAAACATCATTCAGGTTTACTATAAAATTCATAAAGTGAATGACACAAATAGAATAAGAACCTGTTGATAATTAAAGCAGAAGATTTGAATATTATTACCGAAAACTCCAACATCAGGCCTTCACTTTTTCCTCTTTTGTTTGGATTTTTTTTTATATACAGATATTCTCTCTTATTTTCTCTCTGTTTTTTTCTGATTTTTCTGTGTCTGAGTATCTAATAGTGATGATGAATGTTCGTATCTTTGGGTGGGAATTCTTTAAGTACAAGGATTTTTTAAAGGGAAAATAGGGGAGGAAATAGTTATTATTAGATAGGGTAGGTAATTTAAATTTTAAAATTAAAATTTCCCACTTCTTTTCTTTTTTTTTTTATTTAAAAATAAATAAATAAATAAATCTATTAGTAATAAATAAATATAAAAAATTAATTAATAAGATAATAAAATAATAATAGCAATAATAAATATAAATACTAATTTATTTATTAAAATTTAGAAAAGAATGATATTTTTTAATTTTTGTATTTTTTTTATTTTTATTTTTTAAAATAGATGAAAATAATAATAAAATAATAATACTAACAATTATAATAACAACTAATTAATTTTATTTTTAATAAAAATACAAATATTCAAAATAAATGAAATAATATCAAAACTATTAATTTATTAAAATTTAGAAAACAAAAACATATATTTTATTTTATTATTATTTTTAATATCTCAAAATTAACTTTATTTTGTTATTTACTTCTTAACTAAAATTTATTAAAATAAAAATAATAATTCAAATAATATTATATTAGATATAAATATAAATACCGAAAAATAAGTTAGAATTCGAGGAGGATAAAAAATTATGTGTCTACATTTTTTCCCCTTTTTGTGTGGAATCTCAAAAAGTTTTCATACAAAGAAGTATAAAAGATATGATTTTTGACCCTCCAATTATTTGAAAAGTAAATATAAAATAAAATGAAAATTATGACCGAGTGCTGGTTTTGGACCTCCTATCTATCCCGGGTTATAAGGGAATCAGGTCACGAGTAGTTCAAAGGTGATATGGAGAGATAAAGATTTAAAATTCGAATGAGATTCTGTCGAGTTTCCGGTTAACAACTTCTGCTTTTTACTTACATTCAAATGACTAACAAAAAAAAATGAAATGAAAATTGCAATCTCTAGAATATTGATTCAAATCTTCATGACTTGAACTTGAAAATTCACCCTATTCATCAGGTGGGCTCCTGACTTGTTATTTCTTTCACTCTGTTCTTCAGGCGGGCTCCTGGACTTCCAATTTCTTCACCCTGTTCTTTAGGCGGGCTCCTGAACTTATAATTTCTTCACCCTGTTTTTCAGGCGGGCTCCTGAACTTACAATTTCTTCATCCTATTCTGTAGGCGGTCTCCTGGACTTACAATTTCTTCACCCTGTTCTTCAGACGGGCTCCTGGACTTACAACTTCTTCACCCTGCTCTTCAGGTGGGCTCCTGGACTTACAATTTCTTTACTCTGTTCTTCAGGCGGGCTCTTGGACTTCCTTTTTTCTTCACCCTGTTCTTCAGGCGGGCTCCTGGACTACCTTTTTTCTTCACCCTGTTCTTCAGGCGGGATCCTGGTCAAAAGTAAATTCTCATTCTTCAGGAAGGTCCTGAGCATAAAATAGATTCCCATTCTTCAGGAGAGTCCTGTCCCATTCTTCAGGAGGGTCGTGAGCATCAAATAAATTCTCATTCTTCAGGAGGGTCCTGTTCAAAAGCAAATTCCCATTCTTCAGGAGGTCCTGTTCAAAATTAAATTTCTATACAACACACATAAAATTTTTCCCCAGTTTATACTGAGAAAATTTATATGTCATCAGATCATAACTGAGATCCATCATTGTATGCTGTAATCATGATTTTTGCATTAACAGAAGTGTGAAATTGTATCCTTTATTTGAAAACTTTTTATCCACTTTCCATGCTCAAATCGTTTTTCAATCCTTGATAGATATCCATTGACTTGTCTCACTTCGGACCCAAAATTCTGACTACTTCGAGTCTCAACTCAAAACACATTTCTCTTGTATAATATCTCAGAATTTAACATTCCATACACCCTTTATCTTTCAACGTGTCAAAAATTGTCAAATCATAATCATTCTGAATACGTTATTATACTTTGAAATGTTGTCCTTGTATGTCGACCCTTCGTCTTGCTTTTTACCATTGAAGAAGTTGATAGTAAGTTTGGAGTCCTTTCTCACTAAACCTGACGTGAATTTGACTCAAAAACACATACAAGACAACAAAAGTTTCGTTTGATGACAAGGACACAAAAATAAAAAATTAAAATAAAACAAAAGAAAGACAATTATTTTTTTCAAAACATAAGAAAAACTTATCTGAATGTGAAAACCGATTCTGGTGATTATGACATGCATTTCGAATCAAGAAATCAGATCTATCCACACCACTCATTACAATTTTTTCCATTTATTGAGCTTAAAATTTAGCCAATCTTGAACTTGTCCTTTCTAGATAACAACTCTCCTTCGGCTAGTGGCACCTCAATGGGTTTTTGCCAATGAGCCTATCTCATTTTCACTTTTTTTTCAGCTTACAATCGTCTTGTGGTACCCCACAGGGTTTTCACCAATGAGACTTTGTCTTTCTCATTCTTTTTTTTAAAAAAAATAAACACCCAAAATATGAAATATCATGCACTCATAACATGTTTAGCTTTGACATTCTCAAAGATTGATCTGAAGGTCTTTCTTTGGTTGTAACTTGACTTTTGGATAGGGTTAGAAAGAAAGGTCGGCATGAGGCTCAAATTTTACACAACATTGGGTAAAACATTCAACTTTTGGAATCGATTCTTTTAAGAAAAACAAACTTTTGCCCCAGTTTTCTTTCATTCTGGGTAATTTAAATTTTCTTTTGGTTGGACCGAACCCCGGACTAGGGCTACCTACGTATCTTATCATAGCAAGAATCAAGTCAAACGTAGTTCAGGATCGTCATTCTTTTGCTTGATTTTGAATTTTTGATTAATTTTTTTTTCACTTTAATTTGATTCCAAAAGAGGGGTACAAAGAAAGATAAAAGCTCAAAAGGGGTAAGCAAATGTTGATATATTATTTGGATAGTAGAACAAAATGCCTTCGTCATTTTAATCTTTTAAAATGCAATTACAAAACATACATAATGTAATTGTACATGAATATCATAAATAATATCTTTTAACTGCATCAGCCTTGACCGACATTCCTTCCATTTTTCCTTCTACATCAGTCAGATATAACGTGCTATTAGATAACACTTTCTTCACCATGAATGGTCCATGCCAATCAGGAGAAAATTTTCCTTTGGCCTCAATTTGATGGGGTAGGATACGTCTTAGTACTAATTGACCAACTTCAAAATGTCTGTGATGCACCTTTTTATTATATGCTCATGCCATTCTTTTCTGATATAGTTGTCCATGAATACTGAGGTCAATGAGGTCAATCTTTTTTCATTAATCAAGCTTAATTTCTCTAAACAAGTCTTGACCCATTGGTCATAATTAATTTTAGCTTCCACAACTACTCGAAGAGATGGAATCTCAATCTCTGTAGGTATAACTGCTTCAGTTCTGTACACTAAAAAGTAAGGAGTTGCACCAATTGAAGTCCGAACTGTAGTACCATAACCCAACAAAGGAAAAGGTAACTTTTCATGGCATTTCCAGGAACCCTGTACCATCTCGCGGAGTATTTTCTTTAAGTTCTTGTTGGAAGCTTCTACAGTCCCATTTGCCTTTGGGCGATAAGGAGTTGAATTTTGATGCATTATCTTAAATTGTTGACACACTTCTTGCATCAAATGACTGTTGAGATTTGCAGCATTATCCATGATAATTATCTTTGGAATGCCAAACCGACAAATGATGTTGGAATGAATAAAATCAACCACCGCTTTCTTGGTCACTGACTTGAAAGTCGTTGCTTCCACCCACTTCGTAAAATAATCAATGGTTACCAAGATGAACCTATGTCCATTCGAGACCTTCGGTTCAATTGGTCCAATTACGTCCACTCCCCGAGCCACAAAAGGCCATGGAGCAGTCATTGTATGCAACTAAGATAGAGGGGAATGTATCAAGTCCCCATGTACTTGACATTCATGACATTTACGAATAAAACTGATGGAATCTCACTCCATGGTGAGCCAATAATAACCTGCTCGGAATATTTTCTTTGCCAAAACATACCCACTCATGTGTGGTCCACAAATTCGAGAATGTACTTCAGTCATGATTTTTAAAGCTTATTTAGCATCTACACACCTCAAAAATCCCAAATCAGAAGTCCTCTTATACAAAATTCCCCCACTTAGGAAAAAACCACTAGACAAACATCGAATGGTTCTCTTTTGGTTACCATCGACATGTATAGGATATTTTCCAGTCTGAATATATTCTTTGATATTATAGAACCATAACTCCCCATCCAGTTCTTCCTTAACCACATTGCAATATGCATATTGATCATGAATCTGTATTTGCAAAGGGTTAATATAAGTTTTGTCGGGATGTTGAAGCATCGAAGATAAAGTTGCCAAAGCATCAACAATCTCATCATGAGCTCTGGGAATATGTTTGAACTTTACTGATACAAATCATTGACATAGATCTTACAAACAACCTCGATATGGTAGGAGCTTTGAATCACGAGTCTCCCAATCCTTGGATTTGATGGACAAATAAATCTGAGTCTCCTAACACTAACAATTCTTGGATCCCCATGTCAATATCTAATCTCAAACCCAGAATGCAAGCTTCGTATTCTGCCATATTATTAGTACAATAGAATCGAAGTTGGGCTGTTATAGGATAATATTTTCCTGATTCAGAAATAAGAACTGCTCCTATCCCCACTTCTTTTACATTAGCAACTCCATCAAAGAACAACTTCCAGCCTGAATGGCAATCGTCAGAAATAAACTCATCAACATACAATACCTCTTCATCTGGAAAATAAGTCTTCAATGGCTCATACTTCTCATCAATAGGATTTTCGGCCAAATGATCCGCTAAACCTTGAGCTTTCATTGCAGTTCGTGTCACATAGACAATATCAAACTCTGTGAGCAACACCTGCTATTTTGCGAGTCTGCCTGTAGGCATAGGCTTCTGAAAAATATACTTTAAAGGATCCATACGAGAGATGAGGTAAGTAGTGTAAGATGACAAGTAATTTTTCAGCTTTTGGGCTACCCAAGTTAAGGCGCAACACGTCTTCTCAAGAAGAGTGTACTTAGCCTCATAAGTGGTAAACTCTTTGCTAAGGTAGTATATGGCCTGTTATTTTCTACCTGTAACATAATGTTGACCCAATACACAACCGAAAGAATTGTCTAAAACAGATATGTACAATATCAAGGGTCTATCTGACTCTGGAGGAACCAAAATAGGTGGATTCGACAAGTATCTCTTAATTCTGTCAAATGCCTCTTGACATTCTTCAGTCCATTTAACTTTAGCATTTTTCTTCAACAACTTGAATATTGGTTCGCAGGTTGTCGTAAGTTGAAGAATGAATCTACTGATATAATTCAACCTTCCAAGTAAGCTCATCACCTCTATTTTATTCTTTGGTGGAGGCAAATCTTGAATAACTTTTATTTTTGAAGGATCTAACTCAATGTCGCACCGACTGACTATAAACCCCAAAAGCTTTCCTGACGGGACTCTAAATACATATTTTGTTAGGTTAAGTTTGAGATCATACCTTCAAAGCCTTTTAAAGAATTTTCTAAGATCTTTGACATGGTCAGACTGCTCTCTTGATTTAATGATCACATCGTCAACATAAACTTCAATATCCTTGTGCATCATGTCGTGAAACATTGTAGTCATTTACCTAATATAAGTTGCCCCAGCATTGTTTAGTTCGAACGGCATGACTCGATAACAATATGTCCCCCAAGACGTGATAAATGATGTCTTTTCTGCATCTTCTGGATCCATAATGATCTGGTGATACCCCGTATAACAATCCACAAAATAAGAAAGATCATGTTTGGCACAATTTTCCAACAAAATATAAATATCCGGAAGTGGAAAATTATCTTTCGGACTTTCTTTATTTAGATCATGATAATCAACACATCTGAACTTTATCATCCTTCTTTGGAACAGGGACAATATTTGCCAACCAAGTAGGATACTGGGCCACTCAAATGACTTTAGCCTCAAGTTGCTTCATGATTTCTTCTTTGATTTTTACACTCATGTCAGTTTTGAGCTTTCTTAGCTTTTGCTTGACAGGAGAAAAGACAGGATCAATTAGCAACTTGTGAACTACCAAATCGGTGCTCAAACCGGGCATATCATCGTAAGACCACGCAAAGATATCTTTATACTCAAGTAAAGCTTAGATTATAGCTTTCTTTTGTTGTGTTTGAGCATGTACACTTATCTTAGTTTCCCTAATATTTTCACGATCTCCTAAATTATTCGCCTCAGTTTCCTCCAAATTGGAATTTGTCTTATTCTCAAACTATTTGAAATCTTTTCTTATATCCTCAAATGTTTCTCCTTCATTGTATTCAACTTCTTTATTCATTATTTCATAATTGGATTGATTTTTAAAAGGCACAATACATCAATATGACCCTAAACTTGACACCAAATTATAACTTTGACCTTAAACTTTGATAGTGCACAAATATGACCTTTAACTATTCAAAACTGCACAAATATGACCTCCGGTCCTACATGGCAAAACGCGTGTTCAACACGCAAAACTGGGCGCGTCCAACTTAAAATCTAAGGGCATAATACATAAATATGACCCTAAACTTGACACCAAATTTATAACTTTGACCTTAAACTTTGACAGTGCATAAATATGACCTTTAACTATTCAAAATTGCACAAATATGACCTTTAATTGACTTTTCACTATTATTTTTTCATTATTTTTGGCTCAAAGATGAAAATTACATCTAATTTCTTTTGTCATTATGGAAAAAGAGCAATATTGAAGATTTATTAATTAGGTGGGTCAGCCTTATATGAAAAAATCGTGTGGATATGTATATATATTATAAAGCAAAGGGAGAATTTATGTTGTATAATATATCTAAATATAATTTATTTAAATATTAAATTAAAGATGAAACTATACTAATAATAAAAAAAATTATAGTTTTAATAAAACGTTATTAAATTAACGTTATTAAGGATAGTAGTAGTAGTATATTAAATTAACGTTATCAAATTAATGTTATTAAATGTTAGTATTAAATTAACGTTATCAAAACGTTATTAAATTAACGCAGAGGCGGATCTACGTGGTTGTCATGGGGTTCACCCGAACTCCCTCGGTAAAAAGATTACGTTGTATATATAAGGTATAAAATCTATATTTATGTACGTATATTAATGTTGAACCACATAAAACAAGACACTTAGATAGCCCAGTGGTGTTATTTTCTCTTTTTGGACGCTTCCTTCAGCCTAGTGCGCGGATTTGATCCCTGCTAGTGGCTTTTTTATTAATTAAAAAAAAGCTAAGTGTTGTTGCTATAGAAATAAATTAAAAATAATAATAATAATAATAAATACCAACCCTTTTGTAAGTAATTACACTCTCTCCCACTTTTTTAATTACTTTACTCCCTCTCCCTATTAATTAATATACATAACATAGCCAACATATCCATAACATTTTGTGTATATGTGGTGATTTTTGTAATATGTTTAGGGAGTTAAGATTTTTTGTAATATTGGAAACATAAGTCGTGTATTTGTGTAATTTTTAGTACTAATAATAATAATAATAAAAACGACGCCGTTTTAACACAAAAAGCAAAACTTTGATAGTACACAAATATGACCTTTAACTATTCAAAACTGTACAAATATGACCTCTCTCCAAGTCAGCCCTTTTAACGATGTGGTACCGTGTGATTGGATGAGCTTTCCACGTAGGTGCGAGTGAAACTCATGCATGGGGGTTGCAAACTCGGAGGTCATATTTGTTCAGGTTTTGAATAGTTAAAGGTCTTATTTGTGCACTATCAAAGTTTAAGGTCAAAGTTATAATTTGGTGTCAAGTTTAGGGTCATATTTATGTATTATGCCTTTTTAAAATCTGATTGACAATTCTTCATGCATGTCATATCATTAGAATAGGCATAGAAAAAACTGTATGATAGAAAAATAAATAAATAAATAAATAAATAAACATCAGACTCAAAATAAAACAAAGGGAGACTGCACTTTATTAAAAACAAAGATATAAAGAGTTTTAACCTAAAATACCAAGTTAAAGATCTGAATTACAATACTAGAGCGATTCAAATTATAAAAGGAGAAACAAACAAACTACTATGACTTGAAAGAAAAACAAACAAACTACCAAGAATCCTTCATAGTAGGGAGAGGAGTGGCCTCCCAATTGTTAAGATGGACATTAGGGCCGATAAACTACACATCTGCATTACTGGTACCTTCATCGATTTCAACCATATCAGCTTCAATGAACATATTTTGGAAAAGGCCAATCAACTCTGTATCATCATCATTCAATGATTCTACAGCAGGTAACTTAGAGGACCCAACATCATTGACTTTGATAAAAGACTCATGAAGTGACGTTATTGGCTTGGTAAGTGAACATGGCTCTTTCTTACACTTTTTAGCCTTCTTTATATCTTCAGCAGTGGGCACGTATCCCCAACCAAAAGTACCAAGGTTCTCATGGAGGTTTACTGGATGAACCCTGCCTTGCAAAAACATCCCTAGACCTTTCCCTGCTTCGAAACCATGCTTTAACATTTCATTCACTACCATAACAGATGCAGAGGATAATTGTAGTCTTGAGATGAGATTCCCCTCGAGGATATGCTCAACAGCCACTACCTCAGAAGTTTGATGAATCAATACTCCATTTGTAATATCTGCTTCAATGGAGGAAACAGAGTAGTCTTTATACATGGATAAGTCTCCTTCGCCATGAACGACTATCTCTTGCCTGTCATATTCGAATTTAACCATTTGATTCCATGTTGATGCGACTGTTTTAGCCCTATGAATCCATGGCCTTCCCAATAACATATTATATGAAGCATCAATGTTCAGCACTTGGAAATCCATAGCAAAATCCACAGGCTCGATTGTCAATATGAATTCTATTTCACCAATGGCATCAGTTTTTGATCCGTCAAAACTTTTGATGCATACATTGTTAGGTCGGATTCTTTCTACATTAACATTCAACTTTTGCAAAGTTGACATAGGACAAATGTTAGTGCCTGATCCTCCATCAATTAACACTCGAGTGACGATGGAATACTCATATTTCACAATAATATAAAGACCCTTATTATGTCCAGTACCTTCCACAGGAAATTCATCGTCTGAGAAAGTAATCTTATTTTCTTCATAGATCCTTTCAACAACTTTTTCCAGTTGATTTACTTTAATCTCACTGGGAACACATGCTTCGTTAAGAATCTTCATTATAGCCTTGTGGTGTTCTTCTGAATGTATTAATAAAGACAATAAAGAAATTTGTGCTGGTGTCTTCTTCAACTGTTCTACAACAGAATATTCTGGAAATTTCATTTTCTTTAAGAATTCTTCAGCTTCTTCATCTGTAACAGGCTTCTTGAACGTCATTCGTTCTTCATTGACTTATTTATTCTTTCTTAAATCTACTGGAGTATAACATCTTCCAGATTGAGTTAATCCCCTTACTTCGTCCACATCTTCAATCACTTATTTCCCCTTGAGTATCACCACAATGCGATCATAGTTCTAAGGGACCTCCTTAGTATTAACCATAGGCAACTGTGACACTGGTTTAATAATAATGGGAGTTATAGGAGCTCTTTTTATGATTAAGAAAGGTTTAGGGGATCTTCCAGGAACAATGAGTTTTGGCTTTACTTGACTTGACCCAATATTTTTTGAAATTTCTTTCCCCACCACCAAGGGAACATTCAATGATTCGGGTTTTGTTAACACCTCTGCTTCTGCAGGTTTTTCTTTTGTCAAATTGGCAGCATTTGTTGATTTTTCCGAATCAGTTTTTATTTTAATGATTGGCTTGAAGGATATTTCAGCATCTTCATCACTGGGTATCACTTCGAGCATGTTTGTTTCATTATGATCTGGCAGCGGATTTTGATAGACGTTTGGAATATCTGGACTTTGTACCATGATCTGTTGGGTGTCAATCAGCCTTTGAATGGCTCTTATCAGATACCAACACTTCTCTGTGTCGAGCCCTAGGTCATCAGAACAATACTCACATCTTTTAGAATAGTCCAGTTCTCCGGAGGAGGATTCAGGATCCTTCTCTTAATTGGATTTAGAACATTCATTTTCCTCAGTCTACGAAATAAACTTGTGTAAGATATTCCAATAGGAGTGAAATTATATTTACCCATGTTATCTCTTTTGTATTCTGCTCTAGGTCGAAAATTAGACCTAGGAGGGCCTCTTTGAACTTGCAGAACCGGTGGATGATTTTGGATGCCTAGTGCACGCCATTGCGAGTAAAAAGGAACACGAGCATATAGTTATGCATTATAAATAGGATATTGGGGGGATGGGATGAAATATAATGGATTTTGTGTGTATGGTTGGCGCGCACCTCTCCAATTTTGCTGTGGACCTGTCACGACAGTTGCTACATCCTCTTTTCTTTTCTATCCCCTAAAACTTCCTACACCACTTTGAATTGCCTGTGTTGTTTCTTTCAAAGCGGCCTGGCTGATGATCTTTCCTGATTTTATTCCATTCTCTACCATTTCTCCAACTTTAATAACTTCAGCAAATGTGCTTCCAATAGTAGAAAGTAAGTGAAATAAATAATCGGGTTCTTGTGCTTGTAGAAAGATATCGATCATTTCAGATTCCTTTATCGATGGTCTGACTCTTGAAGCCTACTCTCTCCATCTGATAGCATATTCTCAAAAACTTTCAGTCATCTTTTTTCTTATGTTAGCAAGCATAGTGCGATCTGGCACTATCTTAATGTTATATTGAAATTGTTGAACGAAATCTCGAGTCATGTTATCTCATACGTGCCAATGGTAAATGTCTTGGTCAATAAACCATTCAGAAGCTATTTCTGTCAGGATTTCTCCCAAGTAAGCCATCAATAGTTCTTCTTTTCCTCCCGCTCCCCTTAATTGATTACAAAACTTTTTCAAATGGGCTACAGGATTGCCATGACCTTCATATTTGTCAAACTTTGGCATTTTGAACCCTAACAACAAATGGACGTCTAAAAACATACATAAATCTTTGTATGAAACACTTTTTGGTCCACCTAATCCTTGCATATTTCTCATTCTCTGCTCAAACTTCTTACTTTCCTAGCCATTTCCTCTTGTTCTTTATTTTTAACAATCTTCTCAATCATGATTGAAGAATCGTGTTGATAAGCATAATAATGAGGATTTTTGGATTTGAAAGTTATTTCAGGAGGATATAACAGATCATGACTTGGTTCCCCCATAATCTTCGATACTGTCGGTTAAGTACCCGCAATAGCTGGTGACATAGAAGTAAAAAGTGGATTATTTGTGACAGTCGGATTTGGTGGGCGCATGGTATAAGTACCAGCAATACCAGACATATTAGCAAATGGGCCGAATCCTAGTGGGTAAAATGGATCACTAGTTTGAGCTGGAGCAGGATTTGGATCATTCGAAGTCGAAAGTCCAAGTATTGAAGAAGGCGAGGCTTTCCTATTCAACCAAGCTTGGTACATCTATGCCATCTGTTGTTTCAATAACTTAAGTTCTTCCATTGATTCTACTTCCTGTGAAATCAACTGATTTTGCTCTTCTTCACTGTCAGACCCTATACCTTCTCTGCGGGTCATTTTTTCTCCCTTGTATCTAGTGTTGTACGGATGTAATGCCAGTTTAAACCACAAACCAACCACCAATTACTTTATCTTTCTGTTATCAAGTAGCAAACAAGTGTTATATATTCAACTCATTATAATGCCACGTTGTATGTCATGCTTCTATATGTATTTTCCATCCTATAATGGAAGGCTTTATGTTTTATCCCGGCTTTTCTAGGCGTGTATTTTCAAAAGTTATGATCGAACCCTTTGGAGGGTTGCCTACGTATCATGCCAGGACATGAATCAGATCTTGCGTTGTTCGAGAGGAATTTAATAAAATGATTATTTTTTCTTTTTTTTATTGAAGAAAGTAAATAAAGTAAGTGAAGTAAAACATATGTAATATATATAGAAATAAATAGTCAACTTCATTACATTCCATAATATAAATACGACAAAATAACTGACCCAACTCCTAAAATAAAACCTACTAACTAACATCTGAAAACTAAAAGACATAACATCTAAATAAGAAGTTTTAAAACTGAAAATGAAAAACTATGACAAAGAAAACCACTATCCATTCAAGGAGACATCGGCTTAATATGTCCTCCCAAACTCAAGTATATGTCCTCCAATGAAGTAGTGAGACGCTATGCGAAAGCTGGTACTTGTGCCAAAAAGTCTTCACAATCCAACTGCTGATAATTCAAACTCATTATGGCAGTATCCTGTGCTACACGGCGGACCTTACCTTGAAGGAAACTGAAGGCCTGATCCCATTCATGATCCTGTCGATCTCGAAAATCAACCATCTCTTTTGCACGCTGTTCACGAGCAGAAGCAACCTCCAACTGTTCTCGCAATATTCCTCTTTCACAAATCCACTGAGAAATCTCTCGATCAAATTCTTTTTGCATGTTCTTTTCAACTTCTTGCAGTTGCTGTCGGCGAGATGCGGCAAGTTCTGCAACGTGTGACCCCCTAGTGGTATCCAGTTTGATTTGTCCCCGAAGTGCAATCTCAATATTTGCTGATTTAGCTTTTTCTTCAACAAATTCCCTTTGTTATTCGTCTATTTTTTCCCTGGCATGCTCTAACTCTGCTCTCAAAGCTTGGTTGGCCTCATGATTTTCTCGCATGGCTCTCTCAATCCGTATCCTGATTGCAGCTTCCTGATCTATAGGTCCCCTAATCGATCTTTATGGTCTGACTGTCGGACTCGACTATTTTTCAAACCATTCACGATAATCTGGGTACACTTCTCCTTTCTCATTCTCTATAACCATATTTTCAATCTCCATGATATGACAACCCTCCCAAATTTGTTGGGCCAATTCCTCCGGAAGTGGGATCTATGGTCTGACCTCAAATACAAACTCGGTCATATTTTTTGTAAGGAGAATTATTTGACGTCTTCCTAGCTGACGTAAAACTCTCAATGGAACATACGATTGAACACCCCTAATACTCATCAATAATAAGAATGGCCGAATAACAGAACTATGTATGACTTGCCTCCAAGGGAACCAAGGGAGATTTCAAGTGATTTTATCTGGTGTCAAAGAACGAAAAAGCTTATCCCATTCTCTAACTCCCTCTGGGGAATTTATATTTCTCTAACCTCTCTTCGTAATCTTAGATGCGATTGAATCTTTCAGGATTAAATCTTGCCATTGTAGGATGTTGGTAGAGATGCTCCAAAATCCACATCTGTAACAAGATATTACATCCCTAAAAAAAACTCTTTCCTTTCTGACAAACGGTCAAAGCACGGTAGATATCTGCCAGAATCATTGGTACCATTGTGTAATCTTTCTTAATCAGTATTTGTACCATCCCCGCTAAACGAATGTTAATTTTTTCTTCTCTCCTTGGGAAAACCATAGTACCTAGAAAGGCTACCATGAATGCAAATCGTCTGTGAACTTTCCAAGCCTCAAAACTTCCCTTATTACAAAGCTGTTTACCATACTTTTCAAACCCCCCTTGTTTTTCATATCTATCATACAAAAACTGTAAGGAAACCTAACCTTTTTCATTGATTCTTCTTTTGAGTTTCGTATGTTTATAAGCTTGCAGAATCTGTTTATCGAAATGAGTCTTGGGTCTATAAGTTTCTTTTGATGCATATCCCCATATCCAACATAGGCCGCTATCTCCTCTAAAGTCGGAGTCAACTCAAAATCTGAAAAGCAAAACACATTGTTCTTTGGGTCCCAAAACGTTAGTAATGTATCAATCACCTCCCTATTAGGCTTGATTGACATAATACTCATCAAAAAACCCAAATACTTATGTATCTCGTCATAATCGAATGTATCCATTTCATTCCACCACAATCAAAGCTACAAAGGGGTATAATCCACAACCTGAAGTGGTACACTCCCATCCCTCTTTCTCTTTGGTCGTTTTCCACGAACAAGAGGAGACATTTTATACCTATTGACAAGGACATGAGATTAATAAATGTCCAGACTTATGCAGGACTTAATTCATTAATTTTTGAAAAGAATTTTTAACTTGACTCGTGAGAACTAGTGTGGCCATTAAATTACGGCCTAGATGTAAGGAACGATTTTATTAAAAATCAAAGTGAGAGAAACATGAATGATAATATTTTTAGGAGGAACACTAATTTAAATTGACTCTATCAAAAATTTTGCAATAACAGACCTCTAGACGATTTCAACTATATGTTTGGAGACAACACCCCCTAAATTCACTTAAAAGAACAAAAGGAAATTAAAATAAAATGACTTAGAAAATAAGAACAGAAAAATGATTGTTTTATGTATAAAGTTGCAAAAATTTTCAGCCTCACAACCCCTAAAGGTTCAGGACTGTTAAGATATACGTCTACATATTTTATTACTTTATAAAAATTTAGCTCATGATCCCGAAAGGTTCAGGCTATTAAGATTTGTATTAAAATTAATTTTTGAGAATAATAAAAAAAGAAATAAAAGTCACACCCCTTTTTCGCTCGAGGCGTCGAGTTGAAGAGTTTTTCCAGTTAAAGTGATAGTTTTGAATAGGGATTAATTTAATTTACAGAGTCGTCACTTGGAATTGAGTTATGGTGTTCCAAGTCACCTTTTTGAATCCTTAATCAAAAGAAAATGACTCTTTGTTATGGTCTACGAAAACAGAAGATCGGGTAAGAAATTCTGTTGATCGAGGGGAAGGTGTGAGGCACCCCTCGAATCCCGTGGTTCAAGCACGGTCGCTTTTATTGACTTATCTTGACTTAAACTATTTTGACAGATTATGTTAAGACCTAAATTCGCTCATTTTTTACTATACCGAAACTCGTCTATTATTTTATATTAAATAAATCGATGTAAAGTTAATTTTAGAAAAATATTTGTCAAAGTGCATTATTTCATCCATTAATTTTAAAAATGTCTCATAAAGATGCGTTTGCCGCATTCTTAATTGGGATGGAAATCTTAATCATACCAAAAGTTTGTTTAAAGTTAAAAGGCTTTTGTTTTGTCTCTTAAAAATTCGTAACAATTATTTATTATAAAAAAATATTATTTATTTTTTTATAAAAATATTATTTATTTCTTAACGATAGGCTAAAGTAATTAATTTAATAAATAAATAAATACTAAATTTTATTAATAACAATGAATAAAAATAATAGAATAGTGAATAAACAAATTTACCCAAATTATGTTAAATTTAACATTATCTCTAAAATTTATTATATTTAATTTTATTATAAACTTAAATCATAGATATGAGATAATTTAAGCATGAAATCATTTTTCAGTAGCTTTCTCACAGATTTGTCAATTCATTGTAAAAAATTAATTTCAATTATCACTATAATTATTAATTTAAAAGGTATTTATTAAGAAAACAATTATTTAAAGATGACCAAAATCTAATGGGCCTACGAGAAAGTTCTGCGGATAACAATTTAGTCCAATTTTAGAAATGGACTATTATTATATATACAGAAGATGTTTTAATATAACTTCTTTATATTATCTCTAAAAAAAAAAAAATCCGTTGGCACAGTAATTATCATTATAAATTATAAGTCTTCTTTAAGAGTCACTATATCCACCACTACACTAAAAATCGCTCAAAAAAAAATCCATAAGAAGGAAAAGGGAAGAGAAGAAGCAACAGTAGCCATCGATATCGGCAATAGCGAGCTGGGGTTTTCCGGCGAATTTTATACTTTTTACGGTGGTGATATATCCGGAATAACCCGTTAGATTATTGTTATGTCTTGCTGGAGATCTGACGAATTCGGACAATAATAGAAAATAGTTGATCATTAGAGAAGACATTATTCTGTCTCTGTTTTTCTCCCTTATGCTTTCCTGCTCTTTGCCTCCATTTTCTTTTATTTCCATATGTGTGAGAATTAATAGCATATGCAGAAAACGAGAATTGGTATAACTGTATGTGAAAAGAGTTTTTCGATGGTAAGTGCATGCTTATTTTTTTTCAGTAAATAAGAGTACATATTAAATCCTTTTCTCTTCTTCTCTTTCTTGTTCTGAAATTTTAACTACATATTAAAACATATAATTCAAATTTTAACACACATTTACTGAACAAGTAGAAATAGTTAGATTCACAGTATAATATATGACAATAAATATTTATATAATCGGATATAAGCATTAACATAAATTTAAACATCATTCTGGTTTACTATAAAATTCATAAAGTGAATGACACAAATAGAATAAGAACCTATTGATAATTAAAGTAGAAGATTCGAATATTATCACCGAAAACTTGAACAGGAAAACTCCAACTTCATACCTTCACTTTTTCCTCTTTTGTTTGGATTTTTTTAATATACTGATATTCTCTCTTGTTTTCTCTCTGTTTTTTTTTTCCTGATTTTCTGTGTCTGAATATCTGATAGGGATGATGAATGTCTGTATCTCTGGGTGGGAATCCTTTAAGTACAAGAATTTTTGAGGGGGAAAATAGGAGAGGGAACATTTATTATCAGATAGGGTAGGTAATTTAAATTTTAAAAATAAAATTTCCCACTTCTTTTTTTTATTTAAAAACAAATAAATAAATAAATCTATTAATAATAAATAAATATATAAAATAAATGAATAAGATAATAGAATATTAATAGCAATAATAAATATAAATACTAATTTATTTATTAAAATATAAAAAAGAAAAATATTCTTTAATTTTTGTATTTTTTTGTATTTTTTTTTAAAATAGAGGACAATAATAATAAAATAATAATAACAACAATTATAATAACAACTAATTAATTTTATGTTTAATAAAAATAAATATAGTAAAAATAAATAAAATAATATCAAAACTATTAATTTATTAAAATTTAGAAAACAAAAATATATATTTTATTTTATTATTATTTTTAATATCATAAAATTAACTTTATTTAGTTATTTACTTCTTAACTAAAATTTATTAAAATAAAAATAAGAATTTAAATAATATTATATTAGATATAAATATAAATATAGAAAAATAAGTTAGAGTTCGAGGAGGATCAAAAATCACATGTCTACACTCCCATTGATTTTCGTCACTAATCACTTCTCTTTTTATTTCAGAACCTCAAAATATTCTAAAATTTATAGAGACCAAACAAAAATATGTTTAGATAAGTATGAATGTTGTTAAATTTTATAAAAGTGAATTATTAAATTACGACGATGAAAATACTATATAATATCTGAAAATACATTATAACTTTACTTCAAATTCTCCATACTGCAATATCCATCTTCTTATATTTTAATTTTTTTTTTTTATAAAATTTACAACAAAATTGATTCACAAGAATGAATCTTTCGAAAGCCTTTTTTTTCTTTCTAAATAATACTTGATTCAATTTTATATTATAGAGACAAAAACATCAACCTAATTTAAAATTAATCAAGAAAGAAAAAAAGAGGGAAAATAAATAGAAAAAGAGAAGTTGAAAATTATTTTCTTTTGTGCTTGATATTTTGTATATGATTTAGGTGCAAAAAAAATTAATAAAATTACATGACTATAATAACCCATTGGAAATATATATGTTTCTTTTCATGTAAAATTAGATTTGAAGATTTAAATCCGTTTGTTAATCGAAAGAAAGATAATTTATAGATGCATATAGTATTTTGATCAATAAAAACTTTATCAAAAAGATAATGATTTATCTATTACCATTTCTCATGATTGTAACGTCCTCAAAATCATAATTTAAACGTGGTGTTCGAGCCAGCTTTCGAATACCTTGACTACTCCAATAATTATAAAAAACACAAAATCAAAATCAATGAGAAAACATCAAAATCTAATACACTAAACACGAATGACATTCATAATTTCTATAATACAAGCCACAAACTTAAAAAAAAAATGAAACACAATTCAATAGTACAATATTTTTAACTATGATCAACTTAATAAATTAAAAAAATAAAGAATAAGATTGATATTAAATTTATAATTAACTTATGTTTTAAAAAAATATGCAACCCAAAGAGATTAGGCTTGAGCTTTGTATTGAAAAAATAATGATCATAAATTTAAGAATTAAGCCACTATTATTATCATAATTCAAGGATCATAATGGACAATATTGATTGATCAAAATTAAGGTCAATAAAAGTGTCTTATCAATATGAAAAATGACAAGAGAGAAATGTATGTATGCCCATTCATCTGATTTTGATAGTTGAAAAAGCTAAATAATGGTAGTAGTATAGTAAATATTTTGAACTTTAATGTCAGTAATAGCCATTATTGACAAAGTTTTTTTCATTAATTGTGGATATTATATTTCATTATTGCTCAATAAAATAATTATAATAAAAAAAGACTAAAAAAATCACAAAAAGATAAATAAGAATGGTGGCTTTAGAAGCATGCCACATCAATAACCCATATGTATGTATATATATATATATATATATATATATATATAAAGAGAGAGAGAGAGAGAGAGAGAGAGAGAGAGAGAGGGAGAAGGAGAGATTTTGTTTATTTATCTAATATTTAAAGTATAATTTAGTAACTTTTGACATCTTCAGTTGAGAAAAGAAACAAGCTTACTTTTTAGTAAATAAAGGCATAGATAAAACTGATCCTTGATTGATTCTATGGAAGGTTTAACATATGTGGTATTTAAGGTTGTATAAGTTCAAAATTTTATTTTTTCTCCTTTTGAAAAATGAAGGACATCCTTTAAACTTTACCCCATAATAAATATTGATAAGATTGTCCTTTGAAATATTGACAATTAATATCAAATGTATACGCTCACTATCCTATAATTTGATCTCGCACATTCATTTTTCCATTAAATTTTATGTAAATCAGTGCATATTTATAGTAAAAACTTATTTTTATCCTATTAAGAAGTTTGAACCAGTTAGTTTACCTAATGTATATTGTATGTGTCCAAAACCTAGTTGAAGTTTTGCAACAATCATTTGATAATTAAGAGAAAGCAACAACATCTCATATTATTCCACTCGTGATCAAGTACTTACAAATATTGAAAAACCAACAACACATAATACTGTTCCACTAATGATTGATCGAGTAATCACTTATAATACTTGAATTACAAAAAGTTGAATGATTAAAAAAATAGAGAAGTAGAAATATTCATCTATCTTTCCTCATTGCTATAGCCTACACATATTCTATAACAACTAATGAATTTTAAGCTTTATCAAATTATCACCTTAATTGCATCCTAACAGGAACAAGCGAAAATCACAAGATCTTAATTTTGTTAGGGAGTTTGCTGCATTCCAAAGTTGGAGCCGATGTAAGAGCCTGATAGAAAGACCACCAAAAAAATTTGATATGAGTTTCTTTTGCAACATAGAATTATTTAATTATCCTTGAAGGAATAAAATAATAAAACATTTCACACACTAGCAAAAATTGACATTCATAATCTGGTTTAAAAGGCATTAAAAGATAAATAATTCTTATGTTCACGTTTGCAATTACCAAATAATCTAGGTTGTCAGTGCATTTATTTACATTCTTACGTATCTAGAAATATTGTATACAACAAAGAAAACATCATCTTTTGGTAATTTAAATACACATGCAACAATGAGCTCATTCTGCACGAGGCAGTTGAGAATTCAGAAAAGTAATGCAACTATTCCTACAACAATCTTAATGCATGTTAGGTCAACATATAAAAGTAGTAACTACTTAGGTGAGATCCTTTATGCTATCAATACCAATGAGAAAACATTCTAAAAAGTAAAGAAAAAGTATTCAAAACCAATACAAACGAACCTGCTTCAGAAGGATTTGACATAAGAAGCATAGCCTTTTTAGTGGCATCAATATTAACTACCTATAATTAGGACAAAAATGTGAAATCATAAGGGAGAAATTATAATTTATAAAATTAGTATCAGACAAATGCATAGTCGGAGAGCTAATTGATCGGAAAAATAAGGAGAAGTTGATGGAACGATAAAAGGAATATAATGTACCACATTTTTCCCAGTGCAGCATGATAATCCAAAAGAATTATACATTTAGATTCTAATAGTCTATTAAAATATAAATTAAACTTAAGAAAAATTATATAACACCTCAACACGTTATTTTTGGTACTACTCGGCCTGATTTAAGCTGAATCTCTTGTAGAATATATCCTACGCTTTTTCTAGAAAATACTCCGGAGGTTTGGTAGCTAAAAGAAATCATAGAATTAAATAATTACAAATTACCACATTGCCACAAAAATAAAATGATCTAGCACTATGTTGTTAATATCCCTCCCAAATAATGAACCGAAATTAATACAATATTAGGAACACTAAAAGCACTTTGAAGAAAACATTGGCCTAACATATATGCACCACAAAATAGGAAGAATGACATAATCCATCATTCATTCATTTTAATGATACTGTATGTTAAAACCTAAAATATATCAAAGATACCTTTTTTAGCTTTCACTCCTTTTATCTAGATTAATGTGACACATTTTTTAATATGTTTTCAAAAAAGTAATATTTACATATTAAAAAATAATGTAACTTTAAATTCTAATTTTACTACGATGAATTTGAAGTCACATATGTTTAAAGTATATTTTATACCACATATTTCAGAAGTATTACTTTATTTCTTTAGCGACGTTTGAAGGTTAGTAGTGTTTGTTAGGCATACATTGGATAGTTACGAATATGCATGAAGCCAAATACTAAGTGAGGAAAGAAAGACAAGACTTTGATCACTTTTCTATCATGATGGAATTGATCTGGGGTTTAGATCTTAGCACCCCCCTATTAATCTCGATGATAGATGAACTAACAAAACATATACAAAGGGAAGAGTCATAGTGTATAATTCTTGTGGTTGACCTAGTTTGATTGAAAAGGCATATCATGGAGTTAATAATAGGTTAAATATTTTGACATAGATCCTACAGTCTGTGGTCTAATGAGTTCAAGTTCAGCAAAAATTAAGACAAAACAAATGTAGTGCAATTTATATGACCTAACTATGTGGAAGGTGTGGAAGTTAGTGTTGGCATAAGTAACCCCCAAGAAGTAAAGTTTCAACTATATAGGATCATAACCTTAGCATCAGAATTAGGGTGATTGATAATGATGTCATATAGCTAATAGGGTAGGATAGATGAAATAGAAGCTCAGATCTAATATATCATATGATAAGAAGGTCCACCATGCCTTAAATATATTTTAAATAAATTGATAGTCAGATCAACAATATTGTATGAGGAATAGTGTTGCCTAGGCAAAAATTCATAATTTTAAAAAATAAGGATAATTGAAATGACGATGTTGAGACAATGTGTGAAGTTACACGGAGATATATGAGTATAAATTAAAAGAGACATAAGAAGATATAGAATTTAGTATTAAGGTAGAAGGTTTATAGATAGTCCAACATTGTCTAGTTCACTGATTAGTATATATTGTGTCCTTGACTTCAATTACGGTATTATTTGTTGTTTGTATTTGCATAATTTTTACTATGGATTTTTTACTACTATATTTTCTTGGAATACTTAATTTATGACATACTTACTTGAACTAAAGTTCTATTAGAATAATCTCTCTATCTTTATACGGTAGAGCTAAGCCCATACACACTCAATCCTCCACAAAACCCATATGGGAGATTATATGGATATGTTATTGTTGGTATCAATAAAAAGGTAGCATTGCATGAATCATTATGTATTTACCCAAATTCAAGGTAAGGCACCTCAATTGAAAGAAGGGGAGAGGGGATGTGACCCAGTAAGTCAACCCTATCCCAAGTATTAGTGGTTAATCTCATTGATGGCCATGAGTTATAGGCCATAACAAAACAATATTTTATTAATTCAACCTCTATCTTATAGAAAAATAATCAAAGAATGGCAATCAATCTAAAAGAACTATACTCAATACACATCGGACACAAATGCAAAGAAAAACTTACCAATATTAGGGTGCTTCTCAACTTCTGCCGCGAATGCTTGAGCAATATCATGCATCCCCCTCTTAACAATGTAATCGTAGATGTACATTTCAAGAATGGAAATTCTCCATAGAATCTCATTAGTTTTATGTAAATGGTATTCCCCTGAAATGTTTTAATGTTGAAGTTTCCTTTCAATAATTATTAAAAGGAAAAAAAAATCAAACTTGACCTAGTAAATTGATCAATTTCATACTTGATTATAGACTTCTTTCTACTCATAGCTTGGCAATTAATTATCTCATATTTTCTTATTATAGGTTGAGCTCTATGGTGAATGAGTGTATTTTACATACCCAAATACTTTTTAAAGATTAGTGTTTATGATTCAATTTTTTACTAAATATTATCATTATTTTTAAATTATCATTCTGTTAGAATTTGCATTTATATTATCCTCCCCAAACCCTTTTGTGACTAGATGGATGTTATTGTTCATGTTGATAGAAATTTCATTAAGGTCCAAATGTAAAGATAATATCTTTTTCACTAATAAAATTAGACCAAAAGTTATCGATGCAAAGTTCCTTAATTTGGAATATTTGAGGGATAAATCACTCATTTTTTCCTTTATTAAATATAAATGTATGTATCTAATCAAGATTTGAGCAGATTAACTTAAATTTAAATTCATTAACATATCGTTTTGGGCTTGATCCAAATAACCGATCGTCAAAATTGACTTATAGAAAAATATATCGACATATATTAAAAAATATTATTTTATGGTATGAGTTATTGGATTATTTTATAATAAATTAAACAAAAATAATAGCTTATTTTTTAAATTAAAAATAATAGTAGAAATATAATTAAATAATAGTAATGTTAAATTTGATTGATTAGGTTATATTGATTTAGTTATGACCCCTTATTTGCACAATTGACACTCCAAATGTTTATTCTTTTTCTCATTCTGATAATGACTGATTTTAATCCAAGAAAAAATTAGACATATTTAATTTCAAATAGTTTTTGATTTAATCCACTTTAATTTGTCTCATGTAACCTAATTTGTTAATACTCCTAGTAAAAATCATTCTTCTTGTATTCTATACTTCACTCATATCATTTGCTTCAATCAATTACCATACATTATATTATACTTTTATTACTTTAAGAAATTATCAAATTCCTATTGAGAAATTTCTCCAAAAAGTTATTTCCCAATGAAACATGTTTTAGATATTTTTTTAGCTTTAAAACACATTTAAATCTAAAAAGGTGAGAACATAAAAGGATAAAAGAGCATATATCATAAAAAGTTATAAACTTAAACTCACTTTTTTTGAGCATCTCCTGAGTCAATGAATTCCAAATATAAGACTTAATTCAACAAAGAAAAAAAAATGATAAAGAAGAGAAAAAGAAGGAAATTTAGAGAAGTGGAGAAAGATGAGAAAAAGAGAGTGAATATATAAATTATAAAAATAGTGACTGAGAGAAAAATGAAAATGATGTCAACATTTTCATTATGATAATCTACAACTTATTTGGATAGTAAATAAAATAATTTCTTAAAAAATAAATTATCAAACACTTAAAGTTTATCTATATTTGAAACTTCTCTCAACACATTTACCAAAAAAAACTGAAATAGTCCAATAATTTTAGGAGTCAAAGGCATAAGAAGCAAATGAATTATTTATGCTCAAAGAATATAGATGATTTTTTTTTTTCTAAATCTAAGTAGTTAAGAAAAAAAGAATTAATACCTTCATTCAAACAACAACAAAAAAAGAATAACTTTATTACTTTGAATGCCTTTGTGCAACAAAAAGTTAAAAAGTAGCACAACTAAAAATGGCAAAAAGCCACCTTTTAACTGCCCCCGTGGTTGTTTTTCTATTTTTTTATGTATTTTGACTATTTTATCCTTTTCATTGATTTTATTAATCCATTTGTGGTATGCAAATATGGGTAGCGTCATTCCTGAGGCAGTTGGTTGAAAAATCTGCATATTTTTTTATTTTAGAAGGTTTAAAAGTTGACATTATTGACTTTAGTCAACATCTGCCAAAGTTGAGCTCGACTTGAAATTCTCTTCGAAATATGATTTAGGATTACTAGGATTGTTTTGGTTCCTGAGACGTTCAGATGATTTCTTTATGATATTTTAAGTTTTGAATGATGCAAACTTAAGAGAGTCAATAAAAGTCGACAATCGTGGTTAATACAGTCATTTACATGTTTCAATGATTTTATCTCATGACCTAAACTATCGTGAGTGATACACACACAAACACTACGATGGGAGAATCATCTAATTCGACCCCAATTTCAACCACTTAGCCATTTTTAATAAGAAATATCTATTAAATTAAAATAATAATCTCTAACGACATAAATAAATTTAGAATGAATTCCATAATATCTAAAACAATCCCCAGAAACTAAATGTCATCATACTTAAATCTAACTAAAACATATTTATGGAGACAACCAGAAAGTATTAATAAAGAAATAAAGCTATCTTTGTCCGAAATAATAATGATAAGATCAAGATAAGAGAGATCCATGGGTGTCTGGAAGATGAATGCTCACCTTGGATCAGATTTCACACTATCCTCCAAAATTTAGTTATTATAAAAGGGGATGGAATACGCACTGCACTAAAAAAATATAAGAGCGTAAGATAGTATCAATACAAAATCACTATGTACTAGTAGGAATTATTGGACAACTCAATCCATGTAAACACATAGCAAAAAGTATGTAAACAATTACAAAGCATGTCAGTTAAGATTATGTAGCCCAACCAGATTTTCCACATCAATTCCTTTTAATAAATGTCTCGGTTATGCTTATCAATACTTAATTCAGTGCCAATCCGAAAGAACAACACATAAGATCAAATAAAGTTCACCATTTATGAAACACCCTGGTTTCTGGACCTTAGAAAGTTTCTTTGATTCCTAGTTTCTGGGAAAGATACGACGTAGGGGAATGAGTATTACTATCGGGTACGGGTGGTATGGTCCAGTCGTATGTTGACCAATGTTGCTTGGTGGGACGGATGCAGTTACTGGAAAGGGTATGATTTTGGTGGTATGAATTGTATAGGTGGGTACGGGTTGTTTGGTTACTTTACTTAACCTTAGACAAGGTAACTTAAGTTAGATCTAAGTACGAGTGGCTCACCATGAGCCATAAGCTAGGTAAGAGTTATACCCAGGGCTCGTATGGTGGTCAGTGTTCAAACCCCTTGGATTCTATTCTGCTAGGGGTACAGTTTATGGGTACTAGTCATACACTTGAATACGACTTAGGTTTAGGTGTATCATATCTTGGACAATGTTAGGTCTAAGGGGGAAAGCCTAGGGTACTAGAGGCGGGTACTACTTGTACAGGATGGGTACGACTCAAAAGGGTCAGTTGTACCCTATGACGGGAATTTAATGCAATTTAAGTGAGGGAAATCTAGACATTTCCCCACTTTTCCTATTAGGGATTGTCTTGGTAATTTCTTTCCATCATCATCTTGATTTTGAGGCTTGTTCTCTTTCCTCATTGTTAGTTCCAACTAAAGGCATGGTTTTATACAATGTTTTCATGATTTGAATGTTGTATGATTTTAGATTTTCAAATGTTATTTGGGGTTTTTGGTTATAAATGCTTGGTTATAGTTTTTCCATGTTTTAATTATTCTTTTATATGCATTAATGGTGGTTTTGGATAATCTATTGCATGAGAACACTCCTTTGGTAATGAGCTTTGGTTTTGGAAATACTATGTGTAATACCTCGTAAGATCCTAGGTTCGTTTCAGCTCATTCTTCCAAGTAGGAAGGGGTCCAAGACTTAGAATATTTTACTAAGTTCTAGGACTTTGTCATTTATAGATACCTCAACTTTGATGAATTTATTCTCGACCTTCCCGATTTTGGAAAGTTAGTTTCTAAGTTGATTCATGATCGGGGAAGTCAATAGTACATCTCAGGTGAATTTTGGAATTTTTGGACAAGCGTAAAGGCGTGTTTGACACTCCAAAACAACAGCTCAGGGATATTATCCCACGACGCCCTGCCCAGTCCAAAGCTGGGGGGAGCCTGCAATGGAGCCCACGACGCCCTGCCCAAAGAGGTGCTCCAGAGATCGTGGCTCCCTTGCCAGTCCGTCCCGTATATTTTTTGCAGTTTTGTTCCATATTTTTAAGGGCAAAAAGGTCTTTTACCTTCACCTAAGTGGTCTAAAACACGAGATTTGAGTTCCAAAATAGCATTTTTGCCCCCAAATTGATAGTTTCACTCAAAACCTCTCAAGAACAAAACCCTAGGTTCATCAAACTCAAGTCTAAGTCTCAAGAATTCACCATCAATTCTCACAAATTCATAAATCAAGGTATGTTTAGGTGTTCATCCTTGGGTTCCTTCCACCCTTGGAGTTCAAGAAACCTTTTTGAGAACTTAAATTATGATTTACATTCTTAAATTGAATTGTGTCCATGAATGTATTGTTGCATGGGTTTCAAACTAGGAAGATTATGAATTTCATATAAATAAACTAGCATATGCGTTGATTTATACACTCCTCATATCATAACCCATGAATTATGAGTTGAATGTTGTAGCCATGATATCCCCATGTTATTCTTTCTTATGTACAAGAATCACGCTCCACAAGTGTTTGACAAAGTGTCTATATGAACGAATTGTGCATGATGTCCCAATTGTGATGCATTTAGAGTTATGATATGGTTCCATTATTTATGATATCGAGTCCTGAGGGTATTATATACCTAAAATTAGTTGCTTACTTAGTTTCTAGTCGTAATAGAATGATCTCGTAGTATCCTAAACAGTAGTATTCTGTTAGTTAATAGAATCAGCGTGAGTTCAGTCAAGCTTAGTACAGTCTAGTGATTAGTGTCGTATCAGCTAGGAGTAGGATTTAGCACCGAGTGAAACCAGGGATGGGGCATTCCTACCAACAAGGGTTTGACCCTTAGTAGCAGTCCCTGAGTTACAGAACTGCATAGCCAGCATAGGGTAAATCGTCTTCCTACCAGACTAGGGTTAACGTAACAATATACATCTCATGAGACTTTCTGCCAGATTAAAGTTAACCCAGCCAGTGTTAGTAACCCGTGGCATGGTGCTAACACCCTTTAAACTGGTGTTACAAGTTGGACCCCAAATCAGCCTATAGTCGGGGTATGTCGATTAGATGATAACTCCCACAGTTATAGTTTTAATATTCAGTACTCAGTATTCAACATTCAGTATTAAGTACTCAGTACAAAACTTAGTTTAGTTTTACATGATCATGATTAGTTTAGTTCTACATGATCATGACTTACAGTTATTAGTATTCAATTACCAGAACTCAGTACTTTAGTTTCAGTCTAATTCAGATAGACAATATATGCTTGGTATTGTGTGTTCAGTATTTACAATAGTCTCAGTCTTATATATACTCTCATCCAGTTACTTCATGATATTTAGTTATTATTACTCATGTACATGAACCCATGTATATTAGCCTAACCTCACCTAGTATACCAGAACATTTAAAGTACTGACACATATTCTCTCTGTGCTATGATATTTCATATCATAGGTTCAAACGTTTGGGTTCCTGTCCGTACTTAGCTAGATCAATCGATCACCAGCAGGTACAGTAGTGAGTTCGCATCTATTAAGGACGTGATATTTATTCAGTCATTTTATTATTTTAGTACTTTAATTATTTATTCAGACAGTGGTTGGAGTTAGTTGAGGCCTATCCCATCAACTCTTTTATTTCAGATGTTTAGAGGCTTTTTGACACTTTAAGTTAGCAGTTATTCCACAGTTGTACTCAGTATTGATTTCAGTTTATGAACTTTATGGGATTTTTTATTTTACTTTGTCATATGTTCCATGATTATTATTCAATATTCATAGCAGGTACCAGTCATAGGTTAGCTTGTAGTCCTTCAGGGTCGTAAGAACCGTGTGATGCCCAGGGTGTAGTCTCGAGGCGTTTCAAACTATGTATCAGAGCCTAAGGTTCTAAAGTGTCCTAGGGAGTCTGAAAGCCACATCAAGTAGAGTTTTGTGCATGGGTGTGTAGCGCGCCACACTTATGGGAAAGAAGCTATGAGGCTTTTTAGGAAAAGTTCCCTTCTTTCAGTGTTCATATCGTGCGAGTGAGCATGAGCTCAAGTTAAACTCTCTGTCTAATCCAACTTTTACTTCCATTTACAGAACATGCCTCCCAAAAAGACTAACGGAAGAAGAACTGGGAACCAGTCAACACCTCCGCCCATTTAAGAAACCCCCTGATAACGCCCAAACTACAGCTCTCGTTAGAAAGTGTAAGCGGTCGCTGTCAAATATAGAACCCAACTAGGTTGGGTGTCGAATCCCACAGGGAATACTTGGTCACTAAGTGTTGCAATTGTTAGTAGACTGTTGGTCGAAAATTCCACGGAAAAGGGGGGTTTAGGCGTGAATTAATAATATCAAAGTAACGAATGAATGATTTGTTTAGTAAAGGTTAATCACAGAGAATAATAAGTTAGGGTTATGTCCACCTTGTAGTTTCTACTTCTCTATTAACTATGAGTAACACGGAATTTAGACATGCATGCACTTATAGAGAATTGTATTCTAATTCTAAATCCAAGTGTCTTCCAACCATCAAAGATTTATTTCACTTTAGCTCTCCCGAGCCTAAAGTGTATAACGAATGGTACAAATTCTCCAAGAAGTTAATCCGGTTAAGGCATTAACGTGTAAATAGAGGTTGGAAGCCCTATTTCCTTGTCATACTCTCTTTTCCAAACATGTAACTTTTCTCCCGAACAAGTTAATGCTATAATGACGTGTTCTCTATGTTTGCAACCATGAGAATTCAACTAAAACGAAGAGAGTAATGATATAAGTAGCATACACATCAAGAATTCACAAACTCATAGCAATAGATAGTACCTTACAAGGTTTCCATAACCCTAACAGAGAAGTTTAGCTACTCATGAGTACAACGGAAATCACCATAGACATAATCATCATACCACAACTTAGAATAATCTTAGCAATGGGAATGATTCTTGGCGTCAAAAGGGGAAGAACGTCGTTCTCCTATTCGATGCTCTAGCCTTAGCGTTTTTCTCTGTCTAAACTTACAGAATCTGTAAACTCAATAATGAAAAGTGATCGAATGAATGAATGATGAAAAATTCAGCAAATAAGTTTTTTATAACATCCTTGTCCTACTAAGTTACTGCTGCACCCCTAAGTATTTAGAAATACTGATTTTGCCCGGGACAAGTTCTCCATGCATCACATTCAGTCCACAAGCTTCCAAAAGCTGCTTTCCCTCTTATATGAAGTTTTCCTTTGCTGCCCAAAGGTCCACAAAGTGCTGAAATCTTCATCATTAATACCTGAAAACATGCTAATCACATAGGTTAGCTCACTTAAAGGAAAATGGACTAAAAGTGCAGGAATTATATATTTTATCATCAAAACTTAGCTAAAATATGGGTAAATTATGGTTCTTAGGAGTATAAATACGCCCAACATCACCACCCCACACTTAAAGATTTGTTCGTCCTTGAACAAAATATTACGTCCATGCAAACATCTAACTAAAAATTCACAGTAGCAACACAAAATGTTCAACAAGACATGCACGACAATCATTAACAAAGATTAGGTTTCTTGATCACTACTAGAAATAATTCAACCTCCAACATAAACTCGTGATGATGGTTAATTCGTATCCACAAGTTAAGCCACAAAGAATCATATAACACTACCCAAATATCATCAACCATGTGTGTCTCACACAAGACATCACCCATAATCACTCAAAAGTTTTGCATTATTCGAAACATGGGTATAAGACTCTCCTTGCTCTCACTTCTCACAAAGAATTCTTCTGTTGCAACTGATGACCATAGGCTTGACCTTAGTGTAATGCTCTACTAATATCGTAATGCTAAGCTTAGGATCAAATAGGTCTTTACAGGTTGTAATGTAGGCTAAGGGACAGGTAGGACTATTTTGGCCAGAAATAGTGACTATGTTCCCTAAGCGCTTTAATACACTATGTTATGTCATTAACACTATCTTTTAACAACCACTCTACCTCTCTTTCATCTACCAACCCCTTTTCACCCATTTTGTTATTCAATCATAAACACAACTATCTTTTTGTTTTTCTAAATATTTATATATATATATATATATATATATATATATTTATTAAGCAAGCATCCCTATAATAGCCACTCTTTTTCACAACAATTTCAAGTACCAATACACCCTGAGGCATAACTTTCACCATTCTCCTTTTATTTTTCCACATGATTCTACAATTTTAAAGCGCTTAGGAGTTTGGATCAAATTATAGTCTTGAAAAAATTGATTAGGCTACATATGAGGCTGTCAAAGAAAATAGCTAAAGGCTCAAAGGGGGTTAACTAGGATAATGTACAAAGGTAGGTAAAAAGAAGGTAAACAATTACAGGCTGCCAAAGAAATGCCTAAATCATCTCCTAAACTCACACTCTTTATTTCGCTTTACATACACACCAGGCAAGTTCTAGCATCAGTCACAACACAGAATATACTATATCCTCACATACACAAGGCACATAGTCAACTTTATTGGGAGCAGTATAGACTCTTGACCCAACAGATGAATGAATTAAACCATACAATTATCACACAGTGAGTCACACGTAGAGCCTAAATGTCTCAATAGTAATGATTTAGCACAAACTCTTGTTATACTACCATGCCGTCTATCAGAATAATTTCATGCAAAATCTAAAAAAAATAGAATTTAATAACTAATTATGACTAATTAGCAAAAACAAGAATAAATGTAGGCAAAGAAGTACCATACAACATACAAATACTAGTACCCCACACTTAGACTGGACACACTGCCCTCAGTGGAAAATAAATAAGAAGAACCTGATTAGTCGGACTCTTCCTCTATGTCTGGGGTCATACCCCCTGCGTCTGAATCATTATCAGAGTCGTCATCATTAGAGTTGTCCTCCACGTCTGAGTCTGGCAGTCGGCAATTGTTGTCAGTCGGCATGTCATCATCGAGAGATTCCTCAAAATGTACCCCTACTCCACATATAGCCCGCGCATGCTCATTCATCGGGTAGTCATAATTCAACTGCTGAAGCTCTGCATCAGTCGTAACCCGACCCCTACTCATCATGGTAAACCGAGTCATGCCATATAGATGGCGAAAGAAACTTTCATCCCGAGCATGTCTTTCTGCAGTGGTAAGGTTGATGCCATGACTAGTTTCAGGCTCTTTAACTTTCGTAAGATCAACCTTCTTCGGGTTGTGTGGAAGCTTATGATCTGCAGGTTCCTCTTCAATGTGCTCCTTCCTTAAGATCGCAGTCAACAAATTGCCAAAGCTGAAATAGGACCTTTTGTGCAGCCTAGCCTTACGCATTGACGATCGTATAACTGCACCAATGTTGATGGGAATATTAGTCATCAGAGAGTACACCAAGCATACTCTATCACGTGTGATCTTTGTGTACTGTGTCCCAGGAATCAGGCAAGAGTTGACTATCCTTAACCATATACGAGCTTCTATGTTCAAGGAAGCATACAGGAAGGTATTGTGCTGACCGTTATCCTTGTGACGACTCTACCGGGCCATGGACCTTGTTCCTCATAGTGTGTGTCTGATTACCCTGTAGGGAGGTCTGTGATAAAGCTCCTTGAGCGGTGATGGATCCACAGATGGAAGACCCAAAAAAGAGTTGAAAAACTCCGTATTCAGTTGCAAGACTTGGCCCCGAATCTTCACTTCACTTATGGTAGTCTTTGGGGACCAATTGGCATAGAACTCTCGCGTTAGATCAAGATTGCATTCCCCCATATCTCAGAAAATAAAATCAAGATTTAGTGCCATGATTTTCGCCAAAATGCGGGGCTCTCTCTTTGCTAGATTCTCCTTCTGCATCAAATCCACGTGAACATATTTTTTCACTTTGTTGTTCTTGTACCACTCCTTTCCTTCCTCCTCTAGGACCCACTTTATCCCAAAAGTGCATCGAGGTATTTATAGAGAGGAGGACTCAGCTTGCTCTTTTCTTCCCCTTTTCTGACCTTTCTGCGAGGTGGACACTTTTTTCTTTTCCTTGTCGTCCTTTTGGGGCCATTCTACCTGAGATTAAAATAGAGTCCTGTTAGCTTCATCTCGGAAGATTCAATCGATAAACAAACAGTAATGGCACCACCCCACACTTAATTTGTTAGCACAGACTAATTAAGTGAGTGATGTCGATTACTCAGACTTCATCGACATACATTTAGGCGATATGTTCCAACAACATGTTTAGCACAGTCATACTTTCATGTAATCTTTGAATATCCTTTCCAACATTGTTTCATGTAATCTTAACTATACTTTCATGTTTGGATTAATGCACTTCTTGAATAAGACTACCACATAGAGATCGTATCAAGTTATTGCAGAGAAATAATCACAACATCATATGCTCGTGGTCAATCATGATCGTTATCTCGATGAACGAGTCATTCAAACATTCAAGCTTTCAACTTTCACAATTACGCATTAACTTCACAATTTCAACTCCATAAAAATATGATAGTGTATAACAATCAAGTACAAGTCGGAACAAAGTCAAGAACACCCACACGTATTCTTTTACTCAATCTAGATGTATCATAACAAACCAATCATATTCTTATCACCAAACACCACTTCAAAATCTAAAATATCATTATAAACATAGTATTTCAACAACTACGGAATATAAAAGAATAACTTACTTGGTGATGGTTCGGGAAGATGATCTTGCAAGATTAGATAAGCAAAAAGAAAAATTTTGAGAGATTTGGGAAGCTTAGGCGGCGCCTAGGTTAAGCAAACAAGTGCATTTTGTTCTAAGGTTGAAGATCTATTTATAGACTAAGCCATGGGTCGGGTTTGATCCATGTAAAATCGGGTTAGGAGACAAAAAGACATAAGTAGGCGGCGCCTAATGCTTTTCCTATGCTTAGCATAGGCGGCGCCTTTGTCAATGTCTAGTTGGGCATAGGCGGCGCCTTTGATAATGCCTTGTTGAAACAGTGAGCATAGGCAATGGCATAGGCGGAGCCTATGGTATTTCCTAGATTTACATAGGCGACGCCTATGGTATTGCCTAGATCTGCATAGGCAATGCCTTTTTCGTTGCCTATGTGAGGCAGTGAGCATAGGCAATGGTATAGGCCTTGCCTTGTCCATTTCCTAAATTAGCATAGGCCTTGCCTTGTCCATTGCCTATATTAGCATAAGCAATGCCTAACCAATAACATTTGCTCCATCATTCCTATCTTACCACCCTTAGCATGGCTCACTTTCAAATCAAAATTTTAGGACTAATCCCCTCCTTTGTACGTCTTACACCTACACTTAATCAAAAACAACAAAAACAATTAGAAGGATGGGTTGCCTCCCACCAAGCGCCTTAGTTTTGGTCGTGGCTCGACTCTTCTTTTTGGATTTTAATTTAACAAAACAAACTCCTAATAAAATAAAATGATTAAAAACGATGGGTTGCCTCCCATATAGCGCTTGATTTATTGTCGCGGCACGACATAGTTATCTCGATTACTTAGACTTCATCAAGATATATGGTGCATCATTTTCTGAATGGATTCAGACGACGCTGATGCTTAATTATGGGCATGCAATCTTCTTCAAGATGAATCTTGTGCATACCTATCCCAGGAGGAATACCAATTATATCATCAATAGTCCAATCAATAGCTCTCTTGTACCTCTTCAGAACAGAAATGAGAGCCTCTACTTGTTGTTCACCTAAATCAGCCTCAACAATAACCGGAAGTGTATCACCACTTCCCAAAAACACATACTTTAGGTGACTGGGTAGATCTTCCAATTCTAGCACTGGTGGCTCTTCAATGGATGGTTTTGCTGGTGGTAAGGATTGATTCTTAAGATCAAGGTCCATCTTCTTAGGAGCATGGGAATAGGACCCTATTCCTATTAGAGCACAAATAGTTTCTTCATAATTTTCTACATCCTCATGCTCAAAATTCAAACGCTCAGCAGACAATGGTTCAACAGTAGGCTGCTTTTCTAACGATAGTTCCTTCGCATCCTCATGATAAACATCAGCTATAGAAAACACATTCATATCATTTGGCTGCTTCATTGATTTCCATACATCAAAACGAACCACTTCGTCATTCATCCGAAACAAAAGCTCATTGGCTCGTAAATCAATAAGCACACTTCTTGTTGCAAGGAAAGGGCGACCCAAGATTATGGGTACTTCAGAATCCGCCTCGCAATCCAAAATAATAAAGTCTGCAGGAAAAATAAAGGTAGAAACCTTCACCAATACATCATATAAGATACCAACAGGTCGTTTTACCGACCTATCAGCCATCACGAGCCGCATATTGGTTGGTGTAGGATCACCCAACCCCAACTTTCTGTAAATAGATAGAGACATCAAATTGATGCTAGCTCCGAAATCGCACAATGCCTTAGCAAAATCCAAAGATCCAACTGTGCAAGGAATAGTGAAAGCACCAGGATCTGCCTTCTTCTGAACTAACGACCTCGTGGAAATTGCACTGCAATGATGAACATTATCTGCCAGCTCGTAGCTTGCTGCCCGCTTCTTTGTCAAAAGGTCCTTCATGAATTTAGCGTACCCAGGCATCTGTTCCAGCGCCTCCACCAAAGGAACATTAATAGTCAGCTGCTTCAACATAGTCATGAATTTACTGAACCTGGTGTCATCAGTTTTTTTCTTCAGTCTCTGAGGAAAAGGTGGTGGTGGAAGGGGAGTAGTTTTCTCCACCACTTCCTTTTTATCTTGCTTCAGATTATCAATCTTTTCAGGCTGGTGACGTCTAAGTGTAGTGTCATGAACGTTCTGACTTTCAGCTTCTACAGAATCACCACAATCTGCTTCAACCACATTCTCTTCTATATTATCAACCACCTGCTTGACTTTGGATGGATTTTCCAACACCTTACCACTCCTGGTAGTAATAGCCATACATGATCCATGATTCCTTGGATTTTGCACGGTGTCGCTAGGTAGGGTGCCAGCTTTTCTTTGATCGAGTGACACTGATAGTTGACTCAATTATTGTTCCAACTATTTTATTGAAGTGAAATGCAAATCAACCAATTGATTTATTGAGGACAAATCATTTTTTACCTCCGTTACTCCCGTGTTGGTTGCCTCCACTCTTTTCAACAGCTTAGCCATCATATCTTCCATGGACATCTTCCCAGAGCCAGATGCCACGGCCTCACGATTTCCAGGAGGATCATACAAACCACTCCTGCCAGTCTTATTCTTGTATCCGTATTTATCATAATAGTTCCGACCTTGGTTTCCTTGGGCATTGCCTCGGAAACCCCCCTGGTTATTCAAATAATTTACTTTCTCTTCAGAATCGGATTCATCTCTTCCCTACGATACAATAGCCTTGACCTTTTCTGTCTTCCCTGATAATAAATTCTTGGTAAGAAGGTCCATCTAATTTTTTATGTGAGCCATATCTTGGTCACGTTCTTTTTCTCTTCGCCTCTGTTCTGCTGTCATGCCAGTAGATACAGTAGAGTTTGCTACCTTAGAATCCCTGGTATGCCAAGCTCTACTTTGCTTTATCATACAATCCAGCATATCACCAGCCTCAATAAAAGTAAGGTCCATGAATGACCCACCCGCAGCATTATCAACCACTGTCTTAGTCACTGAGTTCAAAGCCCTGTATAATATTTCCATCAAGTGGATATTGGTCATCTGATGGGTTGGGCACCGCATAAGCTTCTTCTTAAACCTCTCCCATGTTTTGTGGAGAGCTTCAGTTGGAAGCTATCGAAAATTACTGATCTCATCTCGTAATTATGCTCTCTTGGATGGCGGAAAGAATCTTTCTAGGAAAGCGTCTTTCAGTTGCCTCCAATTAGTGATAGAGTCAGGATTCAGCCCGTTCAACCATAGAGTTGCCTCTCCAGATAGAGACAATGGAAATAAGCGCAGTCGAATTACATTCTGTCCAACTCCTGGATTGTCAAACGACTTGCATGTTGAGATAAAGTTGATCAGATGCATATTCGGATCATCGCCTGCAAGTCCACCAAATAACCCTTTGAGTTGTAATAGCTGGATCATGGTGCTAGTGATATTAAACTTGGCTCCGGGTGCCTAGGGCGGGGGAATAATAGCCCCTGTGGAACCAGCCCCTTCCAAGTCATCATCATCATCATCAAAAGGGGCCTGCACAGCTCGGTGTTCAGGTCTCATTCTAGCTTGATGATCTCTCCTTTTTACAGGTGCTGCCACCTCACCAGCACGCCTTGGATTTAATAACTCATCATCACCCAGGTCCTCATCATCAGGATTTGTTGCCCGACCTGGGTTATCAATATTCTGTTGATTCACTTGAGCAGCTGCCAACACAGCTAACCTAGCCTGCTCCTGTTGAGCAGCCCTTCTTTCAATGCCACGTTGTGCATCCATTCTTCCAATAAGTTGTGGTTCAGGATTTATGGGTAATAATGGCTGACCAGATCTTCGTGTATTTGGCATGCACTCTACCAAACCTGAACAAAACAAAAACTACAAACAAAAAGTAAAATTCGAGAATCTTTGACCAAAGGGTCTAGTAACTATCACAAACTTAGTTGACAACTGTATTCCCCAGCAACGACGCCAAAATTTGATAACGCCCAAACTACATCTCTCGTTAGAAAGTGTAAGCGGTCGCTATCAAATATAGAACCCAATTGGGTTGGGTGTCGAATCCCACAGGGAATACTTGGTCACTAAGTGTTGCAATTGTTAGTAGACTGTTGGTCAAAAATTCTACGGAAAAGGGGGGTTTAGGCGTGAATTAATAATATCAAAGTAACGAATGAATGATTTGTTTACTAAAGGTTAATCACAAAGAATAATAAGTTAGGGTTATGTCCACCTTGTAGTTTCTACTTCTCTATTAACTATGAGTAACACGGAATTTAGACATGCATGCACTTATAGAGAATCGTATTCTAATTCTAAATCCAAGTGTTTCCCAACCATCAAGGATTTATTTCACTTTAGCTCTCCCGAGCCTAAAGTGTATAACGAATGGTACAAATTCTCCAAGAAGTTAATCCGGTTAAGGCATTAACGTGTAAATAGAGGTTGGAAGCCCTATTTCCTTGTCATACTCTCTTTTCCAAACATGTAACTTTTCTCCCGAACAAGTTAATGCTATAATGACGTGTTCTCTATGTTTGAAACCATGAGAATTCAACTAAAACGAAGAGAGTAATGATATAAGTAGCATACACATCAAGAATTCACAAACTCATAGCAATAGATAGTACCTTACAAGGTTTCCATAACCCTAATAGAGAAGTTTAGCTACTCATGAGTACAACGGAAATCACCATAGACATAATCATCATACCACAACTTAGAATAATCTTAGCAATGGGAATGATTCTTGGCGTCAAAATGGGAAGAACGTCGTTCTCCTATCCGATGCTCTAGCCTTAGCATTTTTCTCTGTTTAAACTTACAAAATCTGTAAACTCAATAATGAAAAGTGATCGAATGAATGAATGCTGAAAAATTCAGAAAATAAGGTTTTTATAACATCCTTGTCCTACTAAGTTACTGCTGCACCCCTAAGTATTTAGAAATACTGATTTTGCCCGGGACAAGTTCTCTATGCATCACATTCAGTCCACAATCTTCCAAAAGCTCCTTTCCCTCTTATATGAAGTTTTCCTTTGCTGCCCAAAGGTCCACAAAGTGCTGAAATCTTCATCATTAATACCTGAAAACATGCTAATCACATAGGTTAGCTCACTTAAAGGAAAATGGACTAAAAGTGCAGGAATTATATATTTTATCCTCAAAACTTAGCTAAAATATGGGTAAATTATGGTTCTTAGGGGTATAAATACACCCAACATCACCCCCCTGAATGAGCACGTTTCTCACACAGAATTTAGAGCAGCATTAACCACTCTAGCCCATTTTGTGGCAGCTTAGAATGTTCGACCAACTGCTGTTCAGGCCAACCTAGTTGCCAATACTATTGCAATTAGAATTTGGGACTTCACCCAAATGAACCTTCCTTTATTTTTAGGGTCCAAGTTTGAGGAGGATCTACAGGAATTCCATGACATGGTGCAGAAGGTAACAAACATTATAGGGGTGACTTCTAGTGAGAGTGCTGAGTTAGCTGCCTATCAGTTACAAGATATAACTCATACATGGTTTAAGTAGTGAAAGGTAGATAGAGGCACAAATGTAGGTCCTATAGAATAGGAAGAGTTTACTACTACCTTCTTAGATATGTTCTTTTTATTGGAGTTTAGAGAGGCTAAGGTGTTAGAGTTCATCAACCTGAAGCAGGGAAACATGAGTGTGAATGAGTATTCCTTTAAGTTTACTCAGTTGGCCAGGTATGCTCCTTATATGGTAGCTGATAGCAGGTCTAAGATGAGCAAGTTTGTGTCTGGTGTATCTAAAAGTATGGTCAAGGAGTGTAGGACCACAATACTGATTAAAGAGATGGAGTTGTCTAGGTTGATGGTCCATGCTCAAGAGATTAAGAAATAGAAGACTAAGGAGAAAAAGAGGGAGAACAAGAAGGCTAGAACAGGTAGTTTCAATTTCGCTCAGCTGAAGTCAGAAGGTGGAAACCATCCTCAGTTTTGCCCAAAATCTTCTATATCAACTCCGTCTTTGGCTAGTGCCCCGATGCCCAAATTCAAGAATGATAATAAGGATAGGGCGCCAGGCTCTAAATCCCAGGGTAGTGTGAACAGTGCTTGAACAAATCCTCTTTGTCATAAATATGGAAAAAACTACTAGGGTGTCTCCAAGGCTGGAAGAAACACGTGTTTCGAGTGTGGTAAGATAGGACATAGGATCAAATAATGTCCTTAGGTGGGTTCTCAGAGTCAGCATAATCATTCCCTAGTTCTCTTGATGTGGTTACTGGTATGTTGCAAGTCTTTCATTTACATGTTTATTCTTTGTTAGATCCTGAAGCTTCTTTGTCTTTTGTAACTCCTTACATAGCCATCAACTTTGGAGTCAGCCCCAATATCCTAACAGAGCCTTTCTCAGTCTTTACCCTAGTAGGTAAGTCTATCATAGCCCGACGTGTATACAAGAACTATCTAGTTATGGTGTCTCAGAAAGTTACTTTAGAAAACCTTGTAGAGCTAGAGATGGCGGATTTTGACATAATTCTCAACATGTATTATCTCCATTCATGCTATGCTTTAGTTGATTGTAGGAGAAGAATTGTCTATTTTCAGTTCCAGAAAGAACCAGTTCTTGAATGGAGGGGTAGTACCACAATACTTAAGGGTCAACTTATTTCATACCTTAGATCGAGAAAAATGATATCCAAGGGGTGTATTTATCATCTTGTTTCTAGTCAAAGACTCTAATCCTGAAGCTTCTAATCTTGAGTTAGTTTCAGTAGTGAGGGAGTTTCCAGATTTATTCCCTGAAGATCTTCCCGGAGTTCCTCCCGAAAGGGAAATTGACTTCAGGATAAACCTTCTCCCAGATACCTGGCTATCTTTATTCTTCCATAAAGAATGGATCCAGATGAACTCAAGGAGTTGAAAGAATAGTTGAAAGATCTCCTAGATAAGGGATTCATCAGGACCAATGTATCTCCTTGGGGTGAACCAGTTCTATTCGTACGAAAGAAAGATGATTCTCTTAGAATGTGTATAGACTACCATTAGTTGAACAAAGTCACCATCAAGAATAAATACCCACTTCCTAGAATCGAGGACTTGTTCGAACAACTTCATGGTGTCAGTAACTTTTCTAAGATAGAACTCAGATCTGGCTATCATCATCTCAGAGTCAGAGAATGTGACATTCCAAAAATAGCTTTTTGAACTCGGTATGGTCACTTTAAATTTCTAGTCATGTCATTTGGTCTTACCAATGCCCCAACAACTTTCATGTTCTTGATGAACAAAGTGTTCAAGAAGTACTTGGACATATTCATCATAGTTTTCATCTATAACATTCTTGTCTACTCCCGTAATGAAAATAATCATGCAGACCACCTCAGAATAGTATTACAGATACTTAGATCCCATCAGTTGTTTGCTAAATTTAGTAAGTACGAATTTTGGCTAAGATTTGTAGCTTTCCTTGGCTATATTATTTCTGGTGATGGCATTAGAGTTGATCCTCAAAAGACCGAAGCAGTGAGAAACTGGACCAGACCCATCTCTCTGTCAGATATCAGAAGTTTCTTGGGTTTGGCTAGCTATTATCGACGGTTTGTTAAAGGATTTTTGTCTATTGTTGAAGAATTATTCCACCCATGATCTTGAGTTAGCAGCTGTTGTGTTTGCCTTAAAGATTTGGAGGCACTATTTATATGGGGTGTATGTTGATGTATTTACAGACCACAAAAGCCTGCAGTATGTGTTTTTGTAGAAAGTACTGATCCACATATACTTACTCAGTACATTCTAGAAGTACTGATCCACATATACGTATGTGTGGATACATTATTTCATAATATAGGTACCAACTATAGCCCGCACATCATGATCAGACGATTGCAGTTTCCATCTAGCGGGTAATGAGTTCTTCTATTTCGGGGACTCCAGTTGGATATTGATAATGTAATTTATTTTTATTATTATTTGTATGTATTGATTACTGATGTTTTGACTTTTGACGAAACATTTTACATCTTTTTCTCGGGATAATTGTATGTTTTTAAGCAACAGATGTTGTATTTAACACTGGATTTTTGTGTTTTCAGGTTTAAGAGTTGTTGAAGGAGAAAGACTTGGAAAAATAGCAGAAAAAAGCCACTGACGATCAAACTAGCAGACCGTCAACCTTTCGACGGACAACCAACCTGGCTATCAGAGATAAACAGAATGAACCAAGTGAAAAAATTGTGCGATGGTCAAAATGGTGGACCATCAACCTTCCGGAAGACCGCTACACTGGCCATCAGGCTTAAACAGAATACATTATTCCAGAAGATCAAGGGATGGCCCATGCACCAGACCGCCGGACCAGCGAAGGTCCACCAACATGACCGTCTTCTCTTAATAGAACCTGACATCCTGGGACTTTCATCAACGGTCTAAGCGACGAACTGCCAGGCCTCCAATGGGCCGTCAGTTAGACCGTTAACTTGGACACGGTTTTTCTGAGTTTGAATTTTAAATCCTCTACAACTGGGAACATATAAATACCCAGTTTAGGTTTTATTTAGGAATATTTTATCATTTTTCTAACTTTGAAACTTATTGTAACGTAGTTTTCTTTGAGATTCAAGATAGAATTGTGGATCTAAACATTTTATGCTTATTTTCTTTTGAAGATTCAAGAAAAAATCTTGGGATTTTTGTAAGTATTTTCTGAATTTATTTATGAGAAATAGAATGACTTCTTCTTCTTCTTCTTCTTCTATGAAAATGTGTGTCTAAGCTTTCATAACTAGGGTTATGGGAGCCTTGATGTGAAAAACCGTTTGGGGTTGTGGAAATACATTAATTTCCATTATTAACTGATGTTGTATAGACCCTTCTTCACAATAATGACCTTTCTTGGTTGCAAACTTGAAGGGTGAGCCCAAGAACATCACTTGTTTTAATAGAAAAGTGCTTGTTGGAAAAAGAAGAGGTTTACATGGGATCTAAGGGCTTTAACCTTTGGTTTAAGGGTTGATGCCTTAACGGGATCAACACACATGAGAGAATAATTGAACAAATTATCGTATTCTTTAAGTTTGAGAGAATTGAAGGATAATCTACTCATTTAGGTTGAGACACAAATGAGTAAATTATAGGATTCAATAACTCTTGCAATTGAAGTGATTAATTGGGAATTCAATATAATTCACAACCCTAACTGCTTGAACATCTTGGTAACCATAAATCTAGTTTGTCTATTCTCACTATCTGAAATACTTTTTGTTAAAAATAATGAGATAAAATTTATAAACCAAAACCCACCTTTAATTCGGAACTTTGATAAATATTTTAGTAATAACCACAATACTTAGTGAACACAGTATTCCCTATAGGATTCGACCCCAACCTAGTTGGGTTATATATTTGACAATGACCGCTTACTCTCTCATAAAAGAGGTGTAATTTGGACGTATCAAATTTTGGTGTCGTTGTCAGGGAATACAGTTGTTAATTAAGTTTGTGATTGTTAATTGACCTTTGGTCAAGTTTCCCAAATTTTACTTTTATTTGTTGTTTTTGGTTCATTATAGGTTCATTGTTATTTATGCCACACACCAAAAGTTTAGGAGAACCACTATTACCCTTCAATCCTAAACCACATCTAATTGGTAGAATAACAAGAAGCTGCGAGACTAGCTAACTTGGATAGAGCATAGGTTAATCGGCAAAATGACGGGAAACCAGCTTGTGATCCTAATCCTAATGATAAGGATTTAGGAAATGATGATCTGATTAACCCAGTAAATAGGAGGCGTACGGAGAATACAGCGGTGGCTACCAACAGAAATTGGGCAGCTAGAGGGAGAGAAAACCTCCAACCTGCTGTGCAATTTGATCTTGATGAGGAGGAAGACGACTTGGACAAAGCTGGTGCTACAGGAGTGATTATTCCACCTCCATTGGCACCTGGGGTGAATTTCAACATAACCAGCACCATGATACAACTGCTAAATCTTAAGGGGTTGTTCGGAGGACTTCCAAGAGATGACCCGAACATGCACTTGGTGAATTGTATCAATATTTGCAAGTCCTTTGATAACCTTGGTGTTAGTCAAAATGCCATTCATCTTCGGTTGTTCCCGCTATCTCTATCTACAGAGGAAACAATGTGGTTGAATAAGTTGGCCCCCGATTCTATAACAAATTGGAGGCAATTAAAAAGAGCTTTCCTAGAAAGGTTCTTTCCACCCTCCAGGATGTTACAGTTGAGGGATGAAATTAGCAATTTTAGACAATTACCAAATGAGGCACTGCATGAAACTTGGATGAGATTCAATAAAAAATTGACACAGTGTCCCAACCACAAGATGACTGATGAGTACTTAATGGAGACTTTCTATAAAGACTTGAACTTTATAATCAAACCAACAATTGACAATACAGCTGGAGAAGCATTTATGGAGCTTACATTCAATGAGGGTGTAGATATGTTAGAGCGGTTGACTAAGACAAGTAAAGCATGGTGTACCCGGGATTCTATGGTAGAAATACCTATATATCTAGTGGTATGTCGGCAAAGAAACATTGGAAAGAGGTGGATCATGACCAAGATATGGCATACATAAAAATATAGATGGATCTGCTTACTAAACACTTATTGTCTGGAAAGACTGAGAAGGTAAAAGATGTTGGGTCACAAGGTAGGGTTGATTATTATTCTGAAGAGGAAACAAACTATCTAAATAATCAGAGTTTCTAAGGCAATAACCAAGGAAATCAAGGTCGGAACTATTATGATAAGGATGGTTACAAAGATAGGGACCAAGAGAGTTGAAAGAACAAAAATGATAGGATTGGACTGTATGTACCTTCTAGAAACCAGGATAATACAGCTACAAGTTCAGGCAAGATATCCATGGAGGACATGATGGACAAACTATTAAAAGGAGTTGAGGCTACCAATGTTGGGGTAACAATTATGAAGAGTGACTTATCTTTAACGAGCCAACTAGTGAATTCACACTCAACTTCTATTAAGCAACTGGAGCATCAGATGAGCCAACTCTTGGACATATTTAATCAGAAGAAGAGTGGTATGTTGCCTAGTGATACAGTGCAGAACCCTCAGAATGATAGCTCTTGCATGACAGTTACCACTCAGAGTGGTAAAGTACTATTATCTGGCCCTTCTGTGGGAAAAGATGTGATCGATGATATGATTGAAGAAGAGGTTGATGATAATTAAACCCATCTAGTTGAGTTTGAGAAGATGGATGTTAAAGATAGTACATCTAACCATCATCAGGTTGATGAGTTAGAGGAAGCAAGGAAAAAGAAGAAGGAGGCAATGGTTACTACTCTTCCAAAACCACTGCCTCCATTTTCTAATAGATTAAAGAAGAAAGCTGATGATACAAGGTTTAGTAAATTCATGGTAATGCTGAAGCAGCTTACGGTGAATGTTTCTTTAGTAGAGGCATTAGAGCAGATGCTTGGGTATGCTAAGTTCATGAAAGACCTAGTGATGAAGAAGAGAGCAGTGAACTACAAACTGGTGGATAACCTTTATCACTGTGGTGCTATTTCAACAAAGTCTTTGGTGCAAAAGAAAGCGGACCCAGGAGAATTAATGATTTCGTGTACTATCAGGTATCTTGATTTTCCTAAGGCCTTGTGTGATCTGGGAGCGAGTATTAACCTGATGCCGCTTGCTTTTTATAAAAAGTTGGGTTTGGGGTATCCTGCACCCACAAACATGCTACTAGTTATGGCAGATAGGTTGGTGAAATGACCAGTGGGTATTTTGTATGATATTTTAGTGAAAGTGGCTAGCTTTATATTCCCTGTAGATTTTGTTATTTTGGATTGTGAGGTGGACTTTGAGGTACCTATAATCTTGGGTCGACCTTTCCTTGCAACTGGAAGCATGCATATTGACTTGCGAGCTAATGAGCTCTTATTCAGTCTTAATGATGGAGTATTTTGGTTTGATGTATGTTAATATATGAATCAACACAAGTAAATAAGTGTGTTCTCTATTGTCGATGTTTATTATGAGAATGACCGAGAAGTGCCAATAAAGGAGAAATTTACTGTTGAGCCTTTGGCTGCTGTCTTGATGAATTTCAATAGTGAAGGCATCAAAGAGTACGAGAAAACTATTTATGCCTTGACTGGAATGGGATCATATTCTTATTCTCCTAAGAAGTTGGATCTAGATCTTAAAAATTACCCAACACCACTGGTGAAACCATCTATTGAAGAGCCACCAGTGTTGGAGTTGAAGGAATTGCCAGGCCATCTACGTTATATGTTTCTAGGTAGTGGAAACACTTTACCTATGATTATTGCAATAGATCTGGGTGAACAGTAGGTAGAGGAACTTATCTCAGTACTCCGGAGGTATAAAAAGGCGATAGTCTGAACTATTGCAAATATTATTGGCATTCCTCCAGGTATTTGCACCCATAAGATTAAGCTTGAGGAAGATTATACACCATACATTGAGCACCAATGCCGTCTTAACCCACCTATGCAAGAGGTAGTTAAGAAGGAGATCATCAAATGGCTTGATACAAGAGTTGTATATCCCATTTATGATAGTAAGTGGGTAAGTCCTGTCCAATGCATGCCCAAGAAAGGGGGCATGACTGTTGTAGCGAACGAGAAAAATGAGTTGATTCTGCTCAGGCCTGTGACTGGGTGGAGAGTTTTTATGGACTATTTCAAGCTTAATTCGTGGACTTTGAAAAACCACTCCCCAATACCTTTTATGGATCAGATGCTTGATCAGTTGGCGGGAAAAAGGTTGGTATTGTTTCCTAGATAGGTATTCTGGATATAACCAGATTTCTATAGCCCCAGAGGATCAAGAAAAGATGACATTCACTTTCTCGTATGGTTCTTTTACCTTCAAGCGGATACCGTTTGGTCTGTGTAATGCACCCACTACCTTTCAACGGTGCAGGGTGTATATTTTTTCTGATATGGTTGAGGATACTTTAGAGGTGTTTATGGATGATTTCTTAGTAGCAGGTGATTCTTTTGAGCTGTGTTTGGTGAATCTAAGTAGAGCTTTACAGCGGTGCGAGGAGTTTAATCTTGTGCTTAATTGGAAGAAATGCAACTTCATGGTGAAGGAGGGCATTGTCCTTGGTCACAAAATTTCAGCCAAGGGGATTGAGGTCGACCAAGATAAGGTCGAGGTTATTAAGAAGATACCACCTCCCATTTCAGTAAAGAGAGTGCATAGTTTCCTTGGTCATGCGAGCTTCTATTGGCGATTTATAAAAGATTTCTCAGAAATTGCAAAACCACTTTGTAAACATTTGGAGAAGGAGGCCAAGTTTATTTTTGATGATGATTGCTTGAAGGCATTTGAATGTCTTAAAGGGAAAATGGTTGATGCTCCTATTATTGTGGCTCCAGATTGATTAAAGCCATTTAAGATTATATGCGATGCAAGAGGAGTGGCACTTAGGGATGTACTTGGTCAGAAGAGGGATAAGATATTTCATCCCATTTATTATGCAAGTAAGGCCTTAAATGGAGCTCAAAAGAACTATACTATTACTGAACAAGAACTTCTTGAAGTTGTCTATGCCTTTGAGAAGTTTTGGGATTACCTATTGGGAACCAAGGTGGTGGTTCACACAGAACATGCCACCTTGAGATATTTGATAGCCAAGAAGGACGCTAAGCTGAGATTAATCATATGGGTATTGCTTCTCCAAGAATTTCACTTCGACATTAAAGGTCGGAAGGGATGCGAGAATCAAGTCGCAAACTAGACTGGAGGGAGGTCAAGCACTCAGAGATAAGCTAAAAATTGATGATGCATTTCCAGATGAGGAAATCTTGACTGCTGTGTTAGAAATAGTGCCATGGTATGCATACTTTGCAAACTATATGGTCAACGAGGTTATTCCGGAGAACCTTCCTTTTCACTAAAGAAATAAGTTTCTTCATGATGTGACACATTACTTTTGGGATTAGCCGTACCTGTTTTGGCATTGTACAGATATTATTACAAGGAGGTGTGTCCCAGAAGTAGACATGCTGAACATTTTGGAAGCTTGCCATGCCTCTCTGGTGGGAGGTCACCATGCATGTGACCGGGCTGCTAGGAAAGTGTTTCAGAGTGGCTACTATTGGCCGACTCTATTCAAAGATGTGTATGAGTTCGTGCAGAGATGTGACCAATGCCAAAGATAAGGGTCAATATCAAAGCACCATGAGATTCCTTTGACCAAAATGCTGGAAGTGAATTTTTTGGACGTCTGGGGCATCTACTTCATGGAGCCCTTCATGAGCTTATATGGGATGAAATACATTCTGGTCGCCGTTGATTATGTATCGAAATGGGTCAAGGTTGTTTCCTTGGACGATAATGAGGGGAAGAGAGTTGTTGTGTTTCTTAAAAAGAATACATTCTCTCATTTTAGGGTGCCATGCACCATCATAAGCGACGTCGAATCACATATTTACAACAGAGTATTTAAAGATGCTTTGGAGAAGTACGGTGTTAAATAGCATGAGGTGGAAACTACATACCACCCACAAACTAGTGGGCAAATGGAGATTTTGAATAGCGAGATCAAATCCATTCTTGCTAAAACGGTGAATACAAGCAGACAAGATTGGTCTAGAAAGCTTGATGATCCCTTGTGGGAATATAGAATAGCTTTCAAGACACCTATTGGTATATCATCGTACAGATTGGTTTATGGAAAGGCATGCTACTTGCTGATTGAATTGGAGCATAAGGCGTTGTGGGCACTTAGGAGGCTGAACTTGAACTGGAATGAGGCAGCAGAGTTAAGACTGGGACAGCTGAATGAGATGGATGAGTTCCATCTCGACGTGTATGAAAGAGTAGAACTATACAAGGAGAAGATGAAGAAGTACCATGATTGGAGAATTGCAAAGTGAGACTTTCAGAAAGGTGATTGGGTACTCCTTTTCAACCCTAGATTGAAACTGTTTCCAGGTAAACTTAAATCAAAATGGTCTAGCCCATTCAAAGTTTACCAAGTCTACCCATCTGGAGTAGTTGGACTTGAAAATAAGGATGAAAGTTTCTTCAAGGTTAATAGGCAATGAGTGAAGCTATATATCGGTCCAATGGACTCAATAAAATGCATAGCTACTATCAATCTCAATAAAGTCTGAGTAATCGAGATAACTGAGTCTTGCCGCGATATTAAATTAGGCGCTAGTGGGAGGCAACACACAAAATGTTGTTGTAACCATTGTAGACTTTATTTGTTGTTTTTGTGCAATCTGATATATTTTTGAAGTGTGTAGGACTGAATATACAGAAAGAAAGGAGTTCTACAATATATAAGGCATCGACGTAAGGACAGACGAACTGTGAAGTTCTCGATGGACCATCACTATGAACATCAAAGCCATGATAAAAAATGAGCCTTTTGGATAAGGCTTGACGGCCAAGCCAGCGGACCATCGCTGGCCAGACAGACCATCACTTACTCTATCAACCAGAAGATAAAATTTGAAGTTGCTGGAGTACACTGACGGACAACTCAACATACCATAGGATTTTTGATGGACCGTCGGAACAACCGTCGTAGCAAGTCCTGAGTTATATGTCTCTGGTATGCCGCAATGATCAACCTGGAGGACCGTCGGACATCTGGCGGACCATCGGGTCGATCGTCAATTTAACCCTAGTCTAATGGGTCGAGTCGAGTCACTCTTAAGGCTTTTTAATTATCCCCACACTTGACCCATACATTTTTAAATCGATAAGAGAAAGTGGTTTTGTACGTTGCTACCTTTCAAATTCAACAACTGTTTAACTTTTTCTGCATTCAAAGAACCTAAAATCATTGATCTCCTCTTAGGACTCTACTTCTTCTTTTTCTCTCTTATTTAAACAAACCATCCTTCTCTCCTTCTTATCACAAAATAAAGTTTAGTTTTCACTGATAAAGAAAGCTCTTAGTCATTGTTTGGTGTGCAAGTTCAACAAGTTAATTAGTGAACACTTGGAAATCAAGGTATGATCATAATTCTTCTCCCTTTTCGTTTTAATGATGAGTTTATCTGTGTGAAGATTGCAATGTGTCGAAAAGAATTTCATCTTCCTTTCTTTTTCTACCTTGTGGTTGACGTTTTGATCTGAAGTCAAACTATAGTATGCTATATTCTGGGTATAGTCTGAGTAACCCACGTGCTCAACATAGCAAAAATTTGTACTTGAACACTTAATTTATGTCATTACTATGTTAAAAATCGAAGGATGCATATCAGGTGTTCGACAAAATTTCAAAGTGAAATTTGAAACTAAAAAGTACTTTTGACGGTCATATTGGCGGACCATCGAACTTACGACCGACCATCATTTGGACCATCACAAATAGAACAAAAATAATGCTTACTGGATCAGCTACGATGGACAACTTAGCAGACTGTCAGTAAGCCGACGGACCACCAGTTCGACCATCGCAAGGCTCTGACAAATCAACACTTACTGTTTAAGGCCTGATGGCCAGTCCGACGGACCATCGCGTCGTCGATGGGCTGTCAGGTTGATCATCAAGCCAAATTTTCAATGTTTATAATCTATTTTGACCTGCAAACTAATTCCTTGTTCCATTTTCAAGCATTATGGAACGCAAACTCCTTTTGACCAGAGGTGGTGGTAGACCACAAAGAAGAAGCGAAGAGGTAAGGAGTGAGGAGGAACCTACCTTCAATACTCAACAACAAGACATAACAATCCCTATACTCTCCTAGTCTGAAGAGGAGAGTGAGAGCAGTACTAGTAGTACCAGTTCGAGCCCAGATGAGTAAGGGGTCAACACATCTAACCCCAACCCCGTTGAGGTAAAAACTAGCCCTGTTGAGATGGATACTGAAGAGGCCAATGTGATCAAGAGAAAGGAACTTCAAATGAGAGAGGCACTGAGATGGCAGATCGAGGGATCAAAGAACAAATTCCTTGATAGACTGGAACCGATGGAAAGAAGGCCAATCAAGATGCTAATCTCTGAAGAATAAAAAATGTGATGAGTGATCTGCATGAATATCTAGAGCTAGAGAATCATTTCAATGAGTATGAGTTGTCCTGGATGAGTAAGCCACCCAGTTCATATCAGCCGTATTTGGTAAGGGAATTTTTTGCCAATTATTTGGTATTAGCCGAGAAGGATTGTCGAAAGGGCTTAAAGATTTCAGATTTGCCCAACGGGGAGTCAATCTTAGTGAGAGGGGTCAACATTGATAAATCGGCTTGAACGATCAATATGATGTTTTTTGGGCCTGACTATGAGGCACCGACTGATGATGACAACCCCACCTGGGAAACAAACCCTAGAGAGTTCATTGTTAAGTCTTTCCTTAGCTTCCGATCTAAGTTCTGGTGGGCCATTGTTAAGTTAAGGTTGATGCCAACAGAAGGGGATGATAATTTGGATAGCCACAGAGCTGTGTTGGTGGCTAGTTTGATTGTAGGGATGAAGATTAACTTCGGCCAAATTATTGCTGATGAACTGTTCGTGAGGGAACACAAAATAGTTAGTGCATTACCATTCCTGTGTCTAATCATGGAGCTATGCAGGCAGGCTAATGTGCCTCTAATTTGGGGAGTTTATAACACAGTTCAGGCTACACATAGACAAGACATTGATAAGTCAAAAGATGACTCAAAGTTTGAGATGTGAGTCACCAACCCTCCATCCTACTAGATGTAGTTAGCGCCAACCCCTGGTACATCTAAAATTCCTTTAGATATCCTCTTGCCTATCACCACTTATGTGCTGCCTAACTATGTGCCGCCTTGTATATCCATAAGGTCAGTATCTGTGCCACCAATGAGTGGGGAAGATTATGCAAAATATAGGTTGATGCAAAAAAACTTTGCCAAGTCTGTGAAGTTGCAAAAGAAGTTTCAGAAATAGCTAGACACATAAGCTTCACAATTCAAGCCTTTTTTTGATCAAATTGTGGCAGAATCAATCCATCTATTCCAAAACCTTCATCTTAGGATGAATCACATAGAAGAGAGAATCAACAAAAGGCTGGATGCGATGTCCATTCCAGATCTTGCTAAGTTTATGGAAGATTTTAAGTAGGCATATGATGATATAGCAGAATTGAAGAGAAGGCAGTCTCAGTAGTCCATTTTCTACCCAACCCTAATAATGAGTGATGAAGATGAAGAAATTATTAATTTGATGGGAAAGCCGCTGAAGGACAAAGGCAAGAAACAAGTAGATGAAAGTGCAAAAATAAGAACTACAAAAAGAAGAAAGAGAGAAGCAATGACATCGGAAGAATGAGAAAATTATGATAGAAAGAAAGCTTCAAAACGATCAAGGAGATATGAAGAGAGAAGAAAGAAGAAGGTAGAAGACAAAGCTATAGGAGTTTCTACAAGTTCTACCCCAGTAAGGGGGCCTAGTTCAGACCCAGCTCGGGTGATACCTTCGATTCTAGAGGATGAGATTATGATTACCCCTACCACCATAGGGGTCAACGTTATAACAGGTGAGGACACTGGAGCCTCACCACATTTCACAGACACCTCAGATAAATAAGAGACAATATAAGTATTCCCTTCCTCTATACTTTAATTTTATGCATTGAGGATAAAACATATATTTTTTGTAGGGGTAGGTGTACTTGTACCATGGGGATTTTTTATTGCCGATGTTCTTTTCTTCCCATGTTCTATCTAGTAGAACCGGATGTCTAGGAGTGCATTTTATTTTCTTTGTTATGATGTAAATATCTCGTTAATGATGGTTATTTATAAAGTGTCTTTTCTTTCAGTATCTTTCTGTATATATGAATGATAAATGATGTGAAATAAGACTCTAAACATGTTGTGTCACTATTTATCCTTGTCACTTAGTTTATGTGGAACCATCAGTGGTGATTTTGCAAATGGAATTTACATTGAAAATATGCATGATCATGTAATGAAAATCCCAAGAGCAGTAGAATAAGTTTGACTCAGTTGCCTGTGTGTGCGAGTACTTGTGTTAGTTCTTGCATAGTGTAATACCAAAAACTTGCCCAGTTCATTGATGTTGTCTTGTGGTTGATTCAATAGGATAGGATAGAAGGCATCCTTGTTTATTCAGTCCACTTAGCCAAAATAATTAACCCCACCAAAAAGTTTTTTCCATTTTTGAACCCTTTTTGAGCTTGTATTAGTTTCTTCATCACCAATTACTCTAATTAACTCTCTTTAGGTTGTTAACACCTAACTCTGGCCCTGTTCAAATATTGGACATTGTAAACCTTAACTTAGGCAAAACACCTAAGTTGAGGGTGGCTAGTTTCAAGATGTTAGCCGGATAATGGAAAGTTGGTTTAGAGCTTGGTCCTAAGTATTTGGCCCTGACCTATTTAAAGTATTGTGCACCTTAACTGACTACATCAGCATAAGTTGATAATAGCTGATGCTTATACCTTTAGAAAAAAAAGAAAAAAAGGTGGAAATGGTGGTAAAGTGTGAGTGAATAAAAAGAATTGTAAGTGAGCTGGTAAAGAAGTAGTCTTGGTGAGTAGAATTCAAGGTTAAAGAGAGTTAAGTCTTAACATTGATCCATTTTTCCCAAAATCCTTCCTTACCTAGCCCAAAGCCTCATTACAAGCCTAGAGAAGACCATCTTGATCTTTATGAATCAACCATAAGAGAGCAGTAGATGATAAAGGCAAGCCTATGGGTATGTATGCTGTGCTTGTAACTTCTTTGTTTAGTGTGAGAGTCTTGATTATGTCCACAAGATATAATAAGTGGTGGACATCATTAGCTGTGAGGGAAACTTGAGTTACACGTACTTTTGCTGGTTTCAGTTGGATATGGTGTCCATGATTGTGCGTGTGTCCTGAACTTGAATCAATGCCAGTGATAGATCCTGATATATTGAGCCCATATGAGTAGAATGATAGGCGAATGGTTGTGCGATATCTAGTTCAATAGTTGATTGTCTGTCATTGTATTGTACATGTATGCAATTAGGTGCTGAGTTGCTTGAGGACAAAAAATTGTCTTAAGTTGAGGGTGTTGATGTTTTGGCTTTTGACAAAACATTTTACATCTTTTTCTTGGGATAATTGTATGTCTTCAAGCAAAAGATGTTGTATTTAACACTGGATTTTTGTGTTTTTTGGTTTAAGAGTAGCTGAAGGGGAAAAACTTGGAAAAATAGCAGAAAAAGGCCACTGACGGTCAAACTGGTAAACCGTCAACCTTCCAACGGACCGCCAACCTAGCTGTCAGAGATAAACAGAATGAACCAAGTGAAAAACTCGTTCGACGGTCCAAGTGACGGACCATCAACCTTCCGACGGACCGCTAACCTAGCCGTTAGGATTAAATAGAATACATAATTCCAGAAGATCAGGTGACGACCCATGCGCCGGACCACCGGACCAGCGACGGTCCTCCAATATAACCTTCAGCCCTTAACATAACCTGACATCCTGGGACATTCAGTGACGGTCCAAGCGATGGACCGCCAGGCCTCCGATGGGCCGTCAGTTAGACCGTTATCTTGGATGCAATTTATCTGAGTTTGAATTTAAATCCTCTGCACCTTGGAACATATAAATACCCAGTTTAGGTTTTATTTAGGTATCTTTTATCATTTTTCCAACTTTAAAACTTATAGTAATGTAGTTTTCTCTGAGATTCAAGCTAGAATTATGGATCTAAACATTTTATGCTTATTCTCTTCTGAAGATTCAAGAACAAATCTTGTGATTTTTGTAAGTATTTTCTGTATTTATTTATGAGAAACACAATGACTTCTTCTTCTTCTTTTTCTTTTTCTTCTTCTATGGAAATATGTGGCTAAGCTCTCATAACTAGGGTTATAGGAGCCTTGATGTGAAAAGCTGATTGAGGTTGTGGAAATACATTGATTTTCATGTTTAACTGATGTTGTATAAACCTTTCTTCACAATAATGACCTTTCTTGGTTGTAAACTTGAAGGGTTAGCCCAAGAACATCACTTGTTCGAATAGAAAAGTGTTTGTTGGGAAAAGAATAGGTTTACATGGTATCTAAGGGATTAAACCTTTAGGTTAAGGGTTGATGCCTTAACGAGATCAGCCCACATGAGAGAATAATTGAACGAATTATCATATTCTTTAAGTTTAAGAGAATTGAAGGATAATCTAGTAATTTTGGTTGAGAGACAAATGCGTAAATTATAGGATTTAATAACTCTTTCAATTGAAGTGATTAATTAGGAATTCAAAATAATTCACAACCCTAGCTTCTTGAACATCTTATTAACCGTAACTCTAGTTTGTCTATTCTCATTAAATTACCATTTTCAATAAGAATAACTATTTGAAACACTTTCTGTTACAAATAACGAGATAAAATTTATAAACCAAAACCCTCTCTTTAATTCGAAACCTTTGATCAATAGTCTAGTAACAACCACAATACTTAGTGAATACAGTATTCCTTGTGGGATCCGACCCCAACCTAGTTGGACTATATATTTGACAATGACCACTTACTCTTTTGCGAGAGAGGTGTAATTTGGGAGTAGCAATTACTGGTAGTTAGAAACATATCCCAGCTATATATAGTCAATATAGTAGAGGCTTCATAGAAGTCAGTCAGATTCAGCCATGTAATTTTAGTTTCTCTCTTTAGATTTGTCAGATTGTAAACTTTATTAGTAACATTATTATTCATATTTCATTAATCTTATATTTCCACACAACAAATATAGCTACTTAGTACAGATTAAATAAGTTTCTCAAGCAGTATGCCAGTTCATAGGTTAGCTTGAGATCACTTATGGTTTAAACCACCTTGTTATGACTGGGGGTAGCCTTGGGTTGTGACAAACATGGTATCAGAGCCCAGAGTTTAAGTGTCCTAGGGTGTCTATGAAGTCATGTCTAGTAGATCTTATGGAACAATACGAAGATGTTTGTACTATTCTTCGAGAGGCTACAGTGAATTAAAGAAATGTTTCCCTTCTTTTATATCTCAGATTATGCAGTAGAAGTGTTCTCTAAGAAATTTATAAAGATTCTCATTTTGTTCCATTCATGTCAATTCTACCTTAATTTCAAGGTAATAAAAATAATGAAGCTCAAATTTTTACAGATAGAATTTTCTCAGACAGTCCCCACAGATAGTTGTGGGATTATATGAAGGATGGAAAGTATACCATCAGTGCCTATATGTTCCAAAGAATAAAGTATTTCTTCATATTCATGAAAATCGTGCACTAAGCCAAAGTCAGATCTGCTTTCAAATCCCTTCTCTGAATCCTATGACAACATGTGATCAATAGCTAGAAACATGAACCTAGAAGTTTAAAAGCAGTAAAGTGGGGATAGAATTTATTGGTATTTAGTATATTTTGCATCCATGGGTCTAGTTGTATGAAAGGTGAATCATTTGGCTTGAAACAGTGTATGCAAGAATTTTAGTTAAGTATGATGGTGTGGGTGCTTTTAGATAGTAACATTGAGTTGCTAAGTGTGAATGAGGCTAGTAATATAGTATGTGATGTTCTTACTAACTAAGTTATGGGCTATAAAAAGTTAAGAGTTGTATATCAGAAGGAAGTAATAGCAACAGGTCTTACATTTTCAAGTGTAGTCTTTCAGAGTGAGTTCTTATTTATGTGTATTGTTATATCTTGGACTCTAGAATACAGTGGTTTTAGTTTAGTTTGGATTTATTTAAAAGGGCCCCGCAGACTTACAATGATGTCTTTAAGCTAAGCGGAAGATGATAGAACAAGTAACCAAGTCAGGCTCTCAGATTTTAGTAGTGATGCCAGTGTATTGTAGAACATCAGTTGGGTAGGAAGATTCCCGACCCATTCTTACCTCAATGCAAAGTTTTGTACTTCAATTATCATGATATATACTTATGCCTTATATGTTAGCTCCATGATCATAGTTCATGTTCATGCACATCATAGAGAATCATGTGCTCTTCCAGTTCCTAGTAAAAGAAGTTCCAGTTCACTCAGCAGTACAAATCATATTCCATGAATTTATGAACTCTTAACTCAGGTCATGCAACTCAAGACTCATGTACTCATTTTTTATAGTATGCTCAGTCCCCATAACTCATGCTACAATCTTAGTGACCAGTGAAACTCAGATCATATGATGTATGTCCTTATTTTAGATCTCTGTAATGAATTCAAGTTGTTGATACTTTATTCCTCAGGCCCCAGTTAAGTGTCAAGTTACTTATAGTAGCCTTCTATGCTCCAGGATCTCATATTCTAACCTTTATATGACCTCTTCTTATGTAATGATAGTGGTATTGAATAATTGTTTAGATGGGAAGAGAGTAAATGTTTCATGTTGGGGAAAGATTATTGCATGCTTGTTGTATCTCAGGTTATAAGTGTGAAGGATGATTGAGGTAGAACTTTTGATATATGTCATGGTTAGTTAAAATTTCTGTGTGTGATTTTCTTAGGGATAGTGCATGGAAGTTTTTATTGATAGAGGTATTAGAGAATATTGAAAGATTCTTTCATGGGTTATTTGCCTAGAAGTTTATATGTGGATATAATGATAGGCTTGAATGTCATCTTTATATATATAAGTGGAGGAATGCATTGTGCATTAGTGAATTCCCAGTAAGATATTGAACTTAGTTGTTTAAGTGGTAAGAAGAATGATTCTTGAGATGAGAAGTTGTAAAAATTCATGAGGTATTGATTTCATGGTTCAGACTAGTGTTATGGTGTTATGTGTAGTACCGTGTGATTTTGAGCTAGGCTTGAACATAGTGAGAGTATGTAGTTCGACTCAGACTTTGAATAGAGTAATTACATGTACCTATATGAGTATTTAATGAGGAGGCTAATTTTAAATTGGGAAGATGCATTGCCTAAGGCCTAGTAAATCTACCCCAACTTATGTTTCGTAGGCCTATGTTCCATGTTATAGAATTTAGCCATGTTGCGATTCCTTATTCAGATATCCTATTCATATCATGCCCAAGATTCTTTGCTCTCTAATATTGTTAGAACTTCTTAGAAAGAGCATTGAAGAAATACTCTAGTTGAGTATAAGCTTTCATCATAATTCAGTCTGTATAGCAAGTAATTTAGTTTAGCAATCAGACAAACAAGTTTCTATGGTTTTCCATCTTTCGTATTCATGAGGAAATTCATTCGCGTTCATGCAAGTTGTAAATTAATTTCAGTCCATGCATCATGTCTATAATTGAGATATTTATTCATGATTCAGTTCACAAGTTTTCAGCGTATGATTTCAGATTTCCAAGTATTTCAGCTCAGACAGTGTAATATCCTTTGCATATCTTTGGTCTTGTTATCTCATGATTCAAGATTAAATCATATCAATTATCACTTCATAATTTTATATGCATGATTTTATCATGAACATTTCAAGTGTGTTCTATTCTCTCAGCATGAATCAGCTCCTTATAGTCAATACATTCAAGTCAGCTCAGAAATTAGTTTCGTAATGAATGTTATAATATTTCAGCTCAGCCATATCATTTATTAATATACATGTCATGTGTACATTATTCCACACTTCTAAGATTTCATCGAGTTCCTATCCATCATTCAAGGATAAATGATTCCAAGGGGGAGATAATGTAATACCCCATATTTTCGAGCTAGACTTTGAAGCGTCATTCTTACATGTGTAAACTATAATCCATGATTTACTTTCAAATTCATGTGTCAAGATCTTTACCTAGTGTGTGTGAAGTGCTTTCGAGGTGAAAAATGTTCATAGGAATAACTTAGAACAAAGTTAAGCTAAGAGTCTTTGATTCATCCAAAGTTTGGTATTCAATTCTACAAGGGTCTACTTTAAATGTGTATAACTTTGATATATGTACAATTTTGCAGCTCAAGACCCACCAAATTGTATATAATTGAGTTAGCTTTCAAATGATACCAATTTTGTCTTAATCCGATACCCAAGTAAAAAGTTATGGGTTATTTCTTGAGAGGCAGTAAGGGCAGGTGATATGCCTTCGCCGCTCGGGTTAGTATGTCGAGATAAAGGGGGCGTCAGGGGGGTTAGTCTACTAGGATAAAGGGGGCAAAACCTAGTCAATTCCTTCACTGTTTAAGCTTCTTAAGGTTCAAGGGGTACTTTGGTCCTTTCCTTCAACCCCAAACGTCCAAGGTACAAATTAAAGCACCCAAAAGGGCATTATTTACCCATCTTCTTCAAATCAACTCACGTAAAAACCCTCAATTTTCCCCATGAACAACGTTCAAGCTCTTCCTCTCAAGAACACAAGGATTCAAGCTTCAATTTCTAGATTTCTTTAATAATCCATCTAATTAAGGTATGTGGTAGTTCATCCGTGGGTCCCCTTTAACCCATGGAGTCCAAAAACTCTTTTTGTATTAAATTATGAGTTTTACATGTTTAAGTTTAACTATCTACATGAATCACTTGTTAATTCAATTTAAAGTTATGTTTATAAGAGGTTTCTTCTAGAATATTATTTTGAGTGATGGCTAGGGTGATAGATGGCAGACTAGGGTCATGTCATAGGTTGGGGTTAGGGCGGGGATCAGATCTAGGTGTAGGTTCGGGGCTAGAGAGAGGGGGAGTAAGGCTAGGTTGTATAAGGGTGCATCTAGCTTGAGAGTTGTGGACTGAAACATAGGGACACTTTAAGGTAAGTCTATAGAGCTAGTGAAGATTCTTAGAAAAAAGAGGCTTAGTATAGTGTGTGTCTAGGAAACTAAATGGGTAGGCACTAAGGCAAGAGATGTGGATAAATATAAGTTGTGGTACTCAGGTAGCATGAGACATAAAAATGGGGTAGGTATCTTAGTAGATGAGGACCTTAGGAAACAGGTGGTGGAGGTTAAGAGAGTTAGTAATAGGTTGATGTCTATTAAGTTGGTCATTAGAGGGTCTTCGGTGAATGTTATTAGTGCCTATCCTCCACAAGTAGGTTTGGACTAGGAGGAGAAGAAGAGTTTTTGGGAGGTTTTGGATGAGGTGGTGAGGGGCATCCCGAGCATGGAGAAGATTTTTGTGGGAGGAGATTTCTATGGGAATATTGGTTCTTTATTGAGAGGGTATGATGATGTGAATGTCATTTTCAGTTTTAGGCAGAGGAATAAAGGTGGAGCTTCTCTTTTGGATTTTTCTAGGGCTTTTGGGTTGTGGATAGAGAATTCAAGCTTTTCGAAGAAGGAGGAGCACCTTATTACTTTTTGAAGTTCAGTGACCAAGACTCAAATTGACTTTTTTCTCCTTAGGATGGGTGATATAGTACAATGTAAAGACTTTAAAGTCATCCCTAGCGAGAGTCTTTCTACTCAACATAGGTTGTTGCTGATGGACTTAGTAATCAACGAGGGCAGAAAAAGGAGGAGTGCGTAGGATCAGTCCAAGAATAAGTGGGGTAGATTGACATTGGATAGTGCTTTGGAGATGAGGGAGAAGTTGAAGTAGAAGGGTCTTGGGAGAGTAGAGGGGATGTGTATTGTATATGGGAGACGACTTCTAGTTTCATTAGAGAGACTGCTAAAGAGGTGTTGGGGGTCTCGAGAGGTTGATCTGGTAAGCATCAAGGGGATTGGTGGTGGAATAAAGAGGTTAAGAGTATAGTAGAGTCTAAGAAGGTGGATTATGCTAAGATGGTTGAGAGCAAGGATGATGAGGAGAGATGGAGGAATAAGGAGGAGTATAAGTTATCTAGACGAGAGGATAAACTTATGGTCACAACAGCTAAGATAACAACTTTTGAAAGTCGGTATGAGGTTTTAGAGGAGAAAGGAGGGGATAAGAATTTGTATAAGCTTGCTAAGGCTAGGGAGATGAGGGTTCGTGATTTGGACCAAGTAAAGTACATCAAAGAGAATGATGGTACAGTGTTAGTTGAGGATGCCCTAATAAGAAATAGGTGGTAGTCCTATTTTCATAAACTCTTGCACGGCGAGGGGGGACAAAGATTCAGTGTTGGGAGATTTGGAGGAGTCTGAGGAGGGTTGCGATTATAGTCATTGTAGTCATACTGAGGTTGAGTAGGTCAAGGGGTAAATTCGTAGGATGCGTCGGGGTAGGGCGATGGGGATAGATAAGATTCCAGTGGATTTTTAGAAGTGCTCTAGCGGGGCAGGTTTGGAGTGGTTGACAAGGTTGTTTAACATTATTTTTAGGGTGGCAAAGATTCCTTATGCATGGAGGTGGAGTACGATGATTCCTTTATATAAGAACAAGGGAGACATCCAGAGTTGCAACAACTATAGAGATATTAAGTTGTTGAGCCATACTGTGAAGGTTTGGGAATGGGTGGTAGAGTTGAGATTGAGAAAGATTATGACTATCTCTGAGAATCAGTTTAGTTTTATGCCAGGTCGCTCAAAAACTAAGGCCATTCACCTTGTGAGGAGACTAGTGGAACAATTTTGGGAGAGGAAGAAGGACCTGCATATGGTGTTTATTGATCTCAAGAAGGCATATAATAGAGTGTCCAAGGAGATTCTATGGAGGTGTTTGGAGTCTAGAAGGGTGCCTATGGCGTACATTAGGTCGATTTAAGATATTTATGATTGCGTAAAGACTCATGTCAGGATAGTAAGTGGAGATTTAGAGCACTTTCTGGTTTTGATAGGGTTGCACCAGGGATCCAATCTTTGCCCTTTTTTATTGGCCTTGGTGATGGATGTGTTGACGTGACATATTCATGGAGAGGTGCCTTGATGTATGTTATTTTCAAATGATGTGGTGTTGATTGAAGAGACTCGGGGAGGAGTTAATGATAAGTTGGAGATTTGAAGATATATCCTTGAGTCTAAAGAATTTTGGTTGAGTAGGACCAAGATGGAGTACTTGGAGTGTAATTTTAGTGATGTGTCACAGGAGACTGACATGGTTATGAAGGAAAAATTTCAGGCCATTCACAAGAAGGGGAGTTTCAAGTATCTGGGGTCTATGATTCAGGGTGATGGTGAGATTGATGAAAATATCACGCATCATATTGGGGCAGGGTGGTTGAAATGGAGGCTTATTTTGGGAGTTTTATGTGATAAGAAGGTTCCCCCGAAGCTTAAAGGTATGTTCTACAGAGTGGCAATCCGACCGGCTATGTTGTATGGGATGGAGTGTTGGCCAGTTAAGAAATCCCACATCTAAAAGTTAAAGGTGGCAGAGATGAAGATGTTGCGGTGGATGTGTGGTCATACCAGGAAGGATAGGGTGAGGAATGAGATTATTTGGGAAATGGTGGGAGTGTCTTTGGTGGAGGATAAGATACGAGAAGTGCGGTTACGTTGGTTCGAGCACGTGATGAGGAGGGGTACTGATGCACCAGTGTGGAGGTGTGAGACACTAGCTATGGATGATTTTAGGCGAGGTAGGGGTAGGGGTAGGACAAAGAATTATTCGAGGGAGGTAATTAGGCATGATATGGAGAAGTTACATCTTACTGAGGACATGACCCATAATAAAAAAGTATGGAGGATGCGGATTAGGGTAGAGGGTTAGGGGGTGGGAGGGTGTCGGTAACAATAGTTTGTGTTCGAAGTTTCTTGTTCATAGGTGTTGAGTGTTGTCTATGGTTTCATATTTATAGTTTTAGTATTATCTTGTAGCTAGCGTTGTTAGTTTATTTTGCAAACTGTACAAGTTTATATAAATTTATGTATTGTTTTTGTTATATTGTTATTGATTCTAAGTCGGGGGTCTATTGGAAACAACCTCCCTACTTCACCTGAGGCAATGGTATGGACTGCATAAACTCTACCCTCCCCAGACTCTACTAGGTGGGAATACACTAGGTATGTGTAACACCCCGATTTTCTAAACCGGAATGCTACACGGTGCTTATGACCCCGAGGGACCACAAGCTAACCCATGACTGATATCTGTACCTGTATACTGCAATTCATGACACTATAATGCGGAAAACATGCACAATAGGCCATAAGGTTCAACTGAAATAATATAACATCCATATGGGCAAAAAATATCCAAAACAACTGAAAACTGAATCTGAAAGCTAAATCTGAGCGTAAATCCGAAAGCCTCAAAGTACTGTCTGAAATAAGGAGTTGAAGGAAAATGTCTCCAACTAACTCTGTAAACTGATAACTGGATAAAATAATAATGAATAAATCCAATCATATTGTCCTTGAATGAAGAGGACTCACTGAATCTCTGCGACTAGAAATGCTACGGCTACTGCCAATCTGAAGCTCATGTCTCTGAACCTATGGTGTAACATGTAAAGAAAGCACCATAGCATAAATGCGTCAGTACGAGGGGATGTACTGAGTATACGAGTGAGGTAGGCTAAATATAAACAGGGTTTGCATGCATGAACAATACTAACTGACTAACTGATATGAAAGTAAGAGTGCAAACATACATACATAGTAACAAAGATAGTGAGTACGTAATGGCTAAATATATACGCTAATACATGGCTGGAACTGTAGTTCTGATAACATGGATGATTGTATCTGACAGCACTGAATCTGGTTGAACTCTCTGAGTTTCGTGCTATAACTAAATTTGACCGTATCTAACAGTCCTGGTATACTGATATCTGAAGAACTGTATCGGTTCTTTTATTGAGACTGATACTAAAACTGTGGGAGGTAGTTGTTTAACCGACATGCCCTATATGTGTCATTATGGCTAAGATGGGGTCTAATCTCTGTCCTGACTGGAAGGGTGTCAACACTACGCCACTTGTAAGGACAACATGTGAGCAACCCTCATACAATAGGTAACTCTAGTGAGAATGGTGGGAACCATCATATAACAGGTTAAGCCACCTCATCTACCCTCATACAACAGGCTGCGATGTCTCAACCTATGCTGGCTACATAGTTCCGGAACACAAGGATAACTGCTAAGAATCACACCCTCATATACAGGTGAGTTCCCATCCTTGGATTCACTCGGTGCTAACTCTTACTCCGATCTGAAGAGACTAAACATGATTTAACTGACTGTACATGGACAGATTAACTCACTTCCGTTAACTCACGGAGTAGTCCTATTATCAGAGAGTTAACTGGGATCATGGGATTTCTGAGGTTTCCTGAATCACATGACTGACTGGGATCTATAGATTATATCTTGATTGAGATTATCGTGACAACATGGCATGGCTCTAGGCACACATCTATGTTTTTCGGGTAAAAATACCCCCAGGACTCGATAGAAGAAAACTGACACACATGGCATGACTTGATCACAAGATTGGAGTCCACAATTCGCTATATCATAAGTAGGGGATAGTATACTTCATGTATTTAATCAACACCTCAAACATGGTAGGGAAAACATGGATATAATTCGCACACAAAATTCACATTTCCATCATCATACATACTTCATTCCATCACCATAAGAATACATAAATAGCATGGCCATTCATATTGAAGTGTATCGCTAACATGGACTTGTCATTTAGATATCATGAAATCATGTAAATATGAACTTCTAACATCCTAGGCATTTTATCGAACACCTTACATGCATTCTTTAAGGCATAGGTGGATTTCATACTTGCATTAGTTCAACCCAGCCAAAGTTCATGATTTTAAACCAACAATCACATATATTCCATGAAAAACATCCCTAGATATCATCTTGAAACTTGAACAACAATCATCGACGTGTACATGCTTATATCACAACAAAAGTTTACAAAATAACATTTTAAAAAATAGTTCTTGAACTCTATGAACGAATTGAATCCATAGATGAACACTACACATAACTTAAAGCTTGATCTTGAAAGAGATCTAATATTTCTAAAGGGTCCTGAAGAAATCCTTAGGCTTTCCCTTGATTTTTCTTGACTAGGGTTTAACCCCTTTGGGAAAGAATGCTCTTGTTCCTGAGGAGATGATCTTGAGAGAAAACTCTAATCTTGTGGTTAAAAATGTAAGAGAGGATTTTAAAGATGTTTTAACTAAAGATAATGGAAGATAATACGTTCCTTGAGGGTTATAAGTCATGGGAAGTGAAGGGAAAAGACCAAAATACCCTTATGAAATAAATTCCAGCTACTGAAAATTATCGCTGACGACATTTGTAACAAGGCGTCAAAAGTGTGGTAAGCCATCAAAAATGTTGTCACACAGGAGATGGAACTGATGGTTTCTGCCTAAGTATGACGACCTTCGGGGTAGGGCGTCACAAATGTGGTAAGCTACCACGAATGTCGTCATACATGAGTTGGATTCTGCCTAAGGCTGACGACCTTCATGGTAGGGCATCACAAATGTGGTAAGCTACCACGAATGTCGTCACACAGGAGTTGGATTCTTCCTAAGGCTGATGACCTTCGTGGTAGGGCGTCACAAATGTGGTAAGCTACCACGAATGTCGTCACACGGTTTCTAGCCTGACATGCTGGAGTAAAATAGAAATAATTCTTTGCTCTAATATTAGATTTAGGCGAAATTGATATTGTTGGAAAGATAATTCAATTATGTATCTGTTTATAGGTCATGAGCTCAAAAATTCCAAGTATAATGATAGATATGCTCGTTTGAATATGACTATGGAAATATCTTTATCAAGAATTCGATCGGTGAGGAATGTTTTGATTCATATGATAGCTGGGAGTTATTTGAAACCTTAATATACATCTAACCTACTCATAAACTATAAAAGAACCATGATGTACTATGCATGAGCTTGGTACATGGCTCTAATATTGGTTTGGATTTTTTGGGGTATTACAATATCTTCCCTTTGGAAACATTCTTCCTCGAATGATGACTGCTTGAGAGGGGAGAAAAGATAAAAACGACGTATACAATGATCATGCTCAACTGGCACATGATTTTAAGATTGAATTGAATTCTAAACTGAATATAGCCCAACTGAATATGCATGACTGTTAAGCTGAACTCATGAATGCATGACAAGCTATGTACTGATACTTAATACCAATTTTATACTGGAATTTTGAACATGTAACTGAATAAGCTTAAGAAAAATGGTTACCTCGAGCTAAGTATGAATTAGCAGAGAAAAGATGAGGGTACTTGGTTCGCATGCCTGCTTCTGCTTTCTAAGTAGCTCCATCCATGGACTGATTCTGCCAAAGAACCTTGACTAGAGGGACTTCTTTGTTCCTCAGCCTACGAGTCTGATAGTCAAGGATTTCGATTGGAATCTCTTCATAAGAGAGGCTATTATGAGTGTCAACGGTCTGAATAGGGACTACAACTGCTGGGTCACCTATGCACTTCTTGATCAAAGTGACATGGAAGACTGGATGAACTGAGGCTAGATCTAAAGGCAATTCGAGCTCATAGGCTACCTTACCGAAGCGACTGAGAATCCTGAAGGGACCGACATATCGGGGACTGATCTTTCCCTTCTTTCTGAATATCTTCACTCCCTTCATGGGAGAGATCTTGAGATAAACATAGTCATCGACCTCGAATTCGAGATCCTTTCTACGAACATCCACATAAGACTTCTGTCGGCTCTGAGCAGCCCGGAGTCTTTCTCTGATTAACTAAACTTTCTCTAAGGCATAGAATACTAAATCAGGCCCTATGACTGAGGTCTCACTAACTTCGAACCAACCGATCGGAGACCTATATCTCCTACCATAGAGAGCTTCGAATGGAGCCATATGAATACTGGAGTGATAGCTGTTGTTGTATGTGAACTCAATCAAAGGCAAGTGGTCATCCCAGCTTCCCTTGAAATCAATTTCACACGCCCTTAGCATATCTTCTAGAGTTTGAATGGTTTTTTTTGCTTGACCATCTGTCTGAGGATGAAATGTTGTACTGAGATGAACTTAGGTACCAAGACCCTTTTGGAATGCTTTCCAGAAGTGAGAGGTGAACTGCGTACCTCTATCTGAGATTATAGATAGTAGAACACCGTGTAATTTGACCAACTCCCTTATATGAAGTTTGGCATAATCCTCGACTTAGTAAGAGGTATGAACTGGAAGGAAATGAGCTGACTTGGTCATTCTGTCTACAATGACCCAAACTGAATCATGCTGATGACGTGTTCTAGGAAAACCCATCACGAATTCCATGTTCACTTCTTCCCACTTCCAAGTAGGAATAGTGAACTCCTGCATAGAACCACTAGGTTTTTTATGCTCTATCTTAACCTACTGACATGTAGAGCACTTAGCCACAAACTCTGCAACATCCCTTTTCATCCTACTCCACCAATAGATCTCTCGTAAGTCACGGTATATCTTAGTGTCCCCTGGATGAATAGAGTATTGCGCACTATGCACTTCTACAACAGTTTGCTGCCTCAAGTCATCTACACCGAGAACACACAGATGGCCCTGACAACGAAGAACACCATCTCCCCCTTGGGAGAAAACCTCTACTTCCTGACTCTGAACTGACTCTTTTAGCTTGACAAGCCTAGGATCCCTATCTTGATTCTCTTTCACCTTGGAAACTAGGGATGACTCTGAACTACTCTGAATACATACACCACCCTCTTAAGAGTCGACTAAGCGAATGCCTAGTCTGGCAAGCTGATGAATCTCCTGAGCTAATTTCTTCTTACTATCCTTAGCATGGGAAACACTACCCATGGATAGTCTACTGAGTGCGTCAACCACTACATTGGCCTTGCCAGGATGATAAAGGACACTCATGTCATAATCCTTCAAGAGCTCTAACCACCTTCTCTGACGAAGATTAAGATCTTTTTGGGAAAAGACATATTGAAGGCTTTTATGATCTATAAAGACCTCTACATGAACACCGTATAGATAATGACTCCAAATCTTTAAGGCAAAGACAACTACTGCTAACTCAAGGTCATGAGTAGGATAATTCTTCTCATGGGGATTTAACTGTCTGGAGGTGTAGGCTATGACTCTACCATGCTTCATGAGGACACAACCTAAACCTACTCTGGATGCATCACAATATACTACAAATCCATCGGAACCATAGAAAAGTGCTAAAACTGGAGCTGAGGTGAGTCGAGTCTTCAACTCCTGAAAACTCTTCTCGCAAGGTTCTGACCACTGAAACTTGACCTTCTTCTGAGTCAATCTGGACATAGGAGATGTAATAGAAGAAAATCCCTTGACAAACCATCGGTAATAGCCAGCCAAACCCAAGAAACTCCTGATATCTGATGGAGAGATAGGGCGAGGCCAGTTTCTTACTGCTTCGAATTTCTGAGGATCTACTCTAATGCCATCATTGGAAATAATGTGGCCAAGGAATGCTACTGATCTTAGCCAAAATTTGCACTTATTGAACTTGGTGAACAACTGGTGATCCCTGAGAGTCTGAAGAACAATTATGAGATGGTCTGAATGATCACGCTCTGTGCGAGAATAGACCAGAATATCATCTATGAAGACTATGACGAATATGTCTAAGTACTGCTTGAACAATCGGTTCATCAAGTCCATAAAATCTACAGGAGCATTGGTAAGACCAAAGGACATGACTAGAAATTCAAAGTGACCATACCGAGTACGAAAAACTATCTTTGGAATGCCACATTCTTTAACTCTGAGCTGATGATAGCCTGATCTGAGGTCTATCTTAGAGAAATATCTGTCACCCTAAAGTTGGTCAAACAAGTCGTCTATCCTAGGCAGCAGATACCTGTTCTTGATCGTGAATATGTTGAGCTGATGGTAATCAATACACATTCTGAGAGAACCATCTTTCTTGCACACGAATAAGACTAGCGCACCCCATGGGGATACACTGGGCCTGATGAATCCCTTATCTAAGAGATCCTTCAACTGATCTTTCAGTTCCTTGAGTTCTGCTTGTGCCATTCTATATGGCGGAATAGAAATAGGCCGAGTATCTGGGAGAAGGTCTATGCCGAAGTCTAATTCCCTTTCGGGAGAAATGCCTGGAAAATCTTTGGGAAAGACGTCTGAATATTCATTAACCACTGGGACTGATTCGAGATTAGGAGATTCGAAACTGGAATCCTTAACATGCATGAGATGATACACACACCCTTTAGAAATCATTTTCCTTGCCCGAAGGTAGGAAACAAGCTGACCCCTGAAAGACGAAGTGCTACCCTTCCACTCTAGGACGGGCTCATTTGGGAACTGAAACTGAACTATCCTATTTTTGTAGTCGACTATGGAATAGAAGGAATGAAGCCAATCTATTCCGAGAATGACATCAAAATCAGTCATCTCTAACTCGGCTAAATTTGCTTACGTGGATTTCTGAAATATCATTCTTGTATACCCGCCGGGTTATGATGGTTTTACCCACTGGGGTAGAGACTGAAAAGGGCTCTGCTAAAATTTTGGGACTGATTCCAAAATCGCCTGCTATGTATGAAGTGACAAAAGAAAAGGATGCACCTGGGTCTAGCAAAGAATAAACATGAACATGAAAAATCTGTAATGTACCAGTAACGATAACAGGAGAATTTTTCTGATCCTGTCGGGTCTGAAGAGCATAGAGTTTATTTGGGCATTGCCCACTAGTAGCACTGGAAGTGGCACCCTGCTGGTTTGGGCGATCGGAAAGGGCTGCAGAACGATTCTACTGACCCTAAGGGTCTGGCTGAGGACACTCCCTAATCCTATGTCCTGGCTTACCACAACCAAAACAAACATCACTACCAGCTCTGCAAATACCCTTATGCTTCTTACCATAAGTCTGACAAAGAGGGTTTGTTCGGGAACTACTAACATTGCCCTGAGATTTAGAGCCTGGTGCTCTGTCTCTGTTGCCATCCTTAAACTTCTGCACTGGGGTACTAGCGGAGGAATGGTCTGGAACTGCTGACTTAGGATGAAACTGCAAACGATTTCATCCCTCTGATTTGGGCTAAGCAAAATTGAAACTGCATGCTCTTTCTTTCTTGTTCTACCTCTTCCTAGTCTTAACCTTCTTCTCCTCTATCTATTGAGCATGGTTCACAAGCTTGGCTAAATTCATATCATTGTTCAGCATCGCAGACCTATACTCATTTACCATGCTATAATTCACCCCTGACATGAAGTTGCTCATCTTAGCCCTATTGTCTGCAACCACATGAGGGGCATATCTGGCTAGCTGAGTAAATCTAAGAGAATACTCTCTAACTGTCATATTTCCCTGCGTGAGATTGATGAACTCAAGAACTTTGGCCTCTCTCAGCTCTTGAGGAAAGAATCTGTTTAAGAAAGCCGTGACAAATTCTTCCTACTCAATAGGACCTGCATCTTCTAACCTTTCTACTAACCACTGCTTTTACCAAGTGTGAGCGACATCCTGCAATTAGTATGCGGACAACTCGGCACTCTGAGAAGAAGTGACTCCTATGATATCAATGACCTTCTGGAATTGGTCAATGAGTTCCTATGGATCCTCGTCTGGCTTAGACCCAAAGAAAGACAGAGGGTTAGTTCGGGTAAAGTCCCGAATCCTATCTACTGCTGAATTGGCCACTGGGTTGGCCGGAACGACTGCTGGTCATTCATTATGGGCAGCTACAGACTGAGTAAGAGTGGTAAATGCGGTCCTGAACTCCGCATGAGAAACATGTTCTCCCAAAGGATCTTCAGGCTGAGGAGCTTGCTGATTTCTTCTCTTTGGAGGCATGTTTCTGAAATAAGAGAAGAGCGGTTTAGACTGAGAGACTGACTTGAAATTATGCTTACTAGCACGACATGAATACTGAAGAAAGGGAACAGTTCCTAAAACATCTCATAGCCTCCTGTACATAAATGTGACGCGCAACACACCCATGCATGCAACTATGTTTTTCGGGTACTAATACCCCCATGACTCGATAGAAGAAAACTGACACACATGACATGACTTGATCACAAGATTAGAGTCCACAATTCTCTATATCATAAGTAAGGGATAGTATACTTCATGTATTTAATCAACACCTCAAACATGGTAGGGAAAGCATGGATATAATTCGCACACAAAATTCATATTTCCATCATCATACATACTTCATGCCATCACCATAAAAATACATAAATAGCATGGCCATTCATATTGAAGTGTATCTCTAACATGGACTTGTCATTTAGATATCATGAAATCATGTAATATGAACTTCTAACATCCTAGGCATTTTATCAAACACCTTACATGCATTCTTTAAGGCATAGGTGGATTTCATACTTGCATTAGTTCAACCCACCCAAAGTTCATGATTTTCAACCAACAATCACATATATTCCATGAAAAATATCCTTAGATATCATCTTGACACTTAAACAACAATCATCGACGTGTACATGCTTATATCACCACAAAATTTTACAAAATAACATTTAAAAGCAGGGTTCTTGAACTCTATGAACGAATTGAATCCATAGATGAACATTACACATACCTTAAAGTTTGATCTTGAAAGAGATCTAATGTTTCTGAAGGTTCCTAAAGAAATCCTTAGGCTTGCCCTTGATTTTTCTTAACTAGGGTTTAACCCCATTGGGAAAGAATGCTCTTGTTCCTGAGGAGATAATCTTGAGAGAAAACCCTAATCTTATGGTTAAAAGTGTAAGAGAGGGGTTTTAAGATATTTTAACTAAAGAGAATGGAAGATAATGCATTCCTTGAAGGTTATAAGTCATGGGAAGTGAAGGGAAAAGACCAAAATACCCTTATGAAATAAATTCCTAGTTGCTGAAAATCATAACTGATGATATTTGTGAATAGGCATCAAAAGTGTGGTAAGCCATCAAAAATGTCATCACACATGAGTCAGAACTAATGGTTTCTGCCTAAGTCTGACGACCTTTGTGGTAGGGCATCACAAATGTGGTAAGCTACCATGAATGTCGTCACATAGGAGTTAGATTCTGCCTAAGGATGACGACCTTTGTGGTAGGGCATCGCAAATGTGGTAAGCTACCACAAATGTTGTCACATAGGAGTTGGATTCTGCCTAAGGATGACGACCTTCATGGTAGGGCTTCACAAAGGTGGTAAGCTACCACGAATGTCGTCACACAGTTTTCAGCCTGACATGCTGGAGTAAAATAAGATTAACTCCTTGCTCCGATATCGAATTTAGGCAAAATTGGTTTCATTGGAAAGATAATTCAATTATATATCTGTTTATAGGTGATTATCTCAAAAATTCCAAGTATAATGAGAGATCTTCTCATTTGAATATGACTATGGTAATATCTTTCTCAAGAATTCAATCGGTGAGAAATGTTTTGATTCGTCTGATAGCTGGGAGTTATTTGAAGCCTTAATATACATCTAATCTACTCATAAAACTATAAAATAATCATGATGTACTATGCATGAGCTTGGTACATGGCTCTAATATTGGTTTGGATTTTTCGGGGTATTATAGTATGTTGTTGTTGTTGTTGATTATAAGTGCTTTCAAGTGGAATGAGTCATACCATGTTTTGAATGTTGCAGTTTCCATGTCATGTTCAGCTTATGAATTTATCCATGAAATCCAATTATTTCCTCATGTTTAAGATATTCTCATGTATAAGTTTAGGATTTTCACATGTTTGATGAAATACCCATGGTTGGGTCTTTGAACCATAATCACTTATTACAGTATTTCAAGTTTGATATCATATTTTATACTCATTCAGTGTTGGTGGGTTATGAACACCCGATACCTATGTTATTTATATAAATTCAGCTTTTCAAGTACTCATATAGTTAACCTATGACTCTTATTGGTAGACTTACATGTGTATGATCATCATGAGTGTTGTCATTTATGTAATAATGTTCAGTCGTGTTCAATCTATTCTAGTATCATTGTCAGTTTAGTTAGGAGTTGAATTTAGCATCGAGCGAACTCAGGGATAAGGTCTCACATGACAATAGAGGGTGTGACACTTAGTAGAAATCCTCGAGTTACAGAACTACGTAGCTAGTGTAGGTTAGAGATATCTACCTACCAGATGAGGGTTGACAAGGTGTGCACCTTCCAGTTGAGGGTGACACATATCTAATTAGAGAACCTTCCAGTTGAGGGTGACTCCTTAGTCCTTTGGGACACTAGTTTCGTGGATGAACACAACCAGTGTTAGTACCCGTGACATGATACTAACACCCTTCCAACCGGGGTTACAGGTTGGACTCCGATTAGCTCAGATTGGGGCATGTTGGTTATATGATACCTTCCATAATTTTTGTCAGTATTCAGAGTATTTTTAGTTCAAGTTTACTTGACTAAGTGTACAGTCTTTCAGATGTTCAGTTATGCAGATTTCGATCTTTTAGAATTACAGATTATCTTAGTGACATAATAGATATACACTTAGTCTTGCATTCTCAGATATTATAGTTTTCACGCATTCATGCTTAGTTATCTCATGTTATTCAGGTAGTCCTTATCTCATATGCATAGTACCCCATAATTTTAGTCTAGTTATTTAGACTAAGTATAGTTCAATATTACATGACCAGTATTCAGTTATCAATTAATCAGTATACAACTATCAGTTAATTAGTATATAGATACTAGCTAATCAGTATCCAGATACTAGTTATTCAGTATTCAGACATTAGTAATTCAGTTTCCATCTATCAATCATTTAGTTCATCATATTAACTTAGTATATGTTATTTTTGGTTTTGTATGATTATTCATTTATGCTTAGTATATTTGTATATTTAGACCCTCGAGTTAGGTCAGTTTTAATCACGTAATTTCAAACTTAGTATTCATACAGTGTCCATATTTTACTATTTTTCCATCTTCAGTTCTACTTATATTACAAAAGTATAGTTTTTAAGAAACTAAGTGTAGTGATTCACCAGCTTATCAGATTTTTTTTGTTAATCATGTTTTAAGATATATCAGCTTTCAACTTATTTCAACCTCTTGGTGAGTCTATTTAGGCTTAGTATGCATGCTTTAAGATTATATATATAATCATCTTTATTTGTTGCATTCACCCCCACTTACTCAGTATATTCCATAAGTACTGATCCACATATACGTCTGTATGGATACATTGTTTCATAATGTAGGTATAGTTGTAGACCACACATCATGATCAGACGGTTGCAGTTTCCAGCAATCAAGTGATGAGTTCTCCTATTTTGGGTACTCCAGTCAGATGTTGATCATGTGCTTTATTTTTATTAGTATTCGTATGTATTAATTAGTGGTAGCTAGAGGTATGTCCTATCTATCTATAGTCAGTATAGTAGAGGCTTCATAGATATCAGTTAGAGTCTGTCATGTAATTTTAGTTTATCTTTTCAGATTTATCATATTTTAAACTTTATTAGTTACATACTTATTTAGATTTAATTTATTCTTATGTTTCCATACAGAAGAACTAGCAACTTAGTACATATTAAATCAGTTGCTCACACAGTATGCTAGTTTATGGGTTAGCTTGGGATCACTTGTGGTTTCAAGCACAGTATTACAACTAGTGGGTAGCCTCGGGCCATGACATTATTGATCTTCTGGATAAGGGGTTTATTTATCCTAGTGTATCCCCATAGAGCGCGCCGATGTTGTTCGTGTGCAAAAAGAATGGTTTCCTTTATATGTGTATTGACTATCAGTAGTTGAATAAGGTAACAATCAAGAAAAAGTATCCCTTTCCAAGGATAGATAAATTATTTGATCAGTTTGAAGGTGCCAAGTCCTTTTCTAAGATAGATCTTTGGTCTGGGTTTCATCAGCTTAAGATTAGGGAAGAGGATATCCTTAAAATAACTTTTCATACTCGGTATGGGCACTTTGAATTCTTGGTGATGTCATTTGGTTTGACTAATGCCCCGGTGGCATTTATGGACCTGATGAACAGGTTTTTTAGCCAATTCTTGGATATCTTCATCATTGTGTTTATTGATGACATTTTGTTTTATTCCAAAAGTGAGGTGGTTCAGGCTAATCACCTCTATATGGTATTGTAGACCTTGAAGGAATAACATTTGTATGCCAAGTTCTCAAAGTGTGAGTTTTGGTTGAACGCTGTGAATTTTTGGTCATATTATTTCTATCAAAGGTATCATGGTGGATCTTCAAAATGTGTTTGTGTTTAAAAGGTGGCCTAGACCCACGACTCTAGTCAATAGTCAAAGCTTCTTGGGTTTGGCTTGGTATTATTGGTGGTTTGTGGAGAGTTTTTTGAAGATAACTGTCCCTTTCACTAATTTGACTCAGAAAAAGGTAATGTTTTCTTGGTCGAATTCTTGTGAGAGGAGTTTTGAGAAGTTTAAAGATAAGCTAACTTTGGCTTTAGTTTCGACATTGCCTGAGGGCATTGAGGGGTTTGTGGTTTATTGCAATGAGCCTCGAGTAGGGATTGGTTGTATCTTGATGTAGTATGGGAAGGTGATTCCTTATAATTCTAGTCATTTGAAGGTACGCAAGAGGAATTATTCTACTTATGATTTAGAGTTGTTGGCGGTGATTTTTGCTTTGAAAATCTGATGGCATTATCTGACTGGAGTGCACGTAGGAATATTTTTTGATCATAAGAGTCTACAGTATGAGTTCACTCAGAAGGAGCTAAATCTTAGGCAAAGAAGATGGTTGGAGCTTCTCAAAGACTATGACATGAGTCCTTACTATTACCCAGGTAAGGATAACAAGGTTGCTAATGCTCTTAGCAGGTTATCCATGGGGAGTTTGGCTCATGTGGAGAAAGGAAAACGGGAATTGGTGATAGATATTCATAACTTATCTAATCTTGGAGTTCGTCTGTTGGACTCTGGAGTGGTGGGGTGATGGTACAGGAAGTGGTTCGATCATCACTTGGTGAAGAGATTAAGGAAAAGCAAGTGCTACATCCTATCTTGATGAAAATCAAGGGTAATGTGGGTATGTAGAAGGTAATGGTATTTGAGATTAGTGGCAATGGTACTTTATGGTACCAAGAGAGGTTGTGCATTCCTGATATAGAAGGGTTATGACAAAGGATCTTGGCTGAGGTGCATGAATCGCTCTATGTTGTACATCTCTTCTCCACGAAGATGTATCATGATCTCAAGGAGATGTATTAGTGTAATGGTATGAAAAAGGATGTGGCTGATTTTCTAGACAAGTGCTTGGAGTATCACCAAGTTAAAGTTGAGCACATGAGACTTGGTGGGTTGTATCTAGAGATTGTTTTTCTCGAATGAAAATGAGATGTAATTAATATAGATTTCATTACCTGTCTTCCTTGGTCTTGGAATTAATATGATTCAATTTGGGACATCATGAATAGAATGACGAAGTCTGCTCATTTCTTGCTAGTGAGGACTACCTTTTTGGCGGAGGATTATGCAAAATTATATCTTCAGGAGATTGTAAAGCTGCACGGGGTACCTTTTTAGATTATCCTGATAGTGGTATGTAATTTTCATCTCATTTCTATAAGTCTTTTAATTAGAAGGGATTGGGTATTAAGGTAAGCATGAATACTTCTTTTCATCCTCAGACGGATGGGCAAGCAGAAAGGACTATTCAGACATTAGGAGATATTCTTCATGCATGTGTGGTTGATTATGGTGGCAGTTAGGTTGAGAATCTACCTTTGGTGGAGTTTGCTTACAACAATAGCTATCATTCTAGTCTTGTTATGGATCCTTTTGAGGCATTATATGGTAGGAGGTATAGATCTCCTATTGGTTGGTTCGAGCATGGTGAGGCAGATATGTTTGGTCCGAATTTGGTCTATCAGGCTATGGAAAAGGTAAAGGTGATTCGAGAAAGTCTTAAGGCTGCCCAAAGTCGCCAAAAGTCCTATGCAAATGTAAGGCATAGAGACTTGGAGTTTGAAGTTAGGGATAAGGTGTTCCTCAAGGTATCTCCCATGAAGTAATGTGATTTGGTGAAAAGGGGAAGCTCAATACTCGGTAGAGTGGTCTTTATGTGGTTTTGTGGAGTGTTGGAAATGTATCTTATGAATTGAAGATGTCTCCTATTTTGAACTCCATTCATCTGGTATTTCATGTCTCCATGTTGAGGAAGTGTCTTGATGATCCTTCTTCGATTGTTCCTTTGGAGGGGTTGGATATTTTAGAATCTCTATCTTATGAAGAGGTCCCTGTTGAGATCTTGGACAGGCAGGTTCATCGGTTGCGAACCAAGACGTGGCTTCGATTAAGGTTCTATGGCGGAACCATAAGGTGGAAGAAGCTACATAGGAGCGAAAGAGTACATGCAGTCCAAGTATCTACATCTATTTTCTTCTCCTGGGATTCGTGCGGAAGGTATGTGTCTTCAAAACATCTTTATTTTCTAAGTTTGTTAAAGGAAAGATAAATATCTTTACCTCTTTATTTTCAAACTTTGTTAAAGATTGAAAATATATTTGATAATGCAAATAACTCATGCATGTGATTACCCCTACCTTGTCGGTCATTCGGGGATGGATGTTTCTAGTGGAGGAGACACTACAAAAAATGGGTCAAATTGCGGGGGTTAATTTTATGGTTTGCGGGGGTTTTATAAATTCGACAGTTCCCAAAACCCCCAGAATATGAACCATCACAAACAATTTGCAATGGTTTTTTTTCGACCCCCATAATTAATTTGCGGCAGTTATTTTGCGGCGGTTACGACCCCCGTAATTAATTTACGATGGTTATTGACCCCTGTTATTCTAAATTTATTTTTTTTATAATAAATTTTTATTTAAAACTTGCGGGGGTTAAAACCTCCGCAACTGTTTTTTTTAAATTAAGTAGGACCCATCAATTTTCAATAACAAATTATAGATTCTAATTTTAGCTCAAATTTAATTGTTCCTTTAGGCATAACCTACAATCCAATATTTATTCAATTCATATGTCATTAACACAACATGACTTATTAAACATTGTAATTCACAACCATATACAAAAAAACATTGACTTTAAACTTCAAAATTAAATTTTCAACATAAGCATCATCAAACTCCAAATTTTCAACATTAACTAGTATCTTCAAACTCCAAAATCAAATTTAAACACAAAACCTTCAATATTCTAAGACTCAATCCAACCACACAATTGCATCATCATAATTGAATATCTAAAACAATTTGCAACGAAATCAATGACTGTCATTAGGATCATCACTATCATCACGTGGTCTCCTTGCATTCATGGGCGAAATAGGTCCACTAGCCACATCACTTGGCTGCATAAAAATGCAAAGTATAAAAACCAATCAGATAAACTTTCAATCCTTATTACATTTATATCTGTGTACAACTAAAAACATCATAATAAATATAAATAGATCAATCAACAACTAGTCCACGCTAAAGTTTCAAACTACTCAATCAGTTGATCAAACTAGAAAGTTGAGTATCATTCAACATACAGGTAATATCAAACTAGGAACCTGAGTACCATTCAACATATGGGTAATACCATTCAACATACAGCAACACAATCAAGCACAAAAGAAATTGCTTACAAGATTAGGCAAGAAACTAGAGTAATGTGTTGTGGAAGACCATTAAGCACAAAAGAAAGGACTATACTAAATGGAGTGACAGGTACTGTATGTCTAGGTGAGATGCTTGCAATGTTAGGTCCCAAAAAGAAATACATACTTTAATTAGATTTATGGAAATTTCGAGCCTCAATATCTATGTCAATGTCAATCCATTGTCCCTCATTCTCAAGTCATTTAGGATTTGGTTATGTAAATTTATGTATCTAGTCTGCTATATTTATGTATATTTAATCTGATGTGCGTCATTTATAAGCCAGTTATGTATAGATATGTAAATTTCTACATCCATTCTGCTATATCTAGGTGTATTAAAATTTGAATAGTATATATGTCTTTTTAAGAGGATATATAATGTGAAATAATAAGAAATAATCAAATTATATAAACTAAATCAAAGACTAAGAACTTATAAAACGTGGAAAATGGCCAATTAAATCAATCAATCAATCAGCTAAATTCCCATCCCATATTAGTTGGGGTCAAATATATGATTCATCTAGAATCATTCCCATCTATTCGCGTTTGCTACATTCTAATACTATTTTCTTCTGTCTTAAGGCAATGTAGGGGTTTTATAGAGCTATAGGCTCTCTAACTCTCGCACTTATTTCTACACCTCTACTCTGACATAAATTTCTAACCAAACTAAAAAGATTATGGACTTGATACCAACTATGGTCTGTATCAGTACAACTATGTGAAATAAAGTGCCTTAGTCAATATTGTGCAAGGATACATAGTGATTCCTCTGCCTTCTAGATTTCTTGCAACTACAACTTCCATTTCTTACAGTCACATGAGGTCTCACATACTTATAACGACTAGAAATCACCAATCTTCATCAATACAGTGATCCACTACAATAACACTTTCTTTTACTTATTTACATAATTCTAGAGAAGTGACTGCAGTAGCAGAGCCTATTGAAAAGACTCTATAACACTTTGTTAAGAGAATATTAGCCTAATCGATAAACTACATGGGAAAATATACGTCTTTATTTGATTATCGAATGAATTATAGTGTATCACTTCGACAAGAAACCAGTTCCCCCCTTTAGAAAAATAGAATAAAGAAAATGTATAATAAGGCATATTTTTACCTTAGCAGGAGTTGCTTCCTGAAACATAGATCCACTATTGCACCCATTCTTCACCATATTGAAGCAAACTCAACAACAATGAACCTATAGTAAAAATTTCACATCCTAATTCATTAACGGAAATGAACTCAAGGAAATAAAGATATGGATATGTACAAACCCTCCACCAAGTATCACAACATTCTTTGGTAACTCTTCTAAGATCAAGGCTTCATCTGAAGTAATGACTAGCTCCTATATGCACAACATAAGGTACACAATAAAGAAAAACAAAAGTAAAATACATAGAAAAGGGAAAATAAGATCCAACAATATAACTAAAGGATAAGAAAGGAACAAGACTATACAATTAGCAAAGAGAAAAGATACAAGATAAACTACTATTTTTTAAAAGAAACAGATGAAAGAGAAACCATAGAGAAAGGGGTCTGGGGAGGGATCAAGATAATCATCAAGCACGTTATTAAACTTCCAGTCCTTGCACAAATTGAAGAGTTGATGTAAGGACTACTTGGCCAATCAAAGAATTGTCCTCAAAGAGAACTAGTCAATTCAAATTTTTGTAAACATCACGCTTAAAGTTTTTAACCATCCGCTGGCAGTTATAAGCTATACTGCTGGGACTTTTCAAAATATCAACGGGTGCATGTCGGATTTGCCAAAACTAGTGTATTTTTAGAGAATCTGACTTGGTGCACCATCAAAAGTAAAGAGTCCGCACAACTTAGGTTATAAGAATACCATTAGCTTCTTAACTCTCACAGTAAAGAATAAAATGAATAACTATGTAGGATACCGAGAACAAACCTTATGAAATAAATCTAGTTTGTCTAAGGACTAGAAGTTTTTTCCATCAAGAATAGCTCCTACAAGCTCATAGATGCAGTTGAAAAAAAGTACAATACTTTATCAAGCATTGTATATGTACCCCTCACTATTGTCTAACGGACAAGTGTTCACTTGTTTAGTTATTTTTCCCATGTGTTTTTCCCACAAGTCAGTATCTATAATATAGATGACACCCACAAACAAACTTAATATAAATAAGAGGTCGACTATTAGACCAAAGATGATATTTTAAATGTGTTTAAGGATGACCTTACCTCACGTAGAAGAGATGGATCAGAGACAAACAGCCGTAGGAAGTCTTTAACACATAATATTCCTTTCTTTTTCAACTGTTTGTGTGATGCACCATTTTTAGCACTCTTTTCCAACTGCCAAATTCCATCGTCCAAAGTGGGAGGGTAATGCTTTCTATAAACTTACCAAAGGAAAGAAAATAAAACAATGTCAGTGCAAATTATTACATCAAAATAATATGCAGCAAAGATTGTGAATTAGTTGTACTAAGAGCAACGTCTCTACACAATGACTATAAATTCTTCTTAAGGCAAGTGGAAGTGGATAATATAGCAAGCCTACACAAGTTTCTTGTAATACCCCGTATTTTCCTAGCATAATCTAAGTCCCAATACATTAGTATTCATCTATAAAATTTTAGAAAAACTCACTATTTTTAGGTTTAGACCCCGCCATTGCATAGGAAATTCAATTACCTTTCCAGCAACATAAAATTCATCCAAATTCAATAACCGGGTAAGAAGTTATGGCGATTTAAAGTTTCAGTCGTTAAACACCATTATTTTAACCTCTAGCGTATCGCGGAGCAGGCCAATCTCCCATTTGGAAAAATCCAGTAAAGGTATGTGATCCTGGCGCGTCACGCCATAGGTCTATTTGACATTTGTCAATATTCAGTGGGCCTCCGCTATCATGGCGCGTCGCGGAGATGGCCAAAATGGCATCCTCAGGCTTGGCGCAATAGTGGCACGTTGCGGTATTTATCCAGGTCCCATTTGTCCCTTTTCTAATGTCTTGGTACGATTGTGGCGTGTCTCGCCAAGGCTAAAAATTGGGATTTTAGTTTCCATCTTATGTTTTTAAATTCATTTTAGGGTATTTAGGTCTTTTTCCTAAGACCTAAACTCGCCCTAAACATGAAATTTAACCCCTAATTGACCTACTCATCATTATTCACTTTCTCTCAAATTAAAAATCCTGTCTTTTAAGAACAAGAAACCCTAGCTCTCAAGAATCAAGGCCAAATCTCAAGAACTCTCCATCAATCCTTCCAAATTCATTATCCCAGGTATGTTAGATGTTCATTCATGGAGTCTAAGTATCTGTTTTAATTACAAATCTATCATTTTTTCAAGATTTATGATATTAAATTATGATTTAAAACTATGAATCTCCATGAACTTCCTTGAATATTGATTTTTACCATACTTTAATGGAATTATTGTTGTTATCAAATCCTTCATGTTTTAATATTTTCATTCTTGGAATTAGATCATGATTTAGTGTTATAAATATTAAAGTCATGCTGTTATTTCAAGTTTTATACTATTCCCATGAATTGACCAAACTATGATGTACAAATGTTTGATAAAATGCCTACAAGAGTGATTTATTTAATAAGAGCTCCATGTTTTGGTCTTCAAGCTTTAGTGTCTTTTCAACATTGTTGTTTTGAGACCTGGGGGTATTTAATACCCAAAAACCATAGCTGTTTATTTAGTCTAGTCTTAGTACATTACAGAATAGTCTTCAGATTATATTATGAGCATTATTAGAATAGTCAGATATTAGTCATTAAACTCAGAACAATCTAGTATCTTAGTGTCTTTCAGTTGGGAGTAAGATTTAGCACCGAACGAGTATAGGGATGGTAGATTCCTCGTTAGATAGGCATAGTCATTAGTAGTAGTCCCTATACTCCAGAACTACGTTTCCAGCGTAGGATATGAGTAGTCACCCATCAGATTAGGCTTGACTATCTCGTAGAGGTACCCGTCAGTTCAGGCTTGACACCTTTAGTCATTTGGATATCATATCAGTTTAGTAGATCCATACAACCATTGTTAGTACTCGTGGCATGATATTAACACCGTTATAAATGGAGTTATAGGTTGGACCTCGATTAGCTCAAATTGGGGAATGTCGATTAGATGATACCTCCCACAGTTTCAGATATAGTCTGAGTTACAGTCCCAACTCAGTTATTCAGTCTTAGTGTTATTTGACCAAAGCATGTAGATTTCAGTTATCCCAGTATATCAATTTAAAGATTTTACTCAGCTCATGTTATATTCTTGGTCATGCATCTATCGTATTTACAAATTTTCCTACATTTTCAGTATCTACAGATTCCATACTTTTGTTCTTTACTCTATGCTTTACATGTATGTACAGTTAATTAGTATCATTCCTATTCATGAGACCATGCATATCAGCTTACCTTATTTAGCATACCAGTACATTCAATGTACTGATCGCATAGCTTTTCTTTTGCGCTATAATTTCTCATATCATGATGTTGATGCTCAGTTCCCGGATCGCACCTAGATTCTCAGATTATCAGTAGTACTTTAGCAGTGGTGAGTGTTATCATTCAAGTATAGTTTCTATTACTTCATGTCTTTATCTCAGTAGTTAGTAGAGTTAGTTGGGGCATGTCCTATCAACTTGCAGTATTTAGTTTGAGGATTTCCAGACACTATAGTTAGCTATTCAGACTATTCAAATTTAAGTATTTTTATCAGATTCATAATTCAGTAATTATTTTATTATTAGAAAAACCTTATGGCATTTTAGTTATTCTTCCACATTCATGATTATATTATTCAGTGGTCACAGCTGGTACCAACTCATAGGTTAGCTTGTGGTCTCTCGGGACCGTAAGTACCGTGTAACGACTAGCGGGTAGTCTTGGGTCGTTACAAACTTGGTTTTAGAGACTAAGGTTTTAAAGTGTCCTAGGAAGTTTGAAAGCCGCATTGATTTGAGTCTTATGCATGGGTGTGTTTCACGCCTCACTTATGGACGAGAGGCTACAAGGCGTTTAGAAAAAGTTTCCCTTCTTTCAGTATTCATGTTATGCGATTGAGCATGAGCTAAAGTTAAACTCCCAGTCTAATCTATTTTCCCGTTCCATTTTCCGAACATGCCTCCCAAGAAGAATGAAAAAAGAACAGAAACTCAGCCAGCCCCTCAGCCTGTCCAGGCAGATCCTCTAGACGAGCATGTCTCTCACGTAGAATTCAGGGTTGTGTTCACTACTCTAGAAAGCTTCATAGCAGTGCATAATGAATGACCAACTACTATTCTAGCCAAACTAATGGCCAATACTGCTGCAACCAGAATTCGGGACTTCACCCTGATGAATCCTTCTTCCTTCACGGGATCTAAGTCTGAAGAAGATCCACAGGAATTCTTAGATATGGTTTAGAAGGTAATGGATGCCATGGGGGTGACATCTAGTTATAGTGCCAAGTTGGCTGCATATCAATTATAAGATGTAGCCCATACTTGGTTTAAGCAGTGAAAAGTTGATAGAGGTGTTGATGCAAGGCCTATAGAATGGGAAAAGTTTTCCATGGCTTTCTTGGATAGAATCTTTCCATTGGAGTTGAGGGAGGACAAGGTGTTAGAATTTATTAATTCGAGGTAAGGAAGCATGAGTGTGAGGGAGTATTCTCTCAAGTTTGCTCAGTTAGCTAGATATGCCCCTCATGTGGTAGCTGACAGTAGGCCCAAGATTAGTAAGTTTATGTTTGGTGTGTCTGATAGTGTGGTCAAAGATTGTAGGAACATGATGCTGATTAGTGAGATAGACTTGTCCAGACTGATGGTCCATGCTCAATAGATAGAGAAGAAGAAGATTAAAGAGAGAGAGGAAACAAGAAATCTATGATGGGTAGTTTTAATTTCAATCAACCAAAGTTAGAGGGTGGTAATCATCCTCAGTTTTATCAGAGGTCTTCAATCTCAATGCCCTCTTAATCCAGTGCCCCAGTACCCCAGTACCTAAATTTAGAATTGATAATCGGAATAGGGAACTAGGCTCAAAGTCCCAGGTTAGTGTTAGCGGTGCTCGTACCAATCCTTTATGTAAGAAATATCGCAGACACCATCAGGGTGAGTATAGAGTGGGCAGTGAGGTATTCTTTGGGTGTTGTAAGCCAGACCATCAGATTCGGGAGTGTCGGGTAGTTGCTCAGAAAGGTAGGGATGAGCGCCAACAAGGCCAGTCCCATCAGTCGTCAGTTCCATCCAGTCGCCTGACTCAGCAGGGTGCCGCTTCTAGTGCTACCAGTGGTCAGTGTCCAAACATATTATATGCTATTCAGTCCCGCTAAGATCAATAAAATTCTTTTGACGTAGTTACGTGTATGTTATAGGTCTTTCACCTACATATTTATACTTTACTAGACCCTGGAGCTTCTCTTTATTTTGTAACTCCATATATAGACATCAATTTCAGAGTCAGTCCCAAAACTCTAGCAGAGACCTTTTTAGTGTCTACCCCAGTAAGTGTGTCCATTATAGCCATGTAGGTATACAAGAACTGTCCGGTCACAATATCTTAAAAAGTTACCTTAGTTGATCTCGTGGAGTTAGAGATGACAGATTTTGATGTCACTCTCGGCATGGATTGGCTCTACTCATACTATGCCTTAGTAGATTGTAGAAACAGAATATTCAATTCTAGTTTCCAAATGAACCAGTCCTTAAATGGAGGGGTAGTACTATAGCTCTTAGGGGTCAGTTGATTTCATACCTTAGAGCCAGAAAGATGATATCCAAGGGGTGTTTCTACTATCTTCTGTGAGCCAAAGACTTTAGCTCAGAAACTCCTACTCTTGAATATGTTCCTGTAGTAAATGAATTCTCAGATTTGTTTTCTGAAGATCTTTCCAGAGTTCCTCCCGAAAGGGAAATTGACTTTGGAATAGACCTTCTTCTAGATACTCAACCCATATCTATTCTGCCATATAGAATGGCTCCAGATGAACTCAAAGAATTGAAAGAACAGTTAAAGGATCTCTTAGATAAGGTATTCATCTGACCTCGCGTCTCCCCGTGGGGTGCACCTATTCAATTTATGTATAATAAAGATGATTCTCTCAGAATTTATATTGACTACCATTGGTTGAACAAGGTCACAGTCAAGAATAAATACCCACTTTTTAGAATCGATGACTTGTTTGACCAACTCCAAGGTGCCAGTTACTTTTCCAAGATAGAACTCAGATCAGGCTATCATCAGCTTAGAGTCAAAGAATGTGACATTCCGAAAATAGCTTTACGAACCTGGTATAGTCACTTCAAATTTCTAGTCATGTCCTTTGGTCTTACCAATTCCTCAGCAACCTTCATAGACCTGATGAACCGAGTGTTAAAGTAGTACTTGGGCATGTTCATTATAGTCTTTATTTATGACATTCTTGTCTATTCTCATAGCAAAAGAGATCATGCAGACCACCTCAGAATAGTACTTCAGACTCTTAGAGCTCACTAGTTATTTGCTAAATTCAGTATGTGTGAGTTCTGGCTAAGATCAATAGCTTTTCTTGGCCATATTATTTCTGGTGATAACATTTGGGTTGATCCTCAAAAGACCGAGGTGGTGAGAAAATAGCCTAGACCTATATCTCTAATAGATATTAGGAGTTTCTTAGGTTTAGCTAGCTATTACTGTCAGTTTGTTGAAGAATTTTCTTCTATTGCATCCCTCACTTCCACATTGACTCAGAAAAAAGTTAAGTTTCAGTGGTCAGATTCATATGAGAAGAGTGTTTAGGAGTTGAAGACACAACTCACCTCAGCCCCAGTTCATACGCTACCAGATAGTTAAGATGGTTTTGTTGTGTACTGTGATGCATCCATAGTAGGTTTGGGTTGTGTCCTTATAGAGAGAGGTAAGGTCATAGACTACACCTCCAGACAGATGAAGCCTCATAAAAAGAATTATCTGACTCATGATCTTGAGCTAGCAGCAGTAGTATTCACCTTAAAGATTTGGAGGCATTACTTTATGGGGTATATGTAGATGTGTTCACAGATCACAAAAGCATTTAATATGTGTTCTCTCAGAAAGATTTGAATTTGCATTAGAGAAGGTGGTTAGATTTATTGAAAGATTATGACATGAGTGTTCTGTATCATCCGACGTAGGCTAATGTAGTGGTTGATGCTCTCAGTATATTGTCTATGGGATGTGTTACTCATGTTGAGAATGGTAAGAAGAAGTTAGCTCAGAAAGTTCATCATCTTGACCGACTAGGTGTCCTCTTAGTTGATTTAGCAGAAGGTAGTGTGTGGGTGCAGAGTAGTTTAGAATCATCTCTAGTTTTTGAGGTGGAAGAAAAGCAGGATAGAGATCTCAGTCTAGTAAAGTTTAAAGATCAGTAGGAGATCAGAAAGTAGAGGTCTTCTCCCAAGGGAGATATGGTGTTTTGCGTTGTCAGGGTATATTGTGTGTGCTTGGTGTAGATGATTTAAGACAATAAATTTTTGCAGAAGTGCATAGTGCATTACTCTATTCATCCAAGGGCCACTAAGATGTACTATGATTTGTGGGAGATCTATTGGTGGAGTGGGATGAAGAGAGATATTGTAGAGTTTGTAGATAAGTTCTCTACATGTCATCAAGTTAAGATTGAGCACCAGAAGCCTAGTAGGCCCATGCAGGAGTTCAGTATTCCTATGTGGAAATGGGAGGTAATGAACATGGATTTTGTGACAGGTTTGCCTCATACCCGTCGTCAGCATGACTCTATTTGGGTTATCGTAGATAAGATGACCAAATTAGCTCATTTCTTGCCAGTCCATACCTCTTACTCAACCGAGGACTATGCCAATCTCTATCTCAGAGAGCTGGTTAGGTTGCATGGTGTTCCCTTATTTATCTCAGATAAAGGTACCCAGCTTACCTCTCATTTCAGGAAAGCATTCCAAAAGGGTCCTGGTAGCCAAGTCTACCTCAGTACAACCTTTCAGACGTTCAAGTAGAAAGGACCATCTAGACACTTAAGGATATGCTGAGAGCATGCATTGTTGATTTCTAGGGTAGTTGGGATAACCATTTGACTTTGATTGAATTCACATACAATAACAGCTATCATTCTAGTATTCGTATGGCTCCATTTGAGGCTCTCTATGGTAGGATATGTAGATCTCCAAATGGTTGGTTTGAAGTAAGTGGGGCTGCATTAATAGGGCCTGACTTAGTATTTGATGCCTTAGAGAAGGTTCAGTTGATCAGAGATAGGCTTAAGACTGCCCAAAGCCGACAAAAATCATATGCAGGTGTAAGGAGAAAGGATCTCAAGTTTGAGGTTGATGATTTTATGTTCTTGAAAATCTCTCCCATGAAGGGAGTGAAGGGATTCAACAAGAAGGGGAAGCTCACTCCCCTATATATCGTTCCCTTCACAATTCTCAGTTATTCCAAAAAGGTAGCTTATAAGCTTGAGTTGCCTTCAGATCTAGCCTCAGTACACCCAGTGTTCCATGTCTCATTGTTGAAGAAATGTATTGGTGATCCAACTGTAGTTTTTCCCTTAGAGAGTGTAGATATTCAGAACAGTCTTTCCTATGATGAAGTTCCAGTCAAAATTCTTGATCAATAAGTTCGTAGATTAAGGAACAAAGAAGTTTCACTAGTCAAAGTTCTTTGGTGGAATCAGTCCATTGAGGGATACACTTGGGAAGCAGAAGCAGATATGCGGACCAAGTACCCTCATATTTTCTCCGCAAATCCAGATTCAGTATAAGGTACCAATCTCTTAAGATTTTTATCTATCATGCTCAGTTTCAGCCACACATCATGTTCATGTAAGTTGTGCATTCATGAATTAGTTCAGTCATGCATTCTATGCATCAGACATGCATATTCAGTGTGTAAACTCAGTCCATCAGTTTCCTCAACTTAACCAGTTTCATTTGGGGATGAATGATCAATAAGGGGGAGATATTGTAACACCCCTTATTTCCCTAGTATAATCTAAGTCCCAATACATGAGTATTTCTATATGAAATTTTTGAAACACTCATTATTATTTAGTTTAGATCCTGCCATTGAGTAGGAAATTCAATTAGCTTTCCAGCGATATAAAATTTTCCCAAATCCGATAACTGGGTAAGAAGTTATGGCGATTTAAAGTTCCAGTCATTAAACACCATCATTTTAACCTCTAACACATCGCAGAGCAGGACAATCTCCCATTTGGAAAAATCTAGTAAAGGTTCATGATCCTGGAGTATCACGATATAGGTTAATTTGACATTTGTCAATTTTCAGTGGGCCTCCAGGATCATGGCGCGTCATGGAGATGGTCAAAATGGATTCCTCAAGCTTGGCGCAATAGTGGCGCATCAAGGCATTTATCTAGGTCTCAGTTGTCCCTTTTCCAGTGTTTTGATGCAATTGTGGCATGTCGCGCCAAGGCTAAAAATTGGGATTTCAGTTTCCATCTTGTGTTTTTAAATTCGTTTAAGGGTATTAGGTTCTTTTTCCTAAGCCCTAAAATCGCCCTAAACACAAAATTTAACCCCTAATTAGACTAAATACTCATCATTATTCACTTTCTGTCATATTAAAAATCTTGTCTTTTAAGAACAAGAAACCCTAGCTCTCAAGAATCAAGGCCAAATCTCAAGAACTCTCTATCAATCCTTCCAAATTCATTATCCTTGGTATGCTAGATGTTCATTCAGGGAGTCCAAGTATCCATTTTAAATACAAATCTATCATCTTTTCAAGATTTATGTTATTAAATTGTGGTTTAAAACTATGAATCTCCATGAACTTCCATGAATATTGATTTTATACCATACTTTAATGGAATTATTGTTGTTATCAAATCCCTCTTGTTTTAATATTGTCATTCTTCAAATTAGATCATGATTTAGTATTATAAATGTTGAAGCCATGTTATTATTTTAAGTTTTATACTATTCCCATGAATTGACTAAACTTTGAAGTACAAGTGTTTGATAAAATGCCTACAAGAGTGATTTATTTAATATGAGCTTTCATGTTTTGGTATTCAAGCTTTAGTGTCTTTTCAGTATTGTCATTTTGAGACCTGGGGACATTAAATACCCAAAAACCATAGCTGTTTGTTTAGTCTAGTCTCAGTACATTATAGAATAGTCTTCAGATTATATTATGAGCATTATTAGAATAGTTAGATATCAGTCATTAAACTCAGAACAGTCTAGTATCTCAGTGTTTTTTAGTTGGGAGTAGGATTTAGTACCGAGTTAGTGTAGGGATGACGACTTCCCTGTTAGATAGGAAAAGTCGTTATTAGCAGTCCCTATACTCCAGAACTATGTCGTCAGTGTAGGATATGAGTAGTCACCCGTCAAATTAGGCTTGACTATCTCGCAGGGGTCACCCGTCAATTCAGGCTTGACACCCTTAGTCCTTTGGACATCATATTAGTTTAGTGGATCTACACAAACATTGTTAGTACCTGTGGAACGGTATTAAGACCTTTCCAACTGGGGTTACAAGTTGGAACCTGATTATCTCAAATTGGGGAATGTCGATTAGATGATACCTCTCACAGTCTCTGATCTAGTCTCAGTTACAGTCCCAGCTCAGTTATTCAGTCTTAGTGTTGTTTGACCAAAGCATGTAGATTTTAGTTATCTTAGTATATTAGTTAATAGATTTTACTCAGCTCATGTTATATGCTTGGTCATGCATCCATCGCATTTACTGATTTTCCTACATATTCAGTATCTATAGATTCTATTCTCTTTATTGAGTACTCGATGCTTTACATGTATGTCCAGTTAATTATTAGAATTCCTATTCATGAGACCATGTATATCAGCCTACCTCATTTAACATACCAATACATTCAAAGTACTGATTGCATACCTTTTGTTTTATGCTATGATGTCTCATATCATAGGTGCTGAAGCTTAGTTCTCGGATTGCACCAAGATTCTCTGATTATAAGCAGTACGGTAGCAGTGGTGAGTCCTCATCATCCAAGGATAGATTAATTTACTTCAGTTCTTTATCTCAGTAGTTAGTAGAGTTAGTTGGGGCCTGTCCAATGAACTCGCAGTATCTAGTTAGAGGATTTTCAAACACTACAGTTAGCTATTCAGACTATTCAGATTTAAGTATTTTTATTAGATTCATAATTCAGTAGTTATTTCATTATTAAAAAAACCTTATGGCATTTCAGTTATTATTCCACATTCATGATTATATTATTCAGTGTACACAGTAGGTACCAGCTCATGGGTTAGCTTGTGGTCTCTCAGGACCGTAAGCATCATGTAACGACTATGGGGTAGTCTTGGGTTGTTAAATTTCTACATAGCTGTCTTCTCCCACTTTGCAGGGTGTTATTAACAGATTAACAGAGAAAAGGGTAGGTAAAAATAACTTACCCTCTCCATGATTATCTCTCACAATAAGGGGCTTGCTAACTTCTTCTCTGACCCTAAATTTACCAGAACAATTAATCCATTTTATTCCCAACCTAAAGGTCCTGCTCTTTGTCTAGCTTGAATTATCAGTGAAGCTGATATCACCAAGATATCCCACACCATCCCTTACCTGAATGATTAACTCCAGTAAATAATGGACGTTTTCTTCTCTTTCACGAATAACCTTTTTGCCAAACTCTTCCTCAGTCCAGTCTTTATGATCGTCAGGATTAAATTCCCCATTAAGCACAACCATACCAACTTTGACATCCACCAAAAAATTTGTTTCTTAGGCTATGCCAGGAGTAACACTTCACACCAAGAGACTCCACAAATTGGGAATACTCTATTTACAAATTAATTGAGCAATTGGAAGAAGAAGGTGCTAAAGTTGAAATAAAAAATTAAGGTTAAGGAGAGTAGAAATTACCTGGGAGGTGCTAAAGCCGAGAGTAGATATGGCCCCTAAAGTAGTAATGGCCGCTATTTTGGGGAAAAATGAGTGAAAGACTGCTGGTCGATAGGTTTTAGGGGGAAATTAAAAAAAATGAGGGGAAATGTTTTTTTTTTATGTAAAAAAGAGGCAACACTTTTTTTTATAGATAGCATGGATTAAAACCCCCACAAATTTATAAATTTTAGCAGTATGCATATAACCCCCGCATTTTATATAATTTTATGGAGGTTAAAATAAACCCTCATAATTTGATCCATTTTTTGTAGTGAGATTGAAACACCCTTGTTCCAAGACCTTAGAAAATTTCCTTGATTTCTGGTTTTTGAGAAAGATACGACTTAGTTGAATGAGTCATACACTCAGGTACGGGTGGTATGGTCCATTCGTATACTGATCGGCGTTGGTTGGTGGGATGGATGTAGTTACTAGAATAGGTACGATTTGGGTGGTACGAGTCATATAGTTGGGTACAGGTTGTTTGGTTACTTTACTTAACCTAATTCTTGGTAACATAAGTTGGATCTGAGTATGAGTGGCTCACTTAGAGACATTAGCCAAGGTACGAGTTGTACCCAGGGCTCGTGTAGTGGTCAGTTTTCAAACCTCCAAGATTCTATTCTACAAGGTGTATGATTTATGGGTACTATTCGTACACTCGAATACGACTTGGGTTTAGGTGTGTTATACATTGGACAACGTTGGGTTCAAGGGAGAAAGCCTAGGGTATGAGAGGTGGGTACCACTCGTACAGGATGGGTACAACTCGTAAGGGTCAGTCGTACCATATGATGGGAATTTAATATTGTTTAAGTGAGGGCAATCTAGACATTTCTCCACTTATCCTAATAAGGTCCCATGACTTATATTGCACTTGGAAGGTTATTTGACCTATTATTCTATTCTTAAATACTTGGAAAACACTCTTAAATCCTCCCTAGAGTTCTTGGCAAGGGAAGCTAGGGTTTCATCTTAAGGAGAAAATTAGTGCTTGTCTTGGTGATTTCTCTCCATCATCATCTTGGTTTAAGGAATGTTCTCTTTCCTCATTGTTAGTTACAACTAACGGCATGGTTTTATACAATGTTTTCATGATTTGTATGTTGTATGATTTTGGATTTTCAAATATGATTTGTGGGTTTTGGATATAAATACTTAGTTATGGGTTTCCCATGTTTTGATTATGCTTTTATATGCATTAATGGTGGTTTTATATAATCGGTTGCATGGGAATGGATCCTTGGTAACGGACTTTGGTTTTGGAAATACTATGCCCCCAATGTGTTTGATAAAATGCCTATAACAATGCTTTCACTTTAATATTAGTTTTTCAATGGAACTTATGCATGGTTTAAACCTAGTAATGGAACTCTAAACGATATGAATGGTTAAATGATTTTGAATGGATTGAAAAGTCCTTGGTGGCCATGGTTTTGGTTTAATTGGAAATCATGTGGGGTATATGGGAATACCCTAAGGATTAGCTAAGGACAATACTTGCAAGTTATAGTCGGTATGACGATACGACTACTAATAGCCTTTGTTAACAATAATGGAATAATGGTTTGGTTGGAAAATGGTTTTAATTGGGATTAAAAGAGGGGGGTGTTGCAAAGTCGTGGAAGGTGGAGGTCCTTAGTGGATCGAAACTGAAAACTCCTATTTGTCGATGTGAGGTTTTGTCTTAGTGACCGTGTACATGATGTCATACTTTATATTTTGGGGGATGTACTAGTCATCCCAGGTTTTCTTCCCTGGTCGTGCGGCTTCATACACTAAGGCCCTTTCAGCAGGGGGAGATGAACCCATATAGCTCGTGGGTGATTTGGGATTGCAGAGCTACACAACTCAGGTAAAGGTTTAAAATGGAATGCTAAACACGATTCTCTTTCCTATCATGGTTATATATATATATATATATAGTTTGTGTGTATATTAATGGTTTTTACTTGGTTTTTTAAATAACAATATTTTTTCCTTATACTGTGTTCATGCTAGAGTTCACCCGCTAACCCATCTTTGGGCGGCTGTATCCCCACGCGATGTTGGAACCGGCTATTCTATTCCACCCTCTTAGAATTCAAATACTCGGGGGTAATCTTTGGATTGAAGTGGTGAGCTTTCATATATTCGGAAGGCTTCATTTCATGGATATCATTTAACATATTATATTATTTATCGATATTTGTTCCTGCTATGGTTGGTGGCATGCCCCAACTAGATATTTTTATTCTTCTGGTTACAAGATTTTGTGGAACTACTATGGTTAGGAATAGGCAGGATCGGTATTCGTGTCAGCCTTAGCATTGGTATTGGTATTGGGGTTGATATCGATTGACGATATTGTTGGTTGTTCCACCTTCTTTTATTTTGGGATTATTAATTTATTAATAGAACTTATTTGGTTATAGTTATATCTATGGTTTGGTTTGGTATGGTTGGACGGTTGGTATGGGATGGTCAGACTCTGTTGGGTTGCTCTCGGTAATAGACATATCACAGAGTCAGTAATCTGGATAGTTACACTATCTTGCTATATGTTCGAAATTCAGCCAACTCAGGGCAGGTGGATGGAGGTTAGGTTGGGTAATGGGGTTGGTCTCCAGTCCCAATCTTACTTGGGATGCCTATTATGACAAGGCCTCGAGTCAGATTGGGTCAATTTACCTCATAAATATTTCATTATTTTTTATACCTCAAAAATAGTTCACCTCAAAGACAATATTTGAACGATAAGATAATGGCACTGATTGACTCAAGGAACCCAAATAATATCATCAAACTCTTTAAAAATCATGGTGTACACATATGTTATGGGACTTATGACTGACCGCTAGCCATGAAGTGCAGGGGGAAAGCTCAGTCCTTGTACCAAATAAACTAGACAACTGGTGTGATTTTACCATTATCCAAAAGTAAGTGTTATGCAACCCTTATCTCAACATCCCCATCCTCATACCTCATTAAATCTACGAATTTAATCGCAACTAAGATTGACCAAATCATCGCCCCAGAACAACCATGTATTATACATACAAGTATAAATACATAGTAACCTCAAATCAACAACATTTACATATTCACAAGGTCCTTTTATTAATCACATTATAATTTTATCAATACCAACCCTTGTATTCAATATTTAACAAGTTCTTTCTTTATTATAATGTGTTGCAACTAAATAAACAAAAAATTAGTTAGACATGTAAACATACCCAAATTGATCCTTAAACTCAATTGAACCATAACCTACCTCAATCCAAGTCTTGCAATGCTCTAAATGACTTGAGTCTTATCCTTTCTAGCTGCCTCGATTTGACCTCAGTATAAAATAACAAACAAGTAATAGTTCAATCATTTATATAGCCATTCTAGGGATTAAACCTAAATTCATATCTTTAAGGACATGTTCATGGGAAATTCCACCATTCTAGTATTTTCTACCATCAATCCCAATCAAATTCCATATTAAGCAATATTAAGGGAGCATATTCTAGTCTATGATTCATAATTCGAGCATTCTAGACTATTATCAAGTGATCTAACCCCTTCATAACTATATAATATTATCACGGCCAAAAACTTGAGGTCATGATGTCACCTACCACGACCCAGCCCCGGTAGATTAGTTGATACATGAAAAGAAAGGGAATCCCACATATGACACAAATATGCAAAGATATGAGACTTCGAGAAGGAAGTCACGCCATGACATGTAAATAATGAGAATCTAAAGAAAATACATAAATTTCTCAAGAATCTAGTATCATAAGTGTAAGAGCATTTAAAACATAACTAAATATCTGAATACATTATTGTCTCTGAAAGTAAATAAATCTATCAGATAGAGTAAGAGGAGGTCTAAAATCAACCCCAAACTCTGGAGTACACCATTCCTCGAAAGAAAAATATCAAAGCAAGAATCAACCACTGCAGGTCACACTCAAACCGGGATCTGCACCAAAAGGGAACAAAAGTTGGAGTGAGTACCATTAACTTAAACTCAGTAGGTACAATAAGACGACTAAGCAAACTAGAAAATAAAGGAATTAATAGATACTATGAGCATTTCACCTGTAAATAGAAAATTTTTCAAATGGTAACCCACACCATCTCCACTAACAATTCTATGAAAGAAGATTAAAAATAAAAAAGACACACACAATATATAAGAAAAATAAATACTCAACAAGATCCTTAAAAGGAAACATAGAGATGCAAATGCAATGTAATGATGTAATAATAGTGGCACTTATGTATACATCTTTCAAGACTTAACTCTTTAGAACAGGGCCCATAGGGGGTTCGCAACCCATATAATTTTATAATAACACCAAACCTTATAAGCAAATGGCCTCACCCTAGTTTCTTCAATATATAAGAATCAACCTTGTCAGGAATGGTGTCAGCTAAGGGTTTTATAAAGAGTCTTAATTTTCTTTCAAAAATCAGTATTTCTACTAGTACCCATACCTGGTGAATATATATGTACAAAATGAGGATGTTATGCTTACAAGAGAATGATGTAAATATAATGATCAATTCAATACAGATATAAGTAAGCTCAAAATCAACTCAATTTGTCAATAACTCATGATTTTAGCCCTAGCTCGACATTAGTAGAATGAATAGTCATGTCAAACATCAATAATGTCATTTCAAACCCCTCTCTCGGTATACCTCTCATGATAGAGACAAACAATGCTCAAACAAGGCCTATAATATTTATTCCATTCCACTCACAGGAAGTACCACACTGATTATGGCATTAAATGCACAAATAAGGTCTATGTTGCAAGATAAAGTCCTCACACAGACAATATATAATATATAATCTTTCAAGTCAATCATAATAAACAAATAAGCTCCCCCACAGGTACACAATAATAATAATAATAATAATCTTGAAATATAACTCCCTATTGCTAACTCTGCCATTCCATAGCATATTTTACAATACATTAATTATCCAACCTAGTAAGAAAAAAGTTAAGTCATAACCTACCTCATAGTGCCGAGATCCAAGCCTAGAACCTTCAATGCTGAGTTTTTTCTTTATGAATTGCCCAAAATTTGCTAAAAATATCAAATACATAATCTAATCTTTAAAAGAAAGCTAAAATACCAATATCTACTATATTTAAGATGGGTCCTAATTGAGTGTCAAAAATGAGTTAAAAAATAAATAGGATAAAAATGAAATTTTATTTTATAAACATGGTACACATAACAATAGGAATATACAACTAAAAGCCCTTGCAAAAATTAGTTAAAATCGAGGCTTAAATTGATGAAATACCAATTTTATAGTTTGCCAGAAAAAACCCATATTCTAGTTTGAAAATAAGATTAAAAAGTGTTATTGATAATATAATCACTAAAAAATAATGGAAAGATAAATTTAGAGCTTACCTAAGAAAGAAATGGAAAGAGAACCCTAAGAATTACCAGTTCCCGAATCTCCAAGGACAAAAAATTGATAAAAATAATAAAATGAGGTATTAATACAATTCGGTGAATAACTTATAATCACTGCGTGAGCCTTGTGATTGCGAGGGTCAATGATTAGTCCATAAAGTTGGCCTACATATTCGCGAGGGCAGATGACCCAAACATGATACATTCATGATGGTCAAATCGCCTTAGCAAAGAGATGAGATACCTGGCCCAAACACATAAACTTTCATGAATGAGGCCGCCACCTCAAAATTACACTGAAGTGTTTTATCCTTCTCTGTGTTTGTAGCCAGGATCCTGTATTTATGAAGAAGGAAGGACCAGGCACCAGATATATACAATGTTACTGATTTGGCATGTTTTCAAATCCTTTGAACGGACCCTCAATATTCGTGCAGTATGCCACAAAAATAAATCCTACAAAATACTAGGCTATTTTTGATGTTCCTGACTCACAGGTAATGTAAGTTTTTTAAAAAGAGATTGTTTACAACAAATTAGGCCTCGGGACCTCATTTAGGCACTTTTCACTAGTTTTTGGATGGAGGATCAAAATACAAAATAGAGGTCCCAAACCCAAATCAACCCCGTTAGTAAATCAAAATGGATATTAGGGACGTGATGGAACTATTCAAATTTCCATATGGCGCTTAAAACATAAAATGTTGACTGACGTTAAACTCATGGCTTTGAAAGTCTCTAGGAGTCGTAAACTCTCCCAAATCACTCCCAAATGAATCAGATACCATGCCGACCATCCCCACATTCGGTAATTAACATGTAACAACTACAAGGAATGACAAAATTCCCAAAACATATAAAAAGAAAAATCTCACACTTCACACTATTACATTATCCACCACCAAAACACTAGTTTGTCTTCACACTAAAAAGACAATAAAGTACATGAAGCGGTAAGAATCTAAAGGTATCTTTTACGCATGCCAAAATTAACCTTCCAAGTAGCCTCCTTAATAGGGTGATGTCTTCACTAAACCATCGGTGAATGAATACTTTCAGACCTCAACTTCCTAGTATGCTTATCTAGGATGGCAATAGACTCCTTCTCAAAGTATAAATCATGGTCTAAAACAATGATATGCTATCAAATCACATGATTATCATCTGGATAGTATCTCTTCAATATGGAAATAAGGAAGACAACATGAACAATCAATGGATATAGAGGAAAATCTAGCCTATACTCCACATAATCATATTAATCAAGGATCTAAAAAGGGCCAATTAACCTCGAATTAAGATTTCCTTTCTTCGCGAACCTCATAACACCCTTCATGGGTAAAACCTTCAATAAAATGCATTCTTTAATTATATATGATACATCGGGGGCTCAACATTTGGCATAACTCTTTGGGCTACTTTGGGAAACCAGTAGCTTCTACTGAGTTAATATCACATGATACATTGAATCCTTCAACAAATCAGTACCCTAAGGTCTCACCTCAATCAAGTCAAATTATCTCACCGAGGATCTACTGCTCCGCCCTTAAAAAGTTAAAAGGAACCATCTGAATACTGAAATCGTAACTGCTATTGTAGGAGAACTCCATTAGGGGCAAGTAATAGTATGAATGGCACCTAAAGTCCATGAAACATGCATGAAACATGTCCTCTAGAACCTAAATAATCCTCTCAAACAGACCATTCAACTGAGGATGAAAAGTTGTGCTCAAATCAAGTTGAGTACCCCACTCACGCAAAATAGTACTCCAAACTGAATACCGCTATAAAATACAATATATATTGATACATCATAAAGAAAAAAATCTCTATAATATAGATCTTGGAAAAAATTTCTATATTATAATTTGCCTTCACTTGTATAAAATGCTCTGATTTGGTGAATCAATCCACAATCACCCAAATAGATTCAAACTTTGCTAAGTTTAGGGATAGGTGAGCATATAAAATCTACAGTAATCTATTCTCACTTCCATTAAGGAATGGGAATCCTCTATATCATACCACCCAGTCAAAGATGCTCATACTTCACCTGTTGGAAATTCAAACATTTAGACACGAACTCTACAATATCCTTCTTCATACCACCCCACTAATAAGCATGTCCTCTGGTACCTGAATAGTCCTCTTAGACTGACTATCCATCTGAGGAAGAAAAGATGTGCTCAAATAGTGTAGTACCTAACTTACTCTAAGAAGTACTCTAAAAAACTGACTGAGTACCTTCATCAAATACAATAGATACTGGTACATGATGAAAATAAACAATCTCTCCAATGTAGATCTTGAAAACTTCTCTGCATTATAATTTGCCTTCACTATTATGAAATGCACTGATTTGGTAAATCAACTAACAATTACCCAAAGATACTCAGACATCCCCAAAGGTGGGGGTAGTCTAATTATAAAATCCATGGTAATCTATTCCTACTTCCATTCAGGAATTGTTATTATCTGCATCCTACCACCCGATCACTGATGCTCATACTTCACCTATTGGCAATTCAAACATATAACCATGATCTCTATAATATCCTTCTTCATTCTTCTCGACTAATAGTGTTAGTTTAGTCATGGTGCATTTTGGTTGGCTTTGGGTGAATGGAATAGCTAGAACAATGAGCTTCTTCCAAGATCAATCTAACCTCTCCACCAACTTTCGATGGAAAAACTCAATCATTAATCCTCAAAAAAACATTAGAATCAAGAGATGCTGCCTTTGTCTCACCACTAAACACCTAATTTCAAATCATCCTCAATTTTTTATCATCAAACTTCATAAGCTAAAATCTGCTCCTTCAAAGAAGATCTAGAGTTAACAAAGGCTAATACATGCTTGGATGTCAAAATCTCAAGACTAACCAACTGATAAGCTAAATTTCTGTGTTGAATTCTTGTAAGACCATTTGGTTTATGATTTTATCTAAGGAATTTTATTTGAGGTTTATGGTGGTGTGAAGAAAATCCGACAAGGTTTGTTGTCCTAAGTTCGTTTCTCCAAAAAAAATAAATACTTCATCTCTTTTGGATATTTTTGTTATTATGAGTCAAAAAGGAAAACTTCACTATTGTTACGAATGTAGTGAAATATGAAGTTTTTTATATGGCTTGATTTTGTATGGAAATTATGTGTGTTTGATATTGCGGAGGGCTTTGAAACTTGAATTATCTTAAGACAAGATTGCTTTCTCTTCCTTTTGGGTTGAACAAGTTCTAGAAAAAAAATGCAATATTTGTGCCTGTAATAGTAATGGAAAGGGTGTGGCGGTGTTTGATTAAAATGGAAAGCAATTTCTTGGATGGAGAGGAATATAGAAATTGTCATTCACTATCTTCAGAAAGTTCATTGCCTAGTTGAAGCTTCATTTTCGATTTCCAAAATCTTCTCTTGATTTGAGATTTTGTTGTAGTAATACATGAGATAAATCTCAAAGACTTCACTTGATTCACAGTACCATTGGAAGTCTAATATGGAAGAGATGAATATTCTTTGGGATTACTCTTTAGTTCTTTTCAAAGAATAGGATTTGGTAATAACAACCATAAAAATATCTCATAATAATCTACGTTCTCTTCTGTTTATTTGGCTTGTAATCTTTCTTATTTAAAGATGGCAACTTGAGTCCCTCTTGACTAATTTGGTGAAGTTATTTTCTTGTCTAGATTCATTTTTGTGCTGTAAAATTGAGGATATATCCCTGCTAAAATAACTAGATGTAGTGTTGATTCTATTTGCTGGAAAAGAAATAAATCAGTCCATAGAAGCACGCACATGCCAAGGGAATAAGAATACATTTGTTTTTATTGAATAGAGTTTCAAAAGTGACAAGCTCTCATAAACAAAATCTTGTTTGTATCACTTTTAGCATAGATATTTCTCTTCGCTTGTGTCAAAATTCATTGAGTTACAAATATGGTTAGCAAAAAGGGGGGCGGGGGTGCTTCTCTGTTTGTCACATTTTTTTTAGGTATTTGTTTAAGAATTCAGTGCAATTAACCTTTGGAACCTTTGTTGACAGTAATGGGACTATTACATGAGTTTTTTTGTATTTTTCTCAAAAGTGGAGATTATTTTCTTTCGTTGTTTAGGTTATTGACGTTTCTTATTTCTTTCTTCAATTATCTTGCTCGCATGCTAATACTTATCTTTATTTTTCTTGCATGTAAAATTTCACTTGATTCCTAACAGACTCCATTCCCTACATTTTCCAATGGGCCAAAGAGGCCTATACTATGTTCGAACCAAAAGTCTTAAACAAAGTCCAAATGGACTTATCTTCTGAAGAAAACAAGGTTGTATGCATGGATATACAATAGTATATAGAAGATATACAACATAAATGAAGAAAATGAACAAGTTTACAGGTGGAAGACAAAGGATATACACAGTTATACAATCATATATGCAGACATAAATCTGATATACAAGAATATCACAAGTTGTATACAAGGGTATACATTGCAAAAATGGGCCAAAATAAGTCCATGAATAAGGCCCAAAGCTGGACAGATTTGAAAATGAGCCAAAAAGTGGCTCAAACCGAGACTGTTCTTTCTTTCATTTCTTGTAATTGACATCTTATTATTTATTTATAATTTAATTTTAATTAAATCTAGATGAATCTCCAGAGAGCAATTTTATGTTAAAATTATTCATTTTATTTTGGTTATTTAATATTTTTTCTTCTATTTATGAAAACTTAAGCTTATAGAATAACTTGAGGATTTATTTATATCCTTTCATAGTTATTAATTAACTTAAATCTACATTAAATAAATTGAGTTAATTATTTAGCCCAAAGTCTTAATCCGGGTAGAATGAATAAAGTTAGAATTATTTGAAAACTTTGATGTTTAGTTTATTTTATTTCTTAGAATAAATTAAACGGATTAGTGTCAAATAAATTCTATTGATTTGAAATAAGGTTTTCAAATAAATCCAAGATTTATGAAAACAATTTGATGTTTTTTACAACTTAAGAAATTTTTAAAATTAGCCAAATAAGTTTAATCCACTCGAAACTACACTTTGTGGATTTGCGAAAGTGCCTAACACCTTTCGAGTTTACTTGAACTCTTACCTAGACTCTAGCTATTTTTAATATAAAGTTTTATTTTCAAAAATTACCTTTGTTTAATGGTTTTCTTAATTTCCTAAAATTAAGCAGCTACTCTAAATTATTTTTTCAAATAGATCAAATACAATTCTTTTTTTGGCCACGAAGTCATGGGACATTTTTGACTTTTCAAAAATGGATCGTAACACTAAGTATATTGATTTTGTGAAAGTCCAGTAGAGAAATCACACGATTGATAAGGCTAAAAAGTAGGTTGAGTCAGATATGCAGAGTGGATACCCCCCACCTTTTATCGCTTCAGTCACTTAATTTTTTTTCTCTCGAGGACGAACTCGTGTTTTATTAGTGGATAATGTAATAATTCTCATTATGATTTTAGATTTATCTTTATTATGACCATTTTACCCTTCCACATAATTATAATATGCCTTATATTTATTATGAGGTTGTTTGGCACGGTCTCCATACCAAACGAGAGTGATTTGAGTGAGTTTAAGAAATTGAGTAGCCTTGGAAGTGATTTATTTGACATTGGTAAGTTTTTTGTGATACGAGCATTGGATTGTGATCCTGTCAATTTTATTAGATTTGAAATGTCAATTATGGGTCAATAGTTTAGTTGGTTTGGGCTTTGAGTCGGTATATTTAGATTTTACCTGTTAGATGAGATACTTGTTAAATTTAGCCAAAAGGGGTCTCAGAACATTGAAATTGGCCTAGTAGCATTATTTGTTTATTTCTATGACATTTTGAAAAAACATCGTTTGTCCATTTGACGAAATTTTGGTCCATTCCTTCAACTGAACTACTGCAATTGCTTCAGCAATAACTCCTTCTTCCCATTTTTGGGACACTCTTTGTGTTCTTGAGAAAGGATTCATCTATTCATCACAGTCGCGGTGGAGGGACTTGGTCTCGTGAATGGTTTACAAGTTAGGTCATCGTAAACACGAGTTGGTGGCCGCATTTCATAAAGGGTCCGATTAAGACGGCAGTCTGAAAAAGACATTATTCATTTGGAACAGTATTTAAGCCTTTTCTTGGTGATTTTTTGCTCATATTTCTTCATTGTTGGACTTGAAAACCTCAAAAAGAACGATTTTAAAGGGAGATTCTCATCAAAAGTTCTTGGGGTAAGCTTTTAAACTTGATTTAAATCTTTATTCATTGATGTTTTTTCTCAAAAATATCATCAAAAGCTTCATTTTAAACTTGAAATTTTGGGGTTTTGCCCGATAAACTGAGACAATGATTTTATGATAATTTCAACCTCAATTTCAACTTTTTTCAATGGCTTTCCATATTTAGGATACTCGAAACATTGACAGCCTGATTCTTCAATAAAATTTTGATTCTACACTTCTTCCTTTAAGGATTGATTTTCAAAATATTTTTGAACTCAAAATGAAAGTAGCTAATATGAGTATCATTAAACTCCTTTTGATGTGTAGATTGTATTTTTGATATATTGAATGTCATGACCCAATTTCTCAAGTCATGATGATTCCTACGTTATTCCATCAGTAGGCAATCCATGCCACAACTCAAAATAATATGTAATGCGCTAATGGTCAAAAATCAGAAAAAGCCAAATAGAAATGATAACAATAACAATAATAAGTGGAAATACAAAGAAAACATACGAAATAAATCAAAACGGGAATGATTTCTCCCAAATCTCCGTGTTGATGTTGATATTCTAATAAAAAAATGGAAAGTAAAGAAGTTAAATGTTGAAAGGACTAATTACTCATTAAAAGTTGATGGACTTTGTTGCCTCTCAACTTCAATTTAATTTCTACAAAAATAAATTGTCACAATGATTCAAAACGGCCAAGTAGGTTATTTATCCTTTAAACAAATATGTGTAGAAACAATGCATCAATTACTAAATCAAATTGATGATGATTAGAATTCTATAATTACTTAAGTAGATACCAAAACAGTCATAGATCATGAATCAAAAATTATTGAATCGTCAGGGACTTTAATTTTTCAATATTAGATGGTGTTTTAATTCATGTTGTCAAAGAGATTTTGTATTTAGCAAGAAATGCTACATCAGACACTACTTTATATTTTTTCATGTAAAATAGGAGAAATCCTATTAAAAAAATTTCTAATTAAGGAATTCTGTATATAAGCAATTTTATTGAAGGACAACTTCTCAATTAGAGGAATTGGTTTCTTACAGGTTTTAGCAATTCACCGATAAAAATCATTTCAATCAAACTCTCGATAAAAATATATATCTATAATCTATATTTATATCTATATCTATAATCTATAATCTATAATCTATCTATATCTATAATATATTAAAAGTGTGAAGGCCCTTAGAAAAGTGATTTGAACTTTTTGCCCTTCATTAAAACACTTTACAATAGACAATATCGTCTTTTCACTTTTTTTCTCCAATTATTATTTAATTATATAGATAATTTTGAATCCTAGAATATATGGGTTGGGATTTTAAAATATGGTAGTGGATTAGGACTTTAAAATATGGTAAGTTTCTTTTCTTAAATTAGGACTAGGTTTAATTTTCAACATATTTTTATATTAATATATATTGTCCCGTCCCACGCTTGTATTTTGTGTTTTCTTCAACCATTATAATTGTCATCTGCTAGGTTAGTATGTTATTCTCTCTCTTTTTTGAGTTATTTTTCCTTTTCTATTGGTTGCCGTGACTTATTATTTTTTCTTTAGCTTAGAGAGTGATTTTAAGTTTAACACACCATGCATTATTACATCTGTTTTGTTCGTGAATTTTGATTTCTGGGTTTGATATTCTCGTATGTTTGAATCTAACAATGTAATTATTTTTCTCATATATATATGTTCTTACGATAAAATATTTGTTTTAAACTTTTGGTACTTCATTAAAAACCTCGTGATAGATAAAATCGTTTAATTTTAAATAATCAAAAGTTACACGTGCGAGGCACGTGCAGCTAAACTAGTTATTTGTAATAGTGCATCTTACCAAATTACATTTTATTGCATAATTGCTTAGCTTATCTCTAATGTCTTAAATGTTTGACATCTAAATATATATAGTCATTATAGTACTGTGTGGTTCAGCCTCTTGCTATTGCTTTTTATTAATGAAAATGAAAAGAAAAATTAACTTGTAAAATAGGTCTATGCTATTTTTGATCAAACCAAATGTTAAACACAAGGTTTTACCATTTATTATGTACTACTAATTTTAACCACGCTTTGCACAGTTATTTTATAAAATTGTTAATAAATTTATAAGTTCATTTGGGCTAAATATTGTGATCTAAGAATGATCAAGAGGGTACATTCTCGTCTATAAAGATAATGTCAATTGGTACTATACAATCAATAATTTATGCAAGTAAAGTATTAAAAAAAAAGAGTTCGGTGCACTAAAGCTAATACTACGTACAAGGTTTGAGAAAATCGGACCACAAAGTCTACTTTATGTGCAGTCTTACCTTATGCAAGTAAAACATTAATAGAAAAAGATCACAAATTTTTTTGCCTATTTTTATTTTATTTTTATTTTTATTTTTTTGTGTGAGCATATTCTGAAATATTCTTACAATATCAATATATTTGTCACGATAAAAATGGCCATGAATGGCACCCACACTAATCTTTATATGGGAAAATCATTTAACCCGAACTATTATCCAATCACTTAGTCAATATTAAAACAATAATATCATAAGACCAACTTAATAACAATAATCCAGAGCTAATCAATATTAATGTGAAAATCAAACAAACTACTTACTGAAATCCCCAAGATCCAAAATCATCGTACAAGAACTTCTAAACAAAGATCATGTTTAAAAGAAATATCAAAAAATAAAGTAAATAAAGATTGTTTCATTGTCCGAAAGATGGACAAGAGCAAATAGGATGATCCATGGTAGCCTAGAGACGGAGTGCTTACCCTTGGGTTGAGATCTTCTATCAAACTTTAGAGTTGAGGTCATGTCTGAGCCTCTGGAACACTTTCTGCACTCAACAAAAGAAGAGTACATGATAGTATCAATACAAAACAAAATGTACTAGTAGATATTATAGTCCAACTAAATTTAATAGCATGTACACAACATAAATCAAATAACAAGTAGACGGGCATCGTCACATAAAAAGTATTCAATGAATCAACAAATACATCAATAATAGGTCAAACAGGGCTTCCAAACAAGCTACATAACCATCAAGAGTATCAACCATAAGGTAAACATCCATAGAATCAACAAGAACACCATAAGTAACAACCATATCCTTCTAAACCTCACTATTAGAACACTACTAGCTCATTATCTACTTAATAACCCATACAACCTCTCAAATTCAGTATAAATATGTACACACATGCTAAGGGACTCATCTTTACCCAACTAGTTATGACCTGCAGGGAACAATCTATGTTCATGTACCATACAGATATGGTACCCTATCCTCCATAAACAAGTAATTGTCATGACCCATATTAACGGATTGTGCGGGCACCTACGCTATTCTAAGCAGCTAGGAGAACCATTACTACCCAACTAAAAGTATGCGGAAGACTTCTGTTTTGAAGGAAATACTGGATTAAATTTAATAACATAAATCAAATATTAATAAGTAAATTTTTTCAAAAACTTCTTTCACTATCCCAAGACTTGGATAGACATGTACAAGAGCTATCTACTACAAGATAAACTCACAATAAAATAATAATACAAAGACTCTGACATCTGCCAGGATAAAAGTCCAAAAGTTAGTGTTGAATATTGTCATCCATCTAGTAACTGCAAACTAACCTGCTTCCCATCTACACCCCAAGAAGGAAGGTAGATAAGTAGGGTCAATACAATCACACGTGCTGGTAGGCATAGGCCGACCATGTTAGTTCATATAATCATAAAATAAAATTAAGGAAAATAAATCATGACATCTTGAATGGAATATAATTCAACTAAGGTTGTAATAATATTATTACTTTACCTAAATAAGTTACAACATCCAACTACTCTTCCAACACCATCAATATTATATTCGCTACTAACATACTCTAGCTTTATTAATTGACACCATCAACCACAATACAATGCTAATACATCACTATTCCTCTTTATTTACCTTATATTTTTTATTACTCATATTCACATGAACAAACCAGTAATCATAGACGACCCATACTAAACTATCGGGATAACAACCAAATGCTCTATTATAATATTGAAGAATGATAACTAGCCATTTTGGTAAGCTACGATTAAAACACATATAAATGAAGCAAGTCAACTAACATATAAGTAAGTATAAAGTTTTACTTTTTAAAATACATATCACACAATCAAATACCCAATGAATCAACAATATAACAATAACAGATTAAAGAGTGCTCATAAATAATCCACATAACCATCAAGAGTATCAACAATATTGTAAACATCCACAGACTCAACAAAAATATGTACACACATGCTATGAGACTTATTTTTTCCAAAGTAGTCATGACCTGCAGGGAACGATCTATGTTTATGTACTGTACCTGCGTGGTACCTATCCAACATATATATATCCGTACCGGTGTCGTACCCGATCTAATATATACATATCCGTACCGGTATAGTATTACCCGATCCAACATATACATATCCGTACCAGCGTGGTACTCGATCCAACATATACATATCCATACCAGCGTGGTACCCGATCCAACATATACATATTCGAACTGGCGTGGTACCCGATCCAACATATACATATCCGTATCAGTGTGGTACCCGATCCAACATATATATATCCATACCGGCGTGGTACCTGATCCAATATATATATTTCCGTACCGGCGTGGTACCCTCTCCTACATATACATATCCATACCGGAGTGGTGCCCGATCCATCATAAACAAGTATTATCAATATCAAATTTACTCAACCTCACAGCATACAACACTATACAAAGTTAATAAGTACACTTAAATTCATAAGATAATTCCATTGAGTAAATTTTTAGCAATCATTTAGACACGCATCAACAATCCATGCATCAACAATTTCAAGCATTTTCGAATATCAATCAACAAGTATTCATAGTGTTACTTTAAGGAGTTATCATAATCAAACAAGCCACTCATAGGCACAATTCAATAAATCATCATTATCGCCAATTTAGCCTCTCAAGGACATCTAATAGATATAGTATTTTTATCAATATCAAAACAAGAATATCATAAAATTAATCACAATTTAATTCTTATGCATACAAATCACTATTGGTAACTTAATTACTCATTAATTATAAAAATATCATTATTTTCTTAAATACAACAACTTGGGTTCTAACATCACCACCTATAACTAGAAAATTCACGCGTATCATTATCCTCTACCTCTTTCCACATAATACAATCATCACAGTAATTCAAGTCATCCATTCCTTAGATATTACTATGCTCATCAATATTTGATCTTAGAATAATTCTCCTCATCATATTATTGCACAATACATACAACTTAATACTATTACAACTCAACTAGGTTCATCACTAGAACAACTAAAATAAACATCATGTTCATATATAACATTTACAACAATCTCCTTTCAGGCACATAACACATAACATCCTAAATCTCACATAATCAATTAATAACATAGTTTTTGGGATTAAAGTTAAGTACTCGTGTCTTTATCCACCTCAACTCCATACCTGCAGGCCTAGACATGCATTCTCCCATCAATTCTAAATTATGAAAATATAAAATAACACAATCTTCTACTCATTAAACCTAGCCTACTTGGACGCCAAGATTTTGGAAGAAACAAGATGCAACAAGGATGCTCTTTCCTTTGTTTTATGCCTTAGAACAATCAATCATCTAAAAATCAAGCAATTATAAGAGTAATTAAATATTTACCCTTCAAACAACCCACTAATTCTACCCTTAATTCAAGGTCTATATCATTCTCCAATGTCAATTAGCCATTAATTAGCTCTTTCAAGCTTAAACCATCTCCATTAATAGAGTTTTTACGCTAAAGGTCTCATCTTTATGTAATTCAAGGTTACTAACAATCAAAATTCATAATCTAATTTATGAAATTCATGTTAGGAATCTTTAATTTACAGTTTAGAATCAACTCTACGTCATATTAAAAATACCCATGAGTATTTCCCCAAAACATTCTACCATTAGGGGTTTTTCTAAGGATTCTAAGATGTTAAAGGATTAAAAGACGAAGAAAATAATGGAAAAACTTAACTCAATGATGGAATTTCACCTTACTCCTTGTGAAATCACCTCTCTGGGATTTGGGAATGAAATTTGGGTCTTTTAGACTTAAAATACGACTGAAGCTTTTTTAAATACCATCAGAATTTTTGCTACAGCGAAATCCCGCTTCAACCCGGACAGTGCTCAGTAAAACAGTCTTAACATTTTACTCAGAATTTGAATTGAGGAATGGTTTGCTGCGTTGGAAAGAGGACTAAAATATATTTAATTTGGTGGGTGTTGGGTTTCGTAACTCCTTATATTCTAAGAGATATGATTGAATTTGAATCTAATAAACACCCATATCAAAACTCTATCGAAAATAAAGTTTTAAACTGAACTTTGTGTTTAGGATATTGTATGACCTTAATTAATAGCTAAAGAAATTTCAAACTAAGATATAGATATTAGAACTCGCGAATAATTAAATTCATTGGGCTTGAGTCTATCTAGACACAATCAAGGCAAAAATCTTCACTGAAAAGTTTAATGTGACATAATAAATAAAATATTGGCTAATCTGGACCCAAATTAATATTGAGGAATGAAAATTAAGTATTTTTATGAATTTATTATGAATAATATAGTAACGACGTTATAATCAGATACCAATTTACCATCCGTTTGTCCCCGAACGGAAATTCAGTGGAGAAAAGCACGAGGTTGGAATTAGAGAGACATTACTAATAGAGTTGCTTATACTGTACCTTTTTCACTCACTCGATATCCTTATCGACCAACCCACATTCTATACTCAATCATTCTATCAAAGCTTTTCAAAATACGAAGATACGGAGTCAAATATTTATATACGAATCGCTTATTATCCTTTCAACAACCTAAGTATGAAACTTAAGTTTTATGAAAGTAAGATAAAGATGGTTAAAAGATTCAACTTGATGAAGACAAATATCCAAAAGAACCTCTTTTTCACTACCAAACCTCCAAAGTCCCGAATTCAACTCTAAAAAAGTGCTACGAGATGCTACATGGATTTACTATTCGTATCTCAACACTAAACAAGTCACACCTAATCCACCTAACGCACAAACTCTCTCTGAGACACCTGACTCAGTTTCTAGCCAAGACTATCCTGTGGAGAATCTACATCTTGATCATATGCAAGCCACCACACCATTTACAAGTCACATAACTTAGATACTCGCATGCACTCAATCAAGACTACTAAATTTATTTTATATATCTAGCTTCAACATCTCACAACCACTATCCCTTTTACATCAAGATCACCCACCGTTTCAAGCTTAGTGTTTACTACTATATAAAGGTGACAACATAACCTCTCACTCATTACATAGACTTACAACTATTAGCCATAGAGATTCCACAGAATTAGAGCCTACAACACATTCTCTTCCACAACATTGTTAATATCCATTTAATCATCATATCTTAATCACTCAACAATCATATCCACTAAGAATCACCCAAGAAAAGATCAATCATGCCATTTAACAATGCATTTATTTTCACATTCAAGGTTGTTCTTAATTATTTTATGGGTGTAACTAGGTTATTTAATTTTGCATTTCCATCATCATGGGGATTACTAACCTCTAAAAGAGTCATATATCAGTTAACTCTATAGGACATGTACATGCATAATTTAGCCACAAGGTCAAGTCAACAATAATTTATCTTCTTGAGATTTTTCCTAATGCATAAATCCACAGCTAAAACTTGTGCCCAAGCAATCACTAAGTTCATATTTTTCACACATCAAACACTTCATTGTCAAGCCAAAACACCCCAATATCACTAATACCAATTTATGATACACAGAGTTATTCTTATTTTTATCTAACAATATTTTTTATTACGGGCTTTACTTAACTCGTAAATACCTCAAGAGTGGTTCCCACACCACTAATGCATAAACAAGGCCAAACAAAATGAATCGATTACAGACCATTAATAGTCTCATCACCAATATTACAGTCCAGACAAGTTATAGAATCGATCAAATTCTACAGGTATCAACAACCTCTACTAATTTTTGTCACTTTTATTAAAAACTCATTATTTTGTCAAGCATTAAAAATCTGTTTACATAAGGACCTAAAAAATAATGTCACTTAGCTAGTCCTCACAAGGAACCTATTATAATTTCAATAATAGAAATACATAAAAATTTTACATATAGTCTTAATGATCGGACCACATAAGGATCCCCACATAATATCAAATAATTGAATTACACAAAGATGCATCCACAACATAATTAACAAAAACCCCTCATTACAGAAAACACATATCACCTCAGTCTTTTATTCATGTAACTTTTTTACCATTTTTTCTTGACATCATGTTCTCATATCATTCTCTGAATTCTCATACCATCAATTTCATCAGTATAATAGTACATAAATAAGTAAGCACCATAGAATTGTTAGTTCCACGATAACAAGAAATCAAATAATTCCATCATAATTATCAACAAAAACAACTTAGTTAATTTTCATCACTTAAATTCGAACAAAAGCAGTTCACAACAATGGCAAAAATCAAGCAACACAAGTTTAGCCAAATATCAAACACAAGCAATCAATAAGTTCACAACTTTCACAAGTCTTTACCTATTAACAATAACTTTTAGACCTTATTAACATATACCAATTAAAATATCCTAGATTTTTATTCAAAATTACTAAGAGACCAATTGGAATCAACTATATTCCAATTGAGCTCTGTTAAGATACCAATTAGAATTGTATATATACCAATTGAATTCAATCTAATTATCCAAAATTAGAACGGCACAATGGAGAGAAAGAAAGGAAAATGATTTCTACATGCCTAATAGTCTTTCGAACATTGGGTGTGGGGCCCTACACACCAATCTATGAAACTCTACTTGACACTGCTTTTGTACTTGTAGGACCGGTGAACCTAACTCTCTGATATCAACTGTCACGATCCATATTAACGGATTGTGCGGACACCTACTCTATTCTAAGTAGCTAGGAGAACCCTTACTACCCAACTAAAAGTATGCGGAAGACTTCTGTTTTTAAAAAAATACTTGATTAAATTTAATAACATAAATCAAATATTAATAAGTAATTTTTTTTTAAAACTTCTTTCACTATCCCAAGACTTGGCCAGACATGTACAAGAGCTATCTACTACAACTAAAACTCACAATAAAATAATAATACAAAGACTCTAACTTCTGCCACGATGAAAGTGTAGAAGTTAGTGCTAAATATCATCATCCATCTAGTAACTTCAAACTAACCTGCATCTAGTCTACACCCCAAGAAGGAATGTAGGTGAGTAGGGTCAGTACAACCACACGTACTGGTAGGCATCATAGGTCTAAAGTGTTAGTCCATATAATCATAAAATAGAATTAAGAAAAATAAATCATGACATCTTGAATGGAATATAATTCAACTAAGTTTGTAATAATATTATTACTTTACCTAAATAAGTTACATCTAACTACTCTTCCAACACCATCAATATTATATTCTCTACTGACATACTCTAGTCTCATTAATTCACACCATCAACCACAATCCAACGCTAAGACATCACTATTCCTTTTTATTCACCTTATCTTTTTCATTACTCATATTCACATGAACAAACCCGTAATCATAGACAGCCCACACTAAACTCTCGGGCTAACAACCAAATGCTCTATTATAATATTGAAGAATGATAACTAGCCATTTTTGTAAGCTACAATTAAAACACGTATAAATTAAGTAAGTCAACCAACATATAAGTAAGTATAAAGTTTTACTTTTTCAAATACATATCACACAATTAAATACCTAATGAATCAACAATATAAGATAACAGATAAAAGAGTACGAAAAAACAATCCACGTAACCATCAAGAGTATCAACCATATTTTGAACATCCACAGACTCAACACAAATATGTACACACATTCTATAGGACTTATTTTTTTCCAAATAGTCATGACCTGCAGGGAACGATCTATGTTCAAGTACCGTACCGGCGTGGTACCCGATCCAACATATATATATCCATCCCGGTGTGGTACCCGATTCACCATAAACAAGTATTATCAATATCAAATTTACACAACCTCAAAACATACAACAATGTACCAAGTTTACAAGTACACTTAAAGTCATAAGACAATTTCATCAAGTAAATTTTCAACAATCATTTATACACGCAACAACAATCCAAGAATCAACAATTTCAAGCATGTACGAATATCAATCAACAAGTATTCATAGTGTTACTTTAAGGAGTTATCATAATCAAACAAGCCACTCATAGGTACAATTTAATAAACCATCATTATCACCAATTTAGCCTCTCATGGGCATCCAATAGACATAGTATTTTTATCAATATCAAAACAAAAATATCATAAAATAAATTACAATTTAATTCTTACGCATACGAATCACTATTAGAGACTTAATTACTCATTAATTATAAAAATATCATTATCTTCTTAAATATTGCAACTTAGGTTCTAACATCACCACTTATAACTAGCACATTCACGCGTTTCATTATCCTCTACCTCTTTCCATATAATACAATAATCACACTAATTCAAGTCATCTATCCCTTAGATATTATTATGCTCATCAATATTCGATCTTAGCATAATTCTGGTCATCATATTATTGCACAATACATACAACTTAATACCATTACAACTCAACTAAGTTCATCACTAGAACAACTAAAAAAACATCATGGTCATATATTACATTTACAACAATCTCCTTTCGGGCACATAATACATAACATCATAAATATCACATAATCAATCAATAACATAGTTTTTGGGATTAAAGTTAAGTACTCGTGTCTTTATACACCTCAACTCTATGCCCACAGGCCTAGACGTGCTTTCTTCCATCAATTTTAAATTATGAAAATATAAAATAACACAATCTTCTACTCATTAAACCTAGCCTATCTGGACGCCAAACTTTTGGAAGAAAAAAACTGCAACAAGGATGCTCTTTTCTTTTTTTCATGCCTTGGAACAATCAATCATCTAAAAATCAAACAATTATAAGAGTAATTAAATATGTACTCTTCAAATAAATATATTGGGGATTCAAACCCACTAATTCTACCCTTAATTCAAGGTTTATATTATTCTTCAATGTCAATTAGCCATTAGCTCTTTCAAGCTTAACCCATCTCCATTAATAGAGTTTTTATGCTAAAGGTCTCATCTTTACGAAATTCAAGGTTCCTAACCATTAAAATTCATAATCTAATTTATGAAATTCATATTAGAAATCTTTAATTTGTAGTTTAGAATCAGCTCTACGTCATATTAAAAACACCCATGAGTATTTTCTAAAATGATTCCACCATTAAAGGTCTTTCTAAGGATTCTAAGATGTTAATGGATTAATAGACAAAGAAAATAATGGAAAAACTTACCTCAACGAATGAATTTCATCTTAATTCTTGGGAAATCACCTCTCTAGGGTTGGGATATGAAATTTGGAGTTTTTAGACTTAAGATACGGCTGAAGATTATTTAAATACCATCTGAATTTTTGCTACAGCGAAATCCCCCTTTAGCCCAAACAGTGCTTAGTAAAACAGTCATACCTTTTTACTCCTAATTCGAATTGAGTAATGGTTTATTGCATTGGAAAGAGGACTCAGAGATCTTTAATCTAGTGGGTGTTGGGTTTCGTAAATCCTTATATTCTAAGAGATATGATTGTTTGAAGTTGACCCTAAAAAAAACCATATCAAATCTCTATCGAAAATAAAGTTTTAAACTTAACTTTGCTTTTAGGATATTGTATGACCTTAATTAACAGCTAAAGAAATTTCAAAATAAGTTATTGATATTAAAACTCATGAATAATTAAATTTATTGGGATTGAGTCTATCTAAACACATTCGAAGACTAAAATCTTCGCCGAAAAGTTTAAGGTGACATAATAATTAAAATGTTGGCTAATTTGGACCCAAATTAATAATGAGGAATGAAAATTAAGAATTTTCATGAATTTATTATGAATAATTTAGTAACGACGAAATGGGTCATTACATTAAAAAGAATCCAATTTAGGAGTCTACACACAATTAAATGGAGTCTAAATTCCAATTAAACTACAACCTACCTCAACCGAAGGATTCAAATGCAAGCTATTTTTTTAAGCTCTTGCCCTTCCGTAAAGCTTCTGAATAGTCAAAATCTGTTCAATTATAAAATTTACATAAGAATTCAAATCTCACGACTCATCTTATAAATTCCTATTCTAAGAACTATAGGCCTAATGCCTAAAATTTTATTGAAATCATAACTATAGAACGACAAGAAAATAACATACTAATTCTCGGGTTATTAAAGAAACCATGAACGGTGCATTAGTTAACCAAGAAATAGGAACTATCAACTTTAACCATTATTATAATTGACAATAATTACTACATTCGTTATAATGTTATAGGCAGCCAACCATTGTTTCCAATGGTGAAATTTTCCACCAACTTAGCAGTCAAATCCAATCAATAATTATAGTGCTTTTATAGATATACAGTTAATAATCCACCCATTCACTACATAGTTGAGCCAATTCACCATCTTTTTCTTATTTTAATATGATTTAACTAATCAACTTCACATATAGTGATGACCAATTCACCACTTGGCTTAACCATAAATGTAGAACTGATAGAAAAACATATTACTCAATTGTATCTCAACTGGTATTGTAGAAAACCCTCTCAATAAAGATGGAGAAATATACTGATAACTAATGCTCCCCACTTTTAATGTTAGTATTATTATTATATAAATATGATAAACCCCCCTCTCTTAAAATCTATGCTTATACATAGGCCTCAATAATTAAGAAAATATTAACTTGGCCCATTACCACCAACTAAAATAATATCTAAAATATCGAATAGGCCCTTGGATATTATTCAAAACCTCAAGAAAATAAATTAACTATGTATATTAATAAAAAAGAACATTCCGGGCATATTGAAAATATTAAAATACCATATCAAGGTCGTCTTGACCAAAGGTTGACCGTGATCAAGTTTAAATTTATTAAAACTCATTAATCCAACTAGTGTCTTAAATTACTTCTCCTAACACTTCAAAAATTGATACTACTCATCCCCTGAGTCATAATTTACGTACACCAACTACAGAGAGAGCTAAAATAAGAAAGAGGAAAAAATTTCACAAACGACCGGAAGGGTTGTTACAATATTACCTTTCAATATACTTCTTAAAGTTATATCAAATAATAAATCTACTTTATTAAATCATGACGATGAAAAAAACTAGAGATTATCAGAAAATAAATAATAAATCTACTTCAAATTCTCCATACTGCAATATCCATCTTCTTATATTTTTAATTTTTGTTTTTTACAAAATTTACAACAAAATTGATTCACAAGAATGAATCCTTCGAAAGCCTTTTCTTCTTTCTAAATAATACTTGATTCAATTTTATATTATAGAAACAAAAACATCAATCCAGTTTAAAATTAACCAAGAAAGAAAAAAGATGGAAAAGAAATAGAAAAAAGAGAAGTTGAAAATTGTTTTCTTTTGTACTTTATCTTTTGTATATGATTTAGGTGCAAAAAATTAATAAAATTACATGACTACAATAAACTATTTGACATATATATGTTTCTTTTCATGTAAAATTAGATTTGAAGATGTAAATCCTTTTTTTTAATTGAAAGAAAGATAATTTATAGATGCATATAGTATTTGGTCAATCAAAACTTTATCAAAAAGATAATGATTTATCTATTACCATTTCTCATGATCGTAACGTCCTCAAAAACCCAATTTAAACATGGTGTTCGAGTCATCTTTCACGCACCTTGACTGCTCCAAGAATTATAAATTATAACAAAATCAAAATCAGTGAGAAAATATCAGAATCTAATACACTAAACATGATTGGCATTCATATTTTCTATAATACAAGCCACAAACTTAAAAAATAAATTGAAACACAATTCAATAGTACAATATTTTTAACTATGATCAACTTAAAAAATTAAAAAAATAAAGAATAAAAATTGATATCAACTTTATAACTAACCTATGTTTTAACAAAATATGCCACCCAAAGAGATTAGGATTGAGCTTTCTATAGGAAAAAATGGTCATAAGTTTGAAGAATTAAGCCACTATTATTATCATAATTCAAGGATCATAATGAACAATATTGATTCATCTCAATATATATATATATATATATATATATATATATATATATATATATATATATATATATATAAAAAGGAGAACCATAGAGGAGGTGATGTGGCACCTTTCTATGGGCTCCATTCATATTTATCTTTTTTGTGATTTTTTTGAATTTTTTCTTTCATTTTTTGTATTTATTTATTTATTTATATTTTATAGGTTACAAAAAACCTAAAAACTTCTGTCACATTTATTTATTTAATTATATTTTATAGGTTACAAAAAACCTTCATGTATTTGTATTCTTCATTTAAAAACATGTCTCTTGAACTCCCTTCTTTATGACTCAACTAATCTATAAATAACAATCATGAAGTGTTGGATGTATATTTCTATTGTCCTTCCTTCATTTTTGATTCCTATTCTTGATCTCTTCTAAATTTTGATCTATAAATAACAATCATGAAGTGTTGGATGTACATTTCTATTGTCCTTCCTTCATTTTTGATTCCTATTCTTGATCTCTTCTAAATTTTGATCTAAGTTAGAAGTAGAGAATTTTCTTCCTCTTTCATTATTGTTTAAGTTAGATTTTTCACTTTACAATGGAATAAAATGTTCATGTGTGAAAGATATTTATAAGTACTAATTATACAATGCATTTTGAATTTGTCAGAAGGAGGTATTCATTTAGCTTACTGCATTTTTTTAATATCTTTCAACTAATTGTAGTCTCCTTTTCAAATTTTTGTCATTTTCTTCTTTAGTTATTTAAATTATTCATATTGATATGCAGTTTGAGATATTTTACTTGATGAAAAATATAACACTCTATTACATCTGAAAATTAAAAATGGAGAAAATGAGAAAAAAAGGTTAAACAAAGAGATATTTCATGTAGTTTTATTAAATTTTATTTATATTATGGTGTGTGTATTCACATTTAAAAAAAATATTAAATTATCACTATTTGTAACACCCCGAGTCTATACCCCGGACACCACACGGTGCTTGCAACCCCGAAGGACCACACGCTAAACCATGACTGGTACCTGTTGTGAGCACTGAACAATAATATTGTAATAATGTAGAAAATGTTGAATCTACCGTAAGGCTCATAACTGAAATCATATACTGGTATATAAATACTGAAAACTGAGCATCTGTCTGAAATAATCTAGACTGAAGGCCTCTAACTGTTTGAAGGTGGAGTTGATGGGACAAGCCACCAACTAACTCTGACTACTGAAAATATACTGAAATAACATCTCTTTCCTTGAACTATGAGGACTCACCACTAAGTCTGCTGCTGATAAGCTGGGATACTAAGTACGATCAGGAGCCCGTATGCCTAAACCTATGATATAAGACATCGTAGCGCAAAAGAAAGGTATATATCAGTACTTTAAATATATCGGTATGCTAAGCGAGGCAAGGCTGAATGCATGGGTTCATATGCATGAACAATAAATGACTGAGTAATATAAATATATCTGAATAAGAGTACATACATACATGAAGCTACTGTAAATAATGATTATACAATACTATGCATAGAACTGCGAATACTGTAACTGATATCATATTAACACTGGGTACTGAGTTTTGATAATGGAATCACTGATATCTGATTTCACTGATAACTGTATTACTGTTAGTAGAGTGACTGTTTCTGTCAGTCCTGATTCTATAGAACTGAACTGGGTTCTATACTGAGCTAGGTGACTGTATCTGACAGTAATGGTTCTGTAGAACTGAATTAAGTTCAATACTGAGACTGAAAATGAAATTGAAATAGTAGGAGGTAATCATCTAACTGACATGCCCCTCTCTGTATTGATTTGGGGTCCAACCTATAACCCCAATTGGAAGGGTGTCAGTATCGTGCCACGAGTAAAGACAAGTTGATGAGTTACCCTCATCTGAAAGGTACTCTGAATGAGAATAGTGGTTCCCTCAACTAGAAGGTAACACACCTCATCAACCCTCAACTGGTAGGTTGATGTCTCAACATATGCTGGCTAAGTAGTTTGGGAATGCAAGGACTGCTTCTAAGGATCACACCCTATATTACCAGGTGAGTCCCTATCCTTGGGTTCACTCGGTGTTGAATCCTACTCCCAACTTAATTGATACTGGACTAATTTTTAAACTTTACTTGGCTGGACTGAACTATTACTGATCGCATTAATTAACTGAACTGGACTGAGTTCATGAAGTTTTGATATCTGACTGAATACACTGAGTTTTGTACTGATTGAGTACTACTGATCATGATATTTTTAAGACTATTCTGTAACTACTGTAGATCTAGGTCAACATCTAGATTTTTGTGTATTGAATACCCTCAGGACTCGATATCATGGAAAGTAACATAGCATAATCTTAAAAACATAATAATACTTTCTTACTAACAATGCATTTATTTAGACAGTTTGTCAAACACTTGATATACATGAGCTTGTGCATGAATGGAATCATATTACAATATGTGATGCTTTCACTAGTCAATTCACATAAGCATTTTAACAAACACTTGGGGAGCATAGTTATTTCATATAGCAATAAACATGTAATAATATCATGGCTACTACATTCAATTTGTATTTCCAGTGTTCAACATGAAGATCACATAAATGTAATGCCTCACAAAATCCTTTTCCAGTCTGAACCTTAGAGCGTATTTGGTAAAGCAAAAATCCGAGTTAAAATATCTCAGAAATATCCTCCCAAGTATGAAATACTTTGAATCATGTGGGAATCTATTTGAGCATGAATTGAATTGAAAGCTTTCCTATCATTCAAGTTTTAGTGACTGTCAAGATTTGGGTCAACTTAAATCGACTATAACTCCTTGGATATATGGAATTACAGTACCTAATATATATCAAATGAAATCTCTTTGAATTATCTTTTCAACGATACCAATTTATTCAAAAACCAATATTGGAGCAAAGAGTTATGCCCATTTTACTCCAGCATGTCTTTCTGGGAAACTGGTGACGACATTCGTGATAAGCTATCACACCTGTGATGGCCTATCACCAATGTCGTTAGCCCTGGGCAAATTTCTGACCCCACTGATGACATTTTGTGATAAGCTGTCATGCCTGTGATGGCCTATCACCAATGTCGTCAGCCTTAACCAGAAACTCAATATTTCACCTTTTTTTGACGACATTCATGACGGCCTGTCACGGATGTCATCAAGAATATTTTTTCAGCAATTTATGGGAGTTTTTGCAAGGATATTTTGGTCATTTCCTATTTTTTTTAGCCTCTTTAAATATGAGGAACCCTCATTCAAACCCTAATTTATTTATTTCTCTTCCAATTCTCTAAAGAGAGAATATCTAGGGTTTCAATTCAAGAATCCTAATCTTCCAAAAATCATCCATAAATCTTAAAGATTTCTTCAAGAACTAAGTTCCTCATAGTATGGGCTTCGAGAATGATTTATTACAAGTGCGGATAGAGTCTCAAGCATTAGAATTCATCCGACTTCAAAGGTTAAGGTATGTAGATATTGATTCTTGGGTCCCTTTCATCTAAGAAGCTCAAGAACCCTTTTTAAAAACTAAAAGATTTTTATGTTTGTGAGTTGTTAATAATTCGTATGAGTTGAAATGGATGTTCAAGGTGTTGTGGAGTTTTGATTTATGTTTGTCTACAAATTTTATGAGCTTTGGCCCTAGTATGTGGAACTAATGTGATAGAACCTCTTGAAGTGTTTTCTATGTGATGTGTTCATGACTTTTGGGTGTAGAAATGGTTGAATAAGCGAAGCATGTCCCCCATAGGTTTGATAAAAATTCCCAAATGAATGAATTATTCCATGGTAGCATGAAATTCCCAAATAAGTGTGAACCCGTGCATGCCTAGTATTTGATAAAATGCCTTAGTGAGTGAAATGTGCCAAGATATCATGAAATCCCCAATTATGTTGTGACATGATAGGAAGAAGTTTCCCCAAACTATGCGATATCCAAACACATGTCAAGACTTACATAGGTATGAAATAGCTGAGGTAAAACCTTATTGAATGGAGTACGATCTAGTAGCATATTTTCTCTACATTATTATATGATTATGATTCCGAGATGCTTAAAGTGACCCTTTAGTGACTATGATGATGAATAGATGTTTATGATTCCTAATTACTTGAAGAGTTGTGTTAATGATTGGGAAGATGCTTTAATGATTATAATGATGCATGAATGATTATGCTGATACATGAATGATTGTGATGATGAATGAATGATTATGCTTTACTTTTACGCTATCGAGTCTTGTGGGTATTTATACCCGATAATAGAGCTATTGTCTAGAGCCCGTGTCAGTTTCTCGATAACTCCAGTCGAGCCATGATTCTCAAAACTCAGTGAACTATAGAACTCTGTATTGTTAGACAAGTCAGAACTTAAGAAAGCTCAGTAATCTTAGTTATCTCTGTAATCTCTATACTGCTAGTAATCTAGCCTCAGTTCTGTAATCATCTCAGATATAATAGTATTCAAGTCTAATCTCATAAGTGATTTGAGTAATCTATTCAAGCTCTATATCGTCAGTCAGATACCATGATTTGATACCTTTTCCGTTAGATACAGAACTAATTAATCTCAACGTAACTCAGTCAGATCTTTTGAGAAACATGATCAGTAACAGACTCAGTTCAGTTATGTTCAGTTGAGAATTCAGTTCAGAGTCTTTCAGCTGGGAGTAGAAGCTAGAACCGAGCAAAGAAAGTGATGGCAACCCTCTCATCAGAGAGGCCAAGTCGTTAGGAGCAATCCCTGAACTCCAGAACTGCATAGCCAGCGCAGGATGCAGGAGTCTCCCATCAGTAGAGGATGTCACCTTCAGAGAGGTTTGACTATCATATTTCCTCAGGCCGACTTCCTACTAGGGTCATCCCGTCTGAGAGGCTTGACCAGAAAGGTCTTTACCCGTGGCATGGTATTGACACCCTTCCAACTGGGACCATAGGTTGGACCCCACCTATGGTAGGTTGGGGCATGTCGGTTAAGTAAATACTTCCCACAGTTGCAGTTTCAGTATCACTTTTCAGAAATTAGGACTGTGTGGTACAATCGTCTATCCCAGTATGGAACTCAGATAGTTCCATTGGTTTATGGACCATCCCGTCAGATAGGCCTGGTCTCATATGTAGATGCTTATTATCATTACTAGAGATCTCCTATCAGATAAGATTGATCTCTATCTTAGATTCTTTATTCTATTAAGTATTCTTGTTGTCAGATTCAGACATAATCATACTTCTTATTGTTACTAATCTCTTCTAGAATAATCTGTTAAAAAAGTTGATCTCTAATTCTGTCAGTCGAAAGAAGTAAGCTCAGAATTTAGTCCTTGATGTAAGTACTTCCAGATCTTCAGTTATTAGTATCAGATGAGTCGGTGATTCAGTATCTCAGTGTTAGTAGTGAGTTCAGTCTGCAGTAAAGTGGCATCTGAGTTTCAGTATCTAGAGTTGCGATGATTGTGTTCATGGTCTGTACATTCATGTATGTGTCCTCATGCGGTATCTTCATAATTATTTAGTTTAGATATTGTGCATGCATGAGCCCTTGCATTAGCCTACCCCGTCTACATACTCAGTACATTCCTGTACTGACGCATTTGCGCTATGGTGTTTTATTTGACACTATAGATTCAGAGGCATATGATCCAAAGTATCCTCAGCAGTTCAGTCCCAGTCAGTAGTAGTAGCAGTGAGGCTTCTTATTTCAAGGACGAATCTCAGTTTACTATTATTTCTTCAGACTTTATTTATTTTCAGTTGATGGAGTTAGTTGGGGACTTGTCCCATCAACTCCATAGTTCAGACAGTTTAGAGGCTTTTCAGACTGATGTTGTTGATGTGTATTATGAGTATTCATAGATGTGTTGAACCTTATGTCTAGTTTTTGCATTTATTTCAGATATTATGCAGTATACAAGTACAAATATCAGTAAAGGATTAACTTGTGGTCCTTCGGGGTCATAAGCATCATGTGATGTCTCGGGATGGGATTTTGGGGCGTTACAATAAATCAACTCACAATTATCTAGTTTTTATGAAACTTGTAATAAATAATAGAATAAAACCCCAAATGTCAATTCATACATGAACACAATCCAATTCTAACATATAAATCGTGAAATCATAAACTTGTAGTTTTAAAAAGGGTTCTTGGACTTCATGGGTGAAAGAAACCCATGAATGAACAGCTAACATACCTTGATAATTAAATTCATGAAGGTTGATGGTGGGCTCTTGAAGATTGTTCTTGAAATTTGAATGCCCTAGGGTTTGTTCTAGAGTAAATTTGAGAGAGAATGAGGGATTTTTCCTTTAGAGTAGGTTAATCTCGTGTTTTGGGGGATGATTAAGGGTGGGAAAATGACCAAAATACTCCTATATATGCGGACTTTTAATTACTTAAAATGTTCCTAGTATGCGCAGACCGACATGCCGCATCGATGGGGCGACACGATGTCTAACGCAATGCGTCGAGATCGCATCGGCTCTCTGGAATTTTAACTAGGAGCTGGGGAAAATATCTATCTATGCGATAGGCGATACGGCGCATCGAAATCGCATTGATCCACTATTTTGGTCACCCAAACACAGTTCAAACGAGGTCCAAAAAATCCAAAAATCACCCAAAGTGACCTATTGACACACCTGATCATAGTTCAACCTAAAAATTAGCAAGTTAAGGTCATAAGGGTAAATAATAAGTTCATGAAAATATTGAGGCCAAAATAAGTCTAAGTGTCAATACTTAGCTTAAAATTTTCTAAGTCTGGGACCTTTATTCATGCTATAAGGGACTGAGCTAGGCTTGAAATTTTATGGGGTCTTACAATATCTCCCCCTTGGGAACATTTTTTCTCGAATGAGACTAGCTAAGCTGAGAATACAGATAGACTGGGTTTACATACTGAATTATGCACAACTGAAGAATGATTACATAACTGAGACTACTAACATACTGAGTTTTCATACTGGACATGCATAACTGAAGAATGACTGAATTTTGATGACATGACACATGACTGAGCTGTTTCAGGAAGGTATGCATGATATGAGAATGTTATGCAACTGAACTGATATCGAGTTCGTAAAGGTAATCTGAGCATGGAACTGAGTAAATTTAAGAAAAAATGTTACCTTGAGCTGAGTCTGAGTTTGCAGAGAAGAGGTGAGGATACTTTGTCTGCATCACTGCTTCTGTTTCTCAAGTAGCTCCCTCAATAGACTAATTTTTCCAAAGAACTTTGACTAGAGGAACTTCTTTGTTCCTCAGTCTGCGAACCTGATAATCAAGAATTTTGACTGCGATTTCCTCATAAGAGAGGCTATTCTGGAAATCAATGCCCTCTATTGGGACTACAACTATTGGGTCACCTATGTACTTCTTTAGCAAAGAGACATGAAACACTGGTGCACTGAAGCTAAGTCTGAAGGTAACTCAAGCTTGTAAACCTTTTCGAAATGGCTGAGAATTTGGTAAGGACCGACATATCAGGGACTGAGCTTCCCCTTCTTGCCAAATTTCTTTACTTCCTTCATAGGAGAGATTTTCAAATACACATAATCACCAATCTCAAACTTGAGATTTTTTCTTTGCACATCTACATATGATTTTTGTCAGCTCTGAGTTGTCTTAAGCCTTTCCCTAATGAGCTGAACTTTTTCTAAGGTATCAAACACCAAGTTAGGCCCTACTAATATGGATTCACTCACTTCAAACCTACCAATGGGAGATTTACATAACGGAGCCATCTGAATGCTGGAATGATAGCTGTTATTATACGCGAACTCAATCAAGGGCAAGTGGTCATCCTAACTACCCTTAAAGTCAATGGAATACACTCTTAACATATCTTATAAAGTCTGAATGGTCCTTTCTACTTGACCATTTATCTTAGGATGAAAAGTTGTGCTGAGGTAAACTTGGGTACCAAGAACCTTTTGGAAGGCTTTCCAAAAATGAGAGGTGAACAACATACCTCTATCTATAATGATGGACAATGGAACTTCGTGCAATCTGAACAACTCTCTAACATAGAGCTTGGCGTAATCCTCGACTGAATAAGAGGTATGAAATGGTATGAAATGAGCTGATTTGGTCATCTTATCTATAATGACCTAAATTAAATCATGCTGGCGATGAGTACGGGGAAAACCCATCACCAAATCTATGTTCACCTTCTCCCATTTCCAAGTGGGAATACTGAACTCCTGCATAGATCCACTAGGCGTATGATGGTCGATCTTAACCTATTGACATGTTGAGAACTTAGCTTCAAACTCTGCAATGTCTATCTTCATCCCACTCCACCAATAGACTTCCCATAAGTCGCAGTACATCTTGGTAGCCCCTGGGTGAATTGAGTAGTGCACACCATGTTCTTCTGCAAGAATCTACTGTCTCACACTATCTACATATGGCATACATAGTCTACCCTGGAAACGCAACACACCATCTCCCCTTTGGGAGAAAACCTCTATCTTCTGATCTCTGATTGACTTTTTAAGTTTAACTATACTGGGATCCCTATCCTGTTTTTTTTTTACTTTAAAAACCAGAGATGATTTGAAACTATTCTGTACCCATACGGTACCCTCTGCTGATTTAACTAAGCGGATACCTAGTTGGGAAAGTTGGTGAACTTCTTGAACTAACTTCTTCTTACTATGCTCCATGTGGACAACACTACCCATAGACATCCTACTGAGAGCATCAACCACTATATTGGCTTTTCCCGGATGATACATAACACTCATGTAATAGTCTTTCAACAACTCTAACCACCTTCTTGGTGCAGATTTAGGTATTTCTGAGAAAATACATATTGCGGAATTTTATGGTCTGTGAACACATCAACATGAACCCTATACAAATAGTGGCTCTAGATCTTTATGGGAAACACTACAACTGCTAACTCAAAGTCATGAGTGAGGTAATTGTTTTCATGAGGCTTAAGTTGTCTAGAGGCATAGGCTATGACCTTACTTCTTTGCATCAAAACACACCCCAAATCGACTCTGGAAGCATCATAATATACCATAAAGCCATTTGAACCATCTAGTAAAGTCAAAACTGAGGCTGTAGTGAGTCGAGTCTTCAACTCCAAAAAAAATTTCTTACAAAAATCTAACCATTGGAATTTGACTTTCTTCCGAGTCAATCTGGATATGGGGGATGCAATTGACAAAAATCCTTCAACAAACCATCGGTAATAGCCAGGAAAACCCAAGAAACTCTTAATATCTGATGGAGAGATAGGCTTGGACCAGTTTCTTACTTATTCAATCTTTTGAGGATCAACTCTAATGCCATCACCAAAAACTATATGGGCAAGAAAAGCTACTGACCTTAGCCAAAATTCACACTTACTGAATTTGGCTAATAACTAATGGGATTTGAGAGTTTGTAATACTATTCTGAGATGGTCTGCATGATTACTTTTACTGCTAAAGAAGACAAGAATATCATCAATGAATACTATGATGAACATGTCCAAGTACTGCTTGAACATGCGGTTCATCAAGTTTATGAAGGCTGCTGGAGCATTGGTAAGACCAAATGACATGACTAGGAATTCAAAGTGTCCATATCGCATTCTGAAAGCTGTTTTTGGAATGTAACATTCTCTATCTCTGAGTTGATGATAGCCTAATCTGAGATGTATCTTAGAAAAGTAACTGGCACCTTGAAATTGGTCAAATAAGTCATCGATTCTAGGAAGTGGATACATGTTCTTGACTGTGAATTTGTTCAACTGAAGGTTGTTAATACACATCCTGAGAGAACTATCTTTCTTACGCACAAATAAAATGGGTGCACCCCAAAGGGGATACGCTGGGTCTGATGAATCCCTTATCTAGGAGATCCTTCAAATGTTCTTTTAAATCCTTGAGTTCTACTGGAGCCATTCTATATGGTGGGATAGAGATAGGCTAAGTATCGGGAAGAAATTTTATTCCAAAGTCAATTTACCATTTGGGAAGAACATCAGGAAGATCTCTGGGAAACACATCAGGAAATTCACATTCTACTGGAACTGACTCAAGACTGGGAGTATCAGAACTAGAATCCTTAAATCGAACAAGATGATAAACATATGCCTTTGATATCATTTATCTCACCCTTAGGAAAGAAACAAGATGACCCCTAAGTGCTGAGTACTACCCCTCCATTCAAGGATAGGTTCATTAGGAAACTGAAAATGGATAATTCTATTTCTGCAGTCAACCAAAGCGTAGCATGAATGAATCCAATCTATGCCGAGAATGACATCAAAATTTGTTATCTCTAATTCTACTAAGTCTGCTGAAGTGACTTTTTGAGATACCATAAGCGGACAGTTCCTATATAACCATCGGGATATGATAGATTTACCCACTGGGGTAGAGACTGAGAAAGGCTCTACTAGGATTTTGGGACTGACTCCAAAGTCAATAGATATATAGGGAGTTACAAAGGACAAAAAATCTCCTGGATCTAGCAAAGCATAAACATGTAAATGATAAACTTGTAACGCACCAGTGACCACATCAGGAGAATTTTCCTGATCCTGTCGGAATTGGAGTACATAGAGTCTATTTGTGCACTGCCCACTGGTGGCACTGGAAGCGACACCCTGCTGATTTGGGTAACCAGACAGAGCTAAAGGATAATTATACCGACCCTGAGAACCTAACTGAGGACTATCTCAGATTTGATGGCCTGGCTTGCCACATCTAAAACACACACCGCTGCTAGCTCTGCAGACACCCTGATGGTTTCTTCCACACTTCTGGCAAAGAGGATTTGTTTGGGCACTGCTAACACTACCGTGGGGTTTAGGTCCTGGTCCCCTATCTTTATTAGCATCTCTGAATTTTGGTACTGGAGCACTGGTTGAGGACGGAGCTTGAACTGAAGATTTCGAGAAAACCTAGGAATGATTTCTACCCTCTAACTTAGGTTGAGTGAAGTTGAAGCTACTTGTCCTATCCCTCTTATTCTCACTCTCTTTCTCCTTATTCATAGCTACCTCTATGTGTTGAGCATGGACCATGATCCTGGATATGTCTATCTTCTTAATTAGCATTACGGTTCTACACTTCTTGACCACACTGTTAGTCATAACCAACACAAACTTATTCATCTTAGATTTGCTATCTTCTACCACATGAGTAGTGTATGTGGATAACTGAGTAAACTTGAGAGAGTACTCCTTCACTATCATATTTCCCTATTTCATATTAATAAACTCCAAAATCTTTACTTCCCTCAACTCCAGTGGGAAGAACCTATTCAGAAAAGTAGTAGCAAACTCCTCCCATTCTATGGGCCCTGCATCTGCAGCCCTCTCTTCCTTCCACTGCTTGAACCATGAGTGAGCCATCTCCTATAACTGATATGCAACCAACATAGAACTCTCTCTAGCAGTCACCCCAATAATATCTGTGACCTTCTACACCTGATCAAGGAATTCCTGTGGGTCCTCATCTGACTTAGACCCTATAAATGATGGGGGATTCATTTGGGTGAAGTCCTAAATTCTAGAAGTAGTAGTATTATCCACTGGCTTTGCCTAAGCGACGGCTGGACATTCATTCTGGGCTTCCACAGAATGATCTAGAGTGGTGAAAGTTGCTCTAAATTCTTCATGGGAAACATGCTCATCTAGGGGATCTGGATGGATAACCGAAGTTGCTGGATGGTTTCCCGTTCTTTTTTTGTTTGTTTTTTGTAGTCATATTCTGTAAATGGAAGTGAAACTTGAATTAGACAAAGAGTTTAACTTGAGCTCATGCTCACTCGCACGATATGAATACTAATAGAAGATAAAATTTTCCTAAAATCCCTCATAGCCTCTTGTTCATAAGTGTGGCACACTACTAACTCATGCCTAAAACTCTACTAGATGTGAATTTCAGAGTTCCTAGGACTCTGTTGAACCTTAATATTTGATACTAAGTTTGCAATGCCCCGAGTTTGTACCTCGGACGCCATACGGTGCTTGTGACCCTGAAGTACCACAAGCTAACCCATGGCAAGTACCAGCTGTGATAATTGAACAATAATATTATAATAATGTGGGAAATGTTGAATCTGCCAAAAGGTTCATAACTGAAATCAAATAATGGTATATAAATACTAAAAATTGAGCATCTGTTTGAAATAATCTAGTCTGAAGGCCTCTAACTTTCTGAAGGTGAAGTTGATGGGACAAGCCCCCAACTAACTTCGAATACTAAAAATATACTAAAATAACAACTCTGTCCTCTAACTATGAGGACTCACAACTAAGTATACTACTGATAAGCTGGGATGCTAAATACGATCAGGAGCCCGTACGCTTGAACCTATGATATAAGACATTACAATATAAAAGAAAGGTATGCATTAGTACTTTGAATGTACTGGTATGCTAAGCGAGGCAAGGATGAATGCATGGGTTCATATGCATGAACAATAAATGACTTAGAAATATGAATATATCTAAATAAAAGTACATGCATATGTTAATCTACTATAAATACTGATTATGCAATACTATGCACATAATTGTGTATACTTAACTGCTATCATATTAACACTGGGTACTGAGTTCTGATTACTAAATCACTGATATCTGAGTTCACTGATAACTATATTACTATTAGCTTTGTGACTATTTCTGATAGTCCTGATTCTATAGAACTGAACTGAGTTCTATACTGAGTTGGGTGATTGTATCTCACAGTCCTGGTTCTGTAAAACTGAATTGAGTTCTATACTGAGACTGAAATTGAAATTGAAACTGTAGGAGGTAATCATCTAATCGACATACCCCTTTCTATATTGATTTGGGGTCCAACCTATAACCCCAGTTGGAAGAGTGTCAGTACCGTGCCACGGGTAAAGACAAGTTGCTAAGTCACCCTCATCTGGCAGGTACATTGAATGAGAATGGTGGTACCCTCAACCAGCAGGTAAGATACCTCATCAACCCTCAATTGGCAGGTTGATGTCTCAACCTACGCTGGCTATGTAGTTTGGGAATGCAAGGACTGCTTCTAAGGATCACACACTCTACTGGCAGGTGAGTCCCTATCCTTGGGTTCACTCGATGCTGAATTCTACTCTAAACTGAATTGACATTGGACTGATTTTTAAACTTTACTAGGGTGGGCTGAACTATTACTGATCGTGTTAATTGACTGAACTGGGCTGAGTTTACTGAGTTCTGATATCTGACTGAATACACTGAGTTCTGTACTGACTGAATACTACTGATCGTGATATTTCTAAGACTATTCTGTAACTACTGTAGCTCTAGGATAACAACTAGATTTTTGGGTATTGAATACCCCAGGACTCAATAGCATAAAAAGTAAAACATAGCATAACCTTAAAAACATAATAATACTTGCTTACTAACAATGTATTTATTTAGAAAATTTCTCAAACACTTGATATACATGAGCTTGTGCATGAATTGAATCACATAACAACATGTCATGCTTTCACTAGACAATTCACATAAGCATTTTAACAAACACTTGGGGAGCATGGTTATTTCATATAACAATACACATGTAATAATATCATGGATACTACATTGAATTTGTAGTTCAAGAGTTCAACATAAAAATCACATAAATCAAATCACAATTATCTAGTTTTCTTAAAATTTGTAATAAATAATAGAATAAAACCCCAAACGTTAATTCACACATGAACATAATTCAATTCCAACATGTAAATCATGAAATCATAAACTCGTAGTCTTAAAAAGGGTTCTTGGACTTCATGGGTGAAAGGAACCCATGAATGAACACCTAACATACCTTGGTAATTAAATTTGTGAAGATTGATGGTGTGTTCTTGAAGATTGGTCTTGAAATTTGAATGTCCTAGGGTTTGTTTATTGAGTAAATCTTAGAGAGAATGAGGGATTTTACCTTTAGAGTAGGTTAATCTCATGTTTTTGGGATGATTAAGGGTGATAAAATGACCCAAATACCCCTGTTGATGTGGACTTTTAATTACTTAAAACGTGCCCAGCGATGCATAGACCGGTGCACCGTATCGATGGGGTCGATGCGATGGCTGACACAACGCATTGAGACCATGTCAGCTCACTGGAATTTACACTGGGATCTGGAGAAAATATCTATCGACGCTATAGGCGATGTGGCGCGTCGAGATCGCATCGATACACTATTTTGGTCACCCAAACACGTTTCAAATGAGATCCAAAAAATCTTAAACTCGCCCAGTCTCTCTCTGTAGGCTTGCAAAACAATAGAGCCCCCTAATTCGATCTATGTCTGAGCTGCTGCTGATCATGTTTCAACCTAAAAATCGATATGTTAAGGTCGTAAGGGTCGATAATAAGTTTATGAAAATATCAAGGCCAAAATAAGTCTAAGTGTCAATAATTAGATTAAAATTTTCTAAGTTTAGGACCTCTTTTCATGCTATAAGGGACTGAGCTAGGCTTGAAATTTTATGGGGTCTTACACTATTATTTATTATACATTATGATGACTTTTTCATTTTACTATAGAGGTTACTGTATCCTTTTCAATTTCTCTCCTCTTAGTTTTGTTCTTAATGGTATTCATAATTTTCAACTTAACCTTTTATGTTTATAACCTTCAAAATTGATGTACAGGTTTATGATACTTCTCTCTATAAATAATTGATAACCTTTCACTTAAGCTCTTAACTTTCACCTTTAGTTATCTACATTAGTTTTGTTCTTAATGATACTCATAATTGTCAATGTAACCTTTCATGTTTATAGCCTCCAAAATTGATGTATAAGTTTATAATATGTAAGTAGATTTTATACTTTTTTTTTTCAACTAAATGATTACTGCATAGTGATATTTCTATTTTTGCATTAAAATTAATGGTAATACCCTATGTTTTTTAATAGGTGCAAATATGTATATACTTATGTTTACTTCTTATTAATTCTGTAATTCACAACTGATCGAATAATGTAATCATAAAAAAAAAAATATAGCATGTGTTATATAATAGAAATTTTGTTTAGTGTTTTCTTATTTTTTTAAGTCTGTATCCTTATCGTTCTAGCAACAAACATGTTGATATTTAATTAATTTTGGGTGATTCAAGTAAGACAAAATCAATATTTACTAACGCCAATTATTTTATTTATTATTGTATAAAACCAATAGTTTTGAAAGCTCTACTCTCACATTTATTAAAGTGCTACTGAACTACTATTATAAAAGTGGACAAACTTAATTTTGCTTCTTTACATATTGTATTTGCACCAAAAAAAATGAAATTTCCTCTCTTTTATTGAAGAGAAGTAAGAAAACATTTTTAATATGTATTATGATTAGAAAAATATAAAATGCGTAAGAAATAAGTAACTATAGGATAATGAAAAAGTTTGATCTCATAATAGAGTGAAACTATGTTTTAAAATAAAATAATATTATAGTGGAAGAAAAAAGCTAAATAGATATATTAGAAGACTTTTGGGTTCTTTAGAATACGGTATACATATAAAAAGTGCTCATAAATAATATTTTCTCCGTTATATTTTAATTTTTCATTTTACTAAAAATAAATGTCTCATATTAGTTGATCACATATTGAATTAGGATAGAATTAAGCAGTTTTTCTTATTTTACCCTTATAATTAATAGTATACATTAAATGTGAACAGTCATGCATAATCTCATTTTCAAAATTTTTTATATGTAATATATAATGTGACGATTAATTATTAAACAGTTATGTGTAAATATTTGATGCTTTTCTTTCAATTATTTTATATTTCATGCAATAAACATATTTTGACTAGATCAAATATGTATTAGAACACAATAATAACAAAGTGAGTTTAACTGGCCACATATTTACAATATCTGAATACTGAAAAGGTTCACATTATACTCTTAGGATGAAAAAGTTTTTTTTTTGTATATTAATATGATATAACATGTGTTTGATATTATTATATACAATCAAAATATTTCATGGTTGAGTTTCACAATTTAAGGTTCTTTGATTATTTTTAATATATGAAAATAGATTGAAGTATATATTTAATAACGTATTTTATGATCGCGCGAAGCGCGACTAAGTTTTCTAGTTAAGGTCAATAAACGTGTCTTATCAATATGAAAAACGGACAAGAGAGAAATGTGTGTATACTCATTCAGCTGATTTCGATAGTTGAAAAAGCTAAATAATAGTAGTAGTGTAGTAAATGTTTTAAACTTTAATGTCATTAATAGCCATTATTGGCAAAGTCTTTTCCATTAATTGTGGATATTATGTCTAATTATTGTTCAATAAAATAATTAAAATAAAAAAGGCTAAAAGATACAAAAAAGTTAAATGAGAATGATGGCTTTAGAAACATGTCACATCAGCAACCCCATATATATATTTACATACATATATATATATTTACATACATATATATACACACACACATATATATATAAATACATACATACATACAGATTTTGTTTATTTATCTAATATTTAAAGTATAATTTAGTAACCTTGGACATCTTCAGTTGCTAAAAGAAACATGCTTACATTTTAGCAAATGAAGGCACAAATAAAACTCATCCTTAATTGATTCTATGAAGGTTTAGCATATGCCTTATTTAAGGCTGTATAAGTTCAAAATTTTATTTTTTCTCCTTTTGAAAAAAATGAAGGATATCCTTTAAACTTTACCCTAGAAGAAATATTGATAATATTGGCCTTTGAAATATTGACAATTAATATCAAATGTATACGCTCACTATCCAATACTTTGATCTTGAACATTCATTTTCCATTAAATTTTGTGTAACTCATTGCATATTTATAGTAAAAAATTATTTTTATCATATTAAGAAGTTTGAACCAATTAGTTTACCTAATGTATACTATATGTGTCCAAAAACTAGTTGAAGTTTTGCAACAATCATTTAATAATTAAGAAAAAGCAACAACATCTAATATTATTCCTATCGTGATTAAGTACTCACAAATATGGAAAAACTAACAACACATAATATTGTTCCACTAATGATTGATCGAGTACTCAATTATAATACTTGAATTATAAAAAATTGAATGATTAAAACAATAGAGAAGTAGAAATATTCATCCATCTTTCCTCATTGCTATAGCCTACACATATTCTATAACAACCATCTTTCCTCATTGCTATAGCCTACACACATTCTATAACAACCAATGAATTTTAAGATTTTTCAAACTATCACCTTAATTTCATCCTAACAGGAAGAGCGAAAATCACAAGATCTTAGTTTTTTTAGGGAGTTTGCTACATTTCAAAGTTGAAGCTGATGGAAGAGCTTGGTAGAAAGACCACCGAAAAATTTGATATGAGTTTCTTTTGCAACATAGAATTATTTAATTATCCTTGAAGGACTAAAATAATAAAACACTTCATTCACTAGAAAAAATTGACATTCATAATCTGGTTCAAAATGCATTCAAAGATAAGCAATTATTTTGTTCGCGTATGCAATTACCAAATAATCTAGGTTGTCAGTGCATTTATTTACATACTTACGTATATAGAGATATTGTATAAACCAAAGGAAACCTAATCTTTTGGTAATTTAAATACACATGCAACAATGAGCTCATTCTGAACGAGGCAGTTGAGAATTTAGAAAAGTAATGAAGCTGTTCCTACAACGATCTTAATGCATGTTAGGCCAACATATAAAAGTAAAAAAATACTTAGATGAGCTACTTTATGCTATAAAGTCCAATGAGAAAATATTCTAAGAAGTAAATGAAAAGTATTCGAAACCAATACAAACGAACCTTCCTCAGAAGGATTTGACATGGAAAGCATAGCCTTTTTAGCGGCATCAATATTGACTACCTATAATTAGGACAAAAATATAAAATCACAAGGGAGACATTATAATTTATAAAATTAGTACCAGACAATTGCATAGTCGGAGAGCTAATTGGTCGAGAAAAATAAGGAGAAGTTGATGGAAAGATAAAAGGAATATAATGTACCATATTTTTCCCACTCCGTGCAGCCTGATAATTCAAAAGAATTATACATTTAGATTCTTATAGTGTATTATAAGATGAATTAAACTTAGAAAAATTATATAACACCTCAACATGTGATTTTTTCGTAATGCTCTGTCTGATTTGAGATTAATCTTTTGTAGAATATATCCCACGTTTTTGCTAGGAAACACTCCTGAGGTTTCATAGATAAAATAAATCATAGAATTAAATAATTATAAATTATCACATTGCCATAAAAATAAAATAATCTAGCACTATGTTGTTAATATCCCTACCAAATAAGGAACCGAAATTAATACAAAATTAGAAACACTAAAAGCACTTTGAAGAAAACATTGGCCTAACATACGTGCACCACAAAATAGGCAGAATGAAATTATCCGTCATTCATTCATTTTAATGATATTGTATGTTAAAACCTAAAATATATCAAAGATACCTTTTGTAGCTTACATTCCTTTTATACTAATTAGTGTGACATATTTTTAATCTGTTTTCAAAAAATAATCTTTACATATTAAAAAATAATGTAACTTTAAATTATAATTTTACTGCAATGAATTAAAATTCACATATGTCTAAAGTATATTTTAGACAACATGTTTCAAAAGTATTGCTTTATTTCTTTAGGCTAAAGTAATACCCCACATTTTTTGGGTAGTCTTTGAACCGTCGTTCCTACGTGTTTAAGCTATGATCTAAATGATTCTCATGTGAATATAAGTTTCATGATCTTTATCCTCATGTTTAATTAACTTTTGAGTTGAAAAATGTCCATAAGAATCACTTAGAACAAAGTTGAGCTTAGAGCCTTTGATTCGTCCAAAGTTTGGTATTCGATCCTACAAGGGTCTACTTTAAACATGTATAACTTTTTATATACATAGAATTTTTCAGATCAAGACCCACCAAAATTGTAGATAATTGAATTATCTTTCCAATGATACCAATTTCGCCAAAATTCGATACCCGAACGAAAGATATGGAATTTTCCGTATGAGGCAGTAAGCCGACACGATATCGACGCGATGCATCGGCATGCATGTTACAGAACTGTTTCACATGCTAATTCAATTTTAAAGGGTCTAGGGGCACTTTGGTCACATCCCTCACTCAAATCCGCCTATAATACTTAATTTCAGCCCCCAAAAGAAAAATACACTCAATTATTCATCTATTCTCTCAAAGAAAAACCCTAGCCTCCTCAAGACCACCAAGAACTTCATCAATATTTCTTCAAGAAAAGCAAGAACTCAAATTTAGTAATTCAAGAATGCTTTCAAGATTGTGTTTATCCTTCAAGATTAAAGCTTTAAGGTATGTGGAAGTTCATCCATGGATCCTCTTTCACCCATGGATCCCCCAAAAAAACTTTTTTTTAATTAAAGAATGTATTTTCCATTACTATGGTATTTTGTATATCTAAGAAAGATTGAATTTCATGTTTTCATAATATTTTTAATTCAATTCATCCCATGTATGATTCCATGAAAGATTTTAAATTTCTCATGCTATGAATTTGAAATTCCATTTTTTATTCAAGTAAATTCCATGATAGATCCTAAATTCATGATGTTTAGTAATACTCCCATGTTATAAATTCATGCGTCCCACATGTTTGATGAAATTCCCATATCATGTTAATTCAATTTCAAGATGAATCCCCAAGTTATGAATTTTGCCATGTAACTCTATTATTCCCTCATGATTAAGATATTCTCGTGTTTAAGTTATGAACTTTACATGTTTTGATGAAATACCCATGTCCTATTTCAAGTGAATTACATGTGAATTTCCCAATTCATGATTTTAGTTATGTAATCATGCTATTCTAACATGTTTAAGATATTTTCATGTCCAAGTTCATGATCCCCATGTATTTGGAGAATTGCTCCATATTAAAGTATTAATCTCCACGCACTTGAAAGAATGCCCATGTGAATTGAATAGGGTAATGATGACACGTTACCATGTGTTCTCATTCATGTACAAGTCCATAACCTCCAAGTGTTTGATAAACTGCCTCAGTGAATGAATTATGAACAATTGACTGTGGCTAGGCTTTTCAAGATCATGCTATGCTTTACTTTCCATGCTATTGAATCCTGGGGGTATTCAATATCCGAATATCTGGCTATTTACTTAGTGATACAGTAGTTACAGAATAATCTCAGTAATGTTACGATCAGTAGTACTCAGTCAGTTACAGAACTCAATAAGCTCAGTCAAGTTCAATCAGTCAACACGATCAGTAACAGTTCAGTCAAGCCTAGTATAGTCTAGTTTCAGTCCCAGCATCAGTTATACATTAATAGTTACCTCAGAATCCATATCCACTATTATTTTTAGAATATTATGACCTAAGCTTATCAGTTGTCAGTTATCAATTATCAGTGCATGCACCAGCTAGTATTCCAGTGTCATTCAGTTGGGAGTAGAATTTAGCACCGAGTGAGTATAGGGATGGAGGATTCCCCGTCAGATAGGTAGAGTCATTAGTAGCAGTCCCTGTAATCCAAAACTATATACCTAACATAGGATTTGAGAAGTCACCCATCGGTTCAGGCTTGACTACCTCCTAGGGGTCACCCATCAATTTAGGCTTGATACCTTTAGTCCTTTATGACAACATAGTACATCAGTATAGTGGATCCACACAACCATTGTTAGGTCCCGTGGCATGGTACTGACACTCTTCCAATTGGGGTTACAGGTTGGACCCCGATTAGCTCAGATTGAGGCATGTCAGTTAAACACACCCACAATTTCAGTTTTACCTTCAGTCTTGGTAAAGAGCTCAGTTCAACTCTACAAAATTAGGACTGTCAGAAATAGTCACCCAGTTATCAGTAACTCAGTTATCAGTAATCACAACTATTAGTTACTCAGTTATTAGAATTCAGTATTTATTTCTAGTATGAGCTCAGTTACAGTCTCTCTTACATCTTAGTTACAGTCTTAGGTACAGTCTTAGTTACAGTCCTAGTTACAATTTTAGTTATAGTCTTAGTTATCATCTTAGTTATAGTCTCTATCACAGTCTCAGTCTAGTAATTAGATTAGTAACTCAGTTTAGTTTCAGGGTTGTTTGACCATAGAGTACAGTTATTAGTCTTCAGTACTTCAGATTACTAACTATTTTAGAATCATGTTATATGCTTGGTCTTGCATTCTCAAATAATATAGTTTTCATGAATTCGTGATTAGTTATCTCATACTACCCAGTCAGTCCCTTCCTCATATACATAATACTCTACAGTTTTAGTCCATTTATTCAGACTAAGTACAGTTCTATCTTACATGCCCAGTATTCAGCTATTAGTCATTCAGTTAATAAGATAAGTTAGAATATTTATGCATTCGTTCTCATTGTGATTGTATATTCAGATCCTTGATTTATGTTAGTCTCTATCACGTAGTTTCAGACCCAATATTCATTCCGAATCCATGTTTTATCATATCCTAGCTTTAGTTATGCTTATATCATTAGAGTAAAGTTTACAGAAACTAAGTGTAGAGATTCACCATCTTATTAGAAAATGTTTGTCACTCATGCTTTGAGATATTTTAGTTTTCAATTTATTACAGCCTATTGGTGAGTCTACTTACACTTAACATGCATGTTTTATGATTACGTATGAAATCAGTTTTTCTTATTGCATTACTGATCCACATATACGTCTGTGTGGTTAAATTATTTCATAATGTAGGTACTAATTGTAGTCCACACATCACGATTAGACAACCACAGATTCCAGCCAGAAGGTGATGACTTCTCCTACTTTAGGAACTCCAGACAGTTTTAGTTCATGTACAGTTTATTTATTTTCCATATGTATTAATTACTGGTAGTTGGAGTCATGTCTCAACTATCTATAGTCATTATAGTAGAGGATTCATAGATGTCAGTCAGAGTCAGTCATGTAAATCTCAGTTTCTTTCTTCAAATTTATCAATTTGTAAAGCTTTATCAGTATTGTATTTATTTCATATTTTTAGTATGATTATATTTCCGCATGGAAGAATAGCTATTTATTATGTTATAATTTAGTTTCTTAATAGCATGCTAGTTCATGGGTTAGCTTGGGGTCACTTGTGGCTCCAAGCACCGTGTGACAACTAGGGGGTAGTCTCGAGTCATTACAAACTTTGTATCAGAGTACAGATTTCAAGTGTCCTAGGATGTCTATGAAGCCATGTCTAGTAGAGTCTTATGGAGTAGTACGAAGACGTCTGTACTTTTTTTTGAGAGGCTACAAGGCATTTAGGAAATGTTTCCCTTCTTTTAAGTCTTAGATCGTGTAGTAGAAGTATTATCTAAGAATTTATGCAGATCCTTATCTTGCACTATTCATGCTAACTCCGCCTTAGTTTTGAGGTGACAGAAACAGTGATGCTTAAATCCCTACAGACAATGTTTTCTAAGACAATCCCCACAGATAATTATGGGATTATATCTTGGCTCAGAAAGTATCCCATTAGTGCCCTTATGTCATAAGGTTTTAAATATTTCATTCATGTTCATGAAAATCGTGCGTTAAGCCAAAGTCAGATGAGCTTTTAGATTCCTTCTCAGAATCCTATGATAGCATATGATTTAGAGTTAAAATCATAAACCCAGAAGTTTAGCAATAGTAGAGTTGGGACAACGTTATCCAGATTGAGCAGATTATATATTCATGGGGCTAGTTGTACGAAAGTTGAATCAGTAGGCTTGAACAGTATATGCAAGAATTTAAGTTTGTTGATTCGAGATTGAGTATGATAGTGTGGATGAGTTTATCATTCATGTGTATTATTATACCCCAGACTCTAGACTAAAGTGATTGCAGTTCAGTTCAGAGTTTAGTAAAGTGGCCACAGACTTAAGATGATAGCTTTAAGCTAAGGGGGAGATGATAGAACAAATGACCCAGTCAGACTCTTCGATTCTAGTAGTAGTGCCAGTATGTATAGAAAAGCAGTAAGAGAAAATGATTCCCAACCTATTCTTATCTCAATGCAAAGTTTTTCATCCATCACGACATCTACTTATGTCTTACATGTAAGCTTCATCATCACAGCTCATATTCATGCACTTTATAGAAAAATCATGAACGCTTTCAGTTTCTAGTATAAGGAGTTCCAGTTAACTCAGTAGTATAAATCATGTTCTAAGAAATCATGAGCTCCAAACTCAGGTCATGCAACTCATGACTCATGTACTCATGTTTTACAGTATGTTTAGATCCAGATACTCATGATACACTCATAATGATCAGTAAAATTCAGTTTATGCCATGTATGTCCTCAGTTTAAACCTCTCTGACGAATTCATGTCATTGATAATTTATTCCCCAGGCCTTAGTTGAGTGTCAAAGTTATTCTTTTATGTTTTAGGTCCTCATATTCTAACTTTCAGTGACCTCTCCTGATGTCATGATTAGTTAAAATTCTGTGTGTATTTTCTTGGGCTAGTGAATAAAAGTTTTAAGGATAGAGGTTTAGAGAAAATAAGAAAGATGCTTTTGTGGTGTTTTGCCTACAAGTTCATGTGTATTTATGAAGATAGACTTGAATATCATGTTGGTGTACAATTGGAATGTATAGTTGAGTATAAGCTTTTAGTATAATTCAATTTGTATAGCCAGCAAATCAATCTAGCAGTCAGACAAACAAGTTCCTATGGTTTTCCATTTTTCCTATTCATGAGGTAATTCACTTTCATGTAAATTTCAAATTCATATCAGTTTATGCATATGCATCAGTTTTAGATTCTAGGTATTTAATCATAATCTGGTCCATATATTTTCCGTGCATCATTTCAGTCTTTCCTTAGTATTTCAACCAAGCCAGTATCATTCGTGGGATGAAGTATTCCAAGAGAGAGATGTAATACCCCGAGTATTCATGTCCAAAACCTTTCATTTTTCTTCACGAAAAAGGACCCAGCTTGAAGTAATGGTTACTCATCAGTTGACTCTTTCGTTTCTATCTCAACGTTATAATCATTCTCATGTCATTGCATGTATCCAAGAAATCATTTCAGTTTATGATATTCAATTCATGTATCATATTTCAGAATCAGTTATGCCATCATGTTCAAGTCATACATGTTCAGAATATGATCTCAGCTATATTTGTACAGTACTATCTTTCTAACCAGACTCATTCAAGGACGAATGTTCTTAAGGGGAAGATAATGTAATACACCACATTTTTGGGCTAGTCTTTGAACCATCATTCCTACGCATTTTAGATAGGATCTAAATGATTCCCATGTGAATATAAGTTTCATGATCTTTATCCTCATGTTTGATTTTCTTTTAAGGTGAAAAATGTCCATAAGAATCACTTAGAACAAAGTCGAGCTTAGATTCTTTGATTCGTCCAAAGTTTGGCATTTAATCCTACAAGGGTCTACTTTAAATGTGTATAAATTTTTACATACATAGAATTTTGTAGCTCAAGACCCATAAAATTGTATATAATTTAATTAGCTTTCCAACGATATCAATTTTGCCAAAATCCAATACTCGAGGATAAATTTATGGCATTTTCTATGTGAGGTGGTAAGCCGATGCGATATTGGAACCCATCAAATGGAATTCACCCAATTATTCATCTATTCTCTCAAAGGAAAATCCTAGCCTCCTCAAGAACACCAAGAACTTCATCAATCTTTCTTCAAGAAAAACTAGAACTAAAGTTTAGTAATTCATGAATGCTTTCAAGATTGTGTTTCTCCTTCAAGATTAAAGCTCTAAGGTACGTGGGATTCCATTCATGGGTCCTCTTTCACCCATGGAGGCCCCCAAAAAATTCTTTTCTTTTAATTAAAGAATGAATTTTCCATTACTATGGTATTTTGTATATTCAAGAAAGATTGAATTTCATGTTTTCATGATGTTTTTAATTCAATTCAGCCCATGTATGATTCCATGAAAGATTTTAAATTCCTCATGCTATGAATTTAAATTTACCATTCTTTATTCAAGTAAATTCCATGATAGATCCTAAATTCATGATGTTTAGTAATACTCCCATGTTTTAAATTCATGCCTTCCACATGTTTGATGAAATTCCTATATCATGTTAAGTCAATTTCAAGATGAATCACCAAGTTATGAATTTTACCATATAACTCTATTATTCCCTTGTGATTAAGACATTCTCGTGTCCAAGTTATGAACTTTACATGTTTTGATGAAATACCCATTTCCTATTTCAAGCGAATTACATGTGAATTCCCTAATTCATGACTTTAGTTGTGTAATCATGCTATTCTTCCATATTTAAGACATTCCCATGTCCAAGTCCATGATCCCCATGTGTTTGATGAATTTTCCCATACTAAAGTATTAATCTCCACGTGCTTGATAGAATGCCCATGTGAACTGAATACGATAATGATGACACATTACTATGTGTTCTCATTCATGTACAAGTCCATAACCTCCAAGTGTTTGATAAAATGCCTTAGTGAATGAATTGGGAACAATTGACTGTGGCTATTCTTTTCAAGATCATGCTATGCTTTACTTTCCATGCTATTGAGTCCTGGGAGTATTCAATACCCAAAATTCTAGTTGTTTACCTAGAGATACAGTAGTTACAGAATAGTCTCAGTAATGTCACAATCATTAGTACTCAGTTAGTTACAAAACTCAGTGAACTCAGTCAAGTTTAATTAGTCAACACGATCAGTAACAGTTCAGTCAAGCCTAGTACAGTCCAGTTTCAGTTACAGCATTAGTTATACATTAATAATTACCTAAGAATCCGCGTTCACTGTTATTTTTAGAATTCCATGACCTAAGCTTATAGGTTATCAGTTATCACTTATTAGTTATCAGTTATCAGTGCATGCACCAACTAGTATTCCAATGTCATTCAGTTGGTAGTAGGATTTAACACTGAGCGAGTGTAGGGATGGTGGCTTCCCCATCAGATAGGAAGATTCATTAGTATCAGTCCCTGTACTCTAGAACTACGTAGCCAACATAGGATTTGATAAGTCACCCATCGGTTCTGTCTTGGCTACCTCCCAGGGGTCACCCGTCAGTTTAGGGTTGACACCCTTAGTTCTTCGAGACAACACAGTACATCAGTATAGTGGATCCACACAGCCAGTCTTAGTACCCATGGCACGGTACTGACACCCTTCTAACTGGGGTTACAGGTTAGACCCCAATTATCTCAGATTGGGGCATATAGGTTAGATGAACACTCCCATAGTTTTAGTTTCAGCTTCAATCTCAATATAGAACTCAATTTAGTTCTATAGAATTAGAACTATCAGAAATAGTCACCAGTTATCAGTAACTCAGTTATCAGTAATCACAACTATCAGTTACTCAGTTATTAGAACTCATTATTCAATTTTAGTATGAGCTCATTTACAGTCTTGATTACAGTCTTAGTTATAGTCTCAGTTACAGTTTCAATTGTAGTCCCAATTACAGTCTTAGATACAGTCTTAGTTATTATCTTAGTTATAGTCTCTGTCATAGTCTCAGTCTAGTAATTAGATTAGTAACTCATTTCAGTTTCAAGGTTGCTTGACCATAGCGTACAGTTTTTAGTTATTTATTTATTAATATTTCAGTACTTCATATTACTAACTATGTCAAAATCATGTTATATGCTTGGTCTTGCATTCTCAGATAATACAGTTTTTATGAATTCATGCTCAGTTATCTCATGCTACTCAATCAGTCCCTTTCTCATATGCATAATACTCTACAGTTTCATTCTAGTTATTTAGACTTAGTACAGTTCAGTCTTACATACCCAGTATTTAGTTATTAGTCATTCAGTTAATCAAATAAGTTAGTATGTTTATGCATTCGTGCTCAGTGTGATTGTATATTCAGATCCTCGATTTATGTCAGTTTCCATCACGTAATTTTAGACCCAGTATTCATATAGAATCCATGTGTTATCAAGTCCCAACTTTAGTTATGCTTTTATCATTAGAGTAAAGTTTACAGAAACTAAGTGTAGAGATTCACCATCTTATCAGAAAATAGTTGTCACTCATGCTTTGAGATATTTTAGTTTTCAGTTTATTCCAGCCTATTGGTGAGTCTACTTACACTTAGCTTGCATGTTTTACGATTATGTATGAAATTAGTTTTACTTATTGCATTCATCCCTGCATACTCAGTACATTCCAGAAGTACTGATCCACATATACGTCTCTGTGGCTACATTGTTTCATAATGTAGGTACTAATTATAGCCCGCACATCATGATTAGACAATCAAACATTCCAGCCAGAAGGTGATAAGTTCTCTTACTTCGGAAACTTCATACAGTTTTAGTTCATGTACAGTTTATTTATTTTTCATTTGTATTGATTAGTGGTAGTTGGAGGCATGTCCCAACTATGTATAGTCAGTATAGTGGAGTCTTTATATATGTCAGTCAGAGTCAGTCATGTAAATCTTAGTTTCTTCCTTCATATTTATTAGTTTGTAAAACTTTATCAGTATTGTATTTAGTTCAGATTTTTAGTATGATTATATTTTCGTACGACAGAATAGCTATTTATTATGTTATAATTTAGTTTCTTAATAGTATGTTAGTTCATGGGTTATCTTGGGATCACTTGTGGGTCCAAGCACCGTGTGAAGACTAGGGAGTAGTCTTAGGTCGTTACAGTTAATTGTGTTTGTTAGGTATACATTGGATAGTTACGGATATGCATGGAGTCAAAATCTAAGTGAGGAAAGAAAGATGACACTTGGATTACTTCCCAATCATGATGGAATTGAACTAAGGTTTAGATCTTTGCACCCCCTTTTTTAATCATAGTGATAGATAAACTAACACAACATATACAAAGAGAGGAGCCATAGTGTATAATTCTTGTAGATTACTTAGTTTTGATTGAAAAGCCATATCGTGGAGTTAATAATAGGTTAGAAGTTTTGAAATAGATCCTACAGTCCGTAGTCTAATGAGTTCAAGTTGAGAAAAGGCTAAGACAAAATAAATGTAGAGCAGTTTATATGACCTAACTGTATGGCAGGTGTGGAAGTTAGTGTTGACATAAGTCACCCCCAAGAAGTAGAGTTTCAAGTATATAGGATCAATAATCTTAGCATCAGAATTAGGGTGATTAATAATGATGTCACATATCTAATAGGGTGGGATGGATTAAATAGAAGCTCAGATCTGGTATATTATGTGATAAGAAGGTCCACCATGCCTTAAATGTATTTTTAATAAATTGATAGTCAGACCAATGATATTGTATGTAGAATAGTGTTTCCTAGGAAAAAACTCATAAATTTAAAAAATAAGGAAACTAAAATGGTGATGTTGAGACAATGTGAGAAGTTACAAGGAGCTATAGGTGTATAAATGAATAGGGACATAGGAATATAGTTTGTAGATATTCAAGTATTATCTAGTTCATTGATCAATATATATTATGTCCTTGGCTTCAATTACGGTATTATTTGTTGTTTTTATTTGCACTATTTTTAATATGGCTTCTTCACTACTGTATTTTCTCGTCATACATAATTTATGATGTTCTTACTTGAACCGAAGGTCTATTAGAATAACATCTCTATATTTACAAGGTAGAACTAAGCCCATGCACATTCAATCCTCCACAAAACCCATATGGGGGATTATATGGACATGTTATTGTAGGTATCAATAAAAAGGTAGCATTGCATGAATCATCATGTATTTACCCAAAGTCAAGGTAAGGCACCTCAATAATGAGAGGGGTGATGTGACCTAGTAAGTCAACCCTAACCCAAGTATTGATGGGTAATCTCACTGATGGCCATGAGTTATAGGCTATAGGAAACAATGTTTTATTGATTCAACCTCGACCTTACAGAAAAATAATCAAAGAATGAAAATCAATCTAAAAGAACAATGCTCAGTACAAATAGAACACAAATACGAAGAAAAACTTACCTATATTTGGGTGCTTCTCAACTTCCGCAATTGTGGATGTACATTTCAAGCCTGGAAATTGTCCATAGAATCTCATTAGTTTTATATAAATTGTATTCCCCTGAAATGTTTTAATGTTGAAGTTTCCTTGCAATAATTATTAAAAGGAAAAAAAATTCAAACTTGACCTAGTAAATTGATCAATTTTATACTTGATTATAAACTTCTTTCTACTTATAGCTTGACAATTAAAAAATTATCTCATATTTTTCTATTATAGGTTGAGCTCTATGGTGAATGAGTGTATTTTAAATACCTAAATACTTTTTAAAGATTTGCGTTTATGCTTTAATTTTTTATTAAATGTTATCATTATCTTTAAATTGTCATTCTGTTAGGATTTGCATCTATATAATCCTCCCCAGACCCTTTTGTGGATTATAGGCATGTTATTGTTCTTGTTGTTAGAAATTCCATTAAGGGCCAAATGTAAAGATAATATCTTTTTCTACAAATAAAATTAGACCAAAAGTTATCGATGCAAAGTTCCTTAATTTGGAATATTTGAGGGATAAAACACTCATTTTTTCCTTTATTAAATATAAATATATGTATCTAATCAAGATTTAAGTAGATTAACTTAAATTTATATTCATTAACATATGTTTTTTGGCTTGATCCAGATAACTGAACATCAAAATTGACTAATAGAAAAATATATGGACATATATTAAAAACCAGTATTTTATGGTATGATTTACTGGATTATTTAATAATAAATTAAACAAAAATAATAGCTTGTTTTTTTACATTAAAAATAAAATTAGAAATATAATTAAATAATAGTAATATTTAATTTGATTGATTAGGTTATGACCCCTTATTTGCACAATTGACATTCCAAATGTTTGTTCTTTTTATTATTCTCATAATGACTGATTTTCATTCAAGCAAAAATTGGACATGTTTAATTTCAAATAAATTTTGGTTTAATCCACTTTAATTTCTCCACATGTAACCTAATATGTTAATACTCCAAGTCAAAATCATTCTTCCTGTATTCTATACTTCTGTCATATCACTTGCTTCAATCAATTACCATATATTTTTATACTTTTATTACTTTAAAAAATTATTAAATTCCTATTGAGAAATTTCTCTAAAAAGTTATTTCCCAATGAAACATGTTTTAAATATTGTTTTTTGATTAAACCACATTTAAATCTAAAATGATGAGAATATAAAAGGATAGAGGATCATATATCATAAAAAGTTATAAACTTAAACTCACTTCTTTTGAGCATCTCCTGAGTTCATGAGCTCTAAATATAAGACCTAATTCAACAAAGAAAAAAATGATAAAGAACAGAAAGAGAAGGAAATTTAGAGCAGTAGAGAAAGATGAGAAAAATAGAGTGAAGATATAAATTATAAAAATAGTGACTGAGAGAAAAATAAAAATGATGTCAACATTTTTACAGTGATAATCTACAACTCATTTGGATAGTAAATAAAATAATTTCTTAAAAAATAAATTATCAAACACTAAAAGTTTTTATATATTTAAAACTTCTCTCAACACGTTTACCAAAAAAAATTGAAACAGTCTAATGACTATAGGAGTCAAAGGTATAAGAAGCAAATGAATTATTTTTGCTTAAAGAATATAAATGGAAATTATTTTATTTTATTTTTAAAAAAATCTAAGTAGTTAAGAGAAAAAAGTAATACCTTTATTCAAACAACCATAAAAAAAATAACTTTATTACTTTGAATGCCTTTGTGCAACAAAAAGTTAAAAAGTAGTACAATTAAAAATGGCAAAAAACCACCTTTTAACTGCCCCCGTGGTTGTTTATCTGTTTTAATGCATTTTGATTATTTTATCCTTTTCATTTATTTTGTTAAGGCATTTGAAGAATGTAAAGTTGAGTGGCATCATTCCTGAGGCGGTTGGTTTAAAAATATACATATTTTTTATGTTGAAAGGTTTAAAAGTTGATATCATTGACTTTAGTCAACATCTGTCAAAGTTGAGCTCAACTTGAAATTCTCTTTGAACTATGATTTAGGGTTACTAGGATTGTTTTGGTTCCTGAGACATTCAAATGACTTCTTTACGAGATTTTATATTTTAAAAGATGCAAACTTAAGAGACTCAATCAAAGTCGACAATCGATGTTAATATGGTCATTTACATGTTTCAATGATTCCATCTCACGACCTAAACTATCGTGAGTGACACACACACAAACACTCTGGTGGGAGAATCATCTAATCCGACCCCAATTTCAACAACTTAACCAATTTAAATAAGAAATATCTATTAAATTAAAATAATAATCTCCAACGACATAAATAAATTCATAATGAAATCCATAATATCTAAAACAATCCCTGAAAACTAAATGTCGTCATGCTAAACTCTAACTAAAACATGTTTATGGGGACAACCAGAAAGTATTAATAAAGAAATAATGTTTTCTCTATCTGAAATAATAATGACAAGATCAAGATAAGAGAGATCCATGGTTGTCCGAAAAATGAATGCTCACCCTTGGATTAGATTTCACAATATCCTCTAATATTTAGTTGCCATAGAAGGCGATGGAATACTCACTGCAATCAACAAAAACAAGACCATAAGGTTGTATCAATACAAAATCACTATATACTAGTAGGTATTATAGGACAACTCAATCCATGTAAACGCTTAGCAAAAAGTTTGTAAACAAGTACATAGTATGTCACTTAATATTGTGTAACCCAACCATCTTTTCCACATCAATTAATTTTAAATAATGTCTCTGTTATGCCTGTCAATACTATTTTCAGTGTTAATCCAAAAGAACGACATATAAGATCAAAAACAGTTCACCATTTATGAAACACCCTAGTTTATGGACCTTAAAAATTTCCTTAATTTCTAGTTTTTGGATAAGATATGACTTAGGGAAATGATTTGTACAATCAGGTATAGGTGGTATGGTCCAATTGTATGCTGACTAATGTTGGTTTGTGGGATGGATGTCGTTACTGGAATAGTACGATTTGGGTGGTACGAATTGTATAGTTGGGTATGGGTTGTTTGTTACTTCACTTAGACTTAGACTTGGTAAGTTAAGTTGGATCTGAGTACGAGTGTCTCACCATAAACCATAAACCAAGTATGAGTTGTACCTAGTGCTTGTATGGTAGTCAGTGTTCAAACCTCTTGGATTCTATTCTGCCAGGGGTATGATTTATGTGTACTAGTAGTACACTTGAATGCGATATGAGTTTAGGTGTGTCGTACCTTTGAAAGTGATAGGTCCATGGGGAAAAGACTAGTGTATGAAAGGTTGGTACCACTCGTATAGGATGGGTAAGACTCGTAAGGGTCAGTTGTACCCTATAAGGAGAATTTAATGCAGTTTAAATAAGGGCAATCTGGACATTTCCCCACTTATACTAATAAGGTCCCATGACTTATCTTGAACTTGAAAGGTTATTTATCCTATTATTTTATTCTTAAACACTTGAAAAACACTCTTAAATAACACTCTTAAATCCTCTCTAGAGTTCTTGGGCAAAAGAATCTAGGGTTTCATCTTAAGGAGCAAATTGAGGCTTTTTTTGGTGATTTATTTCCATCATCATCTTGATTTAAGGCATGTTATCTTCCCTCAAAATTAGTTCAAACTAAAGGCATGGTTTTATACAATGTTTTCATGATTTGGATGTTGTATGATTTGGGGTTTTTAAATATGATTTGGGGGTTTTGGTTATAAATACTTGTTTATGAATTTCCCATGTTTTAATTATGATTTTATATGCATTAATTATAGTTTTGGATAATCGGTTGCATGGGACTGTTTCTTTTGTAATGGACTTTGGTTTTAGAAATACTATGCCCCAATGTGTTTGATAAAATATCTATGACAATGCTCTCACTATAATATTAGTTTTTCAATGGAACTTATGCATGGTTTAAACCTGGTAATGGAACTTTAAATAGTTTTGAATAGATTGAAAAGGCCTTGTGGCCATGGTTTTGATTTAATTGGAAATCATGTTGGGTACATGGGAATACCCTAAGGATTTTCTAAGGATACTACTTGCAAGTTATAGTCGGTATGGAGAGACCACTATTAATAGCCTTGGTTAATAATAATGGAATAATGGTTTGATTGGAAAATGGTTTTAATTGGTCTTAAAGAAAGGATGTGTATCAAAGTCGTGGAAGGTGGAGGTCCCGGGGGGATCAAAACTAAAAACTCATATTTTTTGATATGAGGTTTGGTCCTAGTGACCGTGTGCATGATGTACCACTATATATTTTGGGGAATGTACTACTCATCCCACGTTTTCTTCCCTGGTCGTGCGGCTTCACGCATTGGGCTCTTTCAGCAGGAGGGGGTGAACCCATATAGCCCATGGGTGGTTTAGGATGACAGAGTTACACAACCTAGGTAAAGGTTTTAAATGGCATTCTAAACCCAGTTCCCTTTCCCAATATGGTTATATATATATACACATATATATATATGTATGTATGTATGTATGTATGGTTTGTGTTCATATGGATGGTTTTACTTGGTTTTATAAATGGCATTATTTTATCCTTATCTTATATTCATGGTAGCTTTCACCCGCTAACCCATCTTTGGGTAGCTTTATCCCCCCGTAATGCAGGAATCGACCGTTCTACTCCTCCGGCTTAGCATTCAGACACTCGGGGGGTCAGCTTTGGATTGAAATAGTGAGCTTTCATATATTTGCAAGGATCCATTTCATGGATGTCATTCCATTTCATGGATGTCATTTCATACTTTGGATTATTTATAGATAGTGGTTTTGGCTATGGTTGGGCACATGTCCCAACTGGATATTTATATTTTTTTGGTCTCAGGCTTTTTTGAAACTACTATGGGTTAGAATAGGCAAGATCAGTATTGGTGTCAGCCTTAACATTGGTATAAGTATTGGGGTTTATACCGATTTATGATATTGTTGGTTGTTCCATCCTCTTTTATTTTAGGATTATTAATTTATTAAAGGAAATTATTTGGTTATGGTTGGATTTATGGTTTGGTATGGTTGGACGGTTGGTATGGGACAGTCAGACTCGGTTGGGTCAATATCGGTAATAGACCTTTCCTAGAGTCTATAATCTGGATAGTTACACTATGTTGTTATATGTTCAAAATTTATCCAACTTAGGGTAGGCGGCTGAAGGTTGGGTTGGGTAGCGGGGGTGGTCTCCAGTCCCGATCAGACTTGGGATGCCCATTACTATAAGCCCCTGGGTTCGATCGTGTCAATTTGGTATCAAAGTTTTAGGTTCATGGTCAATTGGGAGTCCACAAAGCCGTGTCGAGTTGAGTCTCTTTTAGGGGTATGTAGCACACCACACTCATAAGAGAGAGGCTACAAGGCATTTTGGGATGTTTCACTTTCTTGGTATTCAGTTTTCAAGCTTGGAGTTTAAGTCCTGGAATTATTCTCTAATCCTTTGTTTTTCATTTTCAGATCATGCCTCGATGATCTGCAACACAAGGAAACTCTTCAATCCCATCTAGGGATAATGTTTATATGATATGTCCTATGTACGGAGTTTGTCTTTGATCTCAGGATCTTATCCCTGATTGTTCTAGAGTTCCTCTGGTTGCTACTATCCTTCTCAGGGTGAGGTGACTAATGCCAAATTTTACTAGTCTATTCATACTATTGCTCAGTTGGTTGCTGCTCAGGATAAGCAGGATGCGTCTAGTGGGTTGTCTACTGAGGCCATAAGGGTCTGATAGTTTATGAAATTAAATCGACCAAGTTTTACAAGTGTGAAAGTGGAGAAGGATCCATAGTGTTTCTTGGATAAAATGGAGAAGATATTCAAGGTGATGCAGGCCACAAATTTGGCAGATATAAACTTTGTAGCTTATCAGCTCAAGGATATTGCGTACCAATAGTACAAAGAGTGGGGAAGGGATAGAGGTGATGTAGAGGAGTTATCCTCATGGGATGCCTTTTCTGGATCTTTTCTTTTCTCAAGAGCTAGGAAAAGCAATGATGGAAGAGTTTGTCAATCTTAAGCAAGGGAGAATGTCTGTCAAGGAATATGCCTTGAAATTTCATCAGCTATCAAGGTATGCTCCTGATTTGGTGTCTGACATGTGAGAAAGGATAAGAAAGTTTACTTCTGGGCTATCTGAGGATTTGATATTGGAAAGCAAAAACACTTTTTTGATCAGGGATATGGATATTTCAAGGTTAGTTGTCCACATGCAGCAGGTGGAGAATAAGAAGAAGAAATAGGTAGAGTTCAGAGATGGGTAGGGTAAGAGGAGTAGGTTTTCAGACCAGGGACGTGCTTAGTCACAAGGTGGTCGGGATGGAGGAAAATGGTTGAAAAAGAAGTGGGGGAGTTTTGGTTCCTTCTCTATTGCTATAGCTCCTTACCTGAGGTAATTGGGTGATAGGCGTTAGCAAGGTGGTGATAATTTCCAGGCACAGGGTGCCTAATCTCAGGCAAGTGAGGATTCATCGGCTTCTTCATGCTCTCATTATCAGTTCTGTGGTCATCTTCACTGAGGTTATTATGATTAAGAAAGGGATAAGTGTTTTAAATATGGCCAGCCATGCTATATGATCAAGAATTATCTGGTTGGTAAGGGAGCTTCGGGAGCATTCAAAGCTCTAGTTGCTTCATCTTCTGTTCCTGTGCCTAGTGGTACGGCTTTGGTGTCTGCTCCTACTTCTAGTACAGGCTCTGGACGGAATAGGTTGTATGATCTTGTATCTTAGCAGGAATCTGAGGCATCACCTGATTTCATTACTGGTACATTACAACTCTTTTCACATGACGTGTATTGTCTTCTTGATCCGGAGTTCACTTTTTCCTATATGACCCTATATGTGTCTATATGTATTGGTTTTGATCCTGAGGTTGTTTCAGATCCTTTTTCTATTACTACCTTGGTAGGTGACTCGGTTATTGCTAAGAAAGTCTATAGGGAGTTGTGGTATCTGTGGGTGGTAGGCAAACTTTGGTGGATTTGTTTGAACTTGATATGGTTGACTTTGATGTTATTCTAGAGATGGATTGGTTACACTCTTGTTAATCATCCATGGATTGTCGGACTCGTAAGGTTGTCTTTAGGTTTCCTGGTGAACTGGTAATAGAGTGGGAGGGTGATTCCCTATCTCCTTGGAGGAGGTTTATTTCTTATTTAGAGCTCGAAGGTTAATCTCTAAAGGTTTTCTTTATCACTTGGTCTGGGTTAAAGATTCTAACTTAGAAGGTCCTTCTTTACAATCAGTTCTGGTGGTAAATAAATTTCCTGAGGTCTTTCTGGATGATCTTCTTGGTGTTTCTTCGGACAGGGAAATAGAGTTTGGTATTGATTTGGTTTCATACACTTATATAATATCTATTCCTGTTTAAAGAATGGCTCCGGCTGAGTTGAGGGAACTCAAGGAGCAACTTAAGTATAACACCCCGTATTTTTGGGCTAGACTTTGAACCTTGTTCTTACGTGTTTAAACTATAATCCAATGATTTACTTTCGAATTTATGCATTGTGATATTTATCCTAGTGTGTGTGAAGTGCTTTTGAGGTGAAAAATGTTCTTAGGAATCACTTGGAACAAAGTTGAGCTAAGACCCTTTGATTCGTCCAAAATTTGGTATTCGATTCTACAATGGTCTAATTTGAACGTGTATAACTTCAGATACATGAAGAATTTTCCATATCAAGACCCACAAAATTTTAGATAATTGAGTCATCTTTCCAATGATACTAGTTTCGCCTTAATCTGATACCCGAGAAAAAAGTTATGGCTTTGTCCGTGAGAGGCAGTAAGGGCTGGCAATATGCCTACACCGCCCGGGTTAGTCCGCCGAGACAAAGGGGGCGCTGTGGTGATTATTATACTGGGATAAAAGGGGCGGTGCCTGGTCAATTTCTTTACTGTTTAAGCTTCTTAAGGGTCAAGGGGTACTTTGGTCCTTTCCTCTCTCCCCCAAACGTCCAAGGAAAAAATTATAGCACCCAAAAGGGCATTATTTTCCCATCTTCTTCAAATCAACTCAAGTAAAAAAACATCCCCTTTCCCCCATGAACAAAATTCAAGCTTTTTCTCTCAAGAACACAAGGATTCAAACGTCAATTTCAAGATTTCTTCAATAATCCATCTAATTAAGGTATGTGGGAGTTCATCCATGGGTCCTCTTTCACCCATAGAGTCCAAGAATCCTTTTTGGTTTTAAATTATGAGTTTTACATGTTTAAGTTGAACTATCTCCATGAATCTCTTGTTAATTCAATTTCAAGTTATGATTATAAGCGTTTTCAAGTGGAATGAGTCATATTATGTTTTGAATGTTGCAATTTCCATGTCATGTTCAGTTGTTTCAGGATAAATCCCCAAGTTATGAATTTAGCCATGAAATCCTATTGTTTCCACATGTTTAAGATATTCTCATGTATAAGTTTATGATTTTCACATGTTTGATGAAATTCCCATGGTTGGGTCTTTGAACCATAATCACTTATTATAGTATTTGAAGTTTGATATTGTATTTTATACTCATTCAGTGCTGGTGGGTTATGAACACCTGATACCTATGTGATTTACATATATTCAGTTTTTCAAGTACTCATAAAGTTAATCCATGACTCTTATAAGTATACTTACATTTTTATGATCATGTTGAGCACTGTCATTTAGGTAATAATGTTCAGTCGAGTTCAATCCATTCCGGTATCAATGTCAGTTCAGTTGGAAGTAGGATTTAGTACCAAGCGAACTCAGGGATGAGGGATCACCTGATAATAGAGGGTGTGACCCTTAGTAGCAATACCCAAGTTACAGAACTATATATCCAGCGTAGGTTAGAGATGCCTACCTGCCAGATGAGGGTTGACAAGGTGTGCACCTACTAGTTGAGGGTGACACATATCTCATTAGAGAACATACCATTTGAGGGTGACTCCTTAGTCCTTCAATGTACAAGTTTAGTGGATCTACACAACCAGTGTTAGTATCCATGGAACGGTAACTGACACCCTTCCAATTGGGGTTAAAGGTTGGACCCCGATTAGCTCAGATTGGGGCATGTCGGTTATATAATACCTCCCATAGTTTCAGTCAATATTCAGTGTATTTTTAGATCAGGTTTGCTTAAATAAGTGTACAAACTTTTAAATGTTCAGTTATACAGATTTTTGTCTTTTATAATTACGAATTATCTTAGTGACATAAAAGATGTAAACTTAGTCTTTTATTCTTAGATATTATAGTTTTCACGCATTCATGCTCAGTTACTCCTTATCTCATAGGCATAGTTCCCCCACAGTTTTTGTCCAGTTATTCAGACTAAGTATAGTTTAGTTTTACATGACCAGTATAAAACTATTAGTTACATAGTATAAAGATACCAGCTAATCAGTATCAAGAAACTGGTTATTCAGTATTTAGACGTCAGTAATTCATTAGTCAGCTATTCGTCATTCAACTCATAAGATTAGCTTAGTATATGTTATGTTTGGTTTTATATGTTTATGCATTCATGCTTAGTATATTTGTATATTCAAACCCTCAAGGTATGTGAGTTTTCATCACGTAGTTTCAGACCCAGTATACATACAGTATCCATGTTTTACTGTTTTTCCTGCTTTAGTTCTACTTATATTACAAAAGTAAAGTTTTTAAGAAACTACGTGTAGTGATTCACTAGCTTATCAGATTTTGTCTGTCAATTATGTTGTAAGATATATCAACTTTCAACTTATTTCAGTCTTTTGGTGAGTCTACTCACACTTAGTATGTATGCTTTAAGATTTCATATATAGTTAGTTTTATTTAATGCATTCACCCCCACTTACGCAGTACATTCTAGAAGTACTGATCTACATATATGTATTTGTGGCTACATTATTTTGTAATGAAGGTACCAGTTGTAGCCTGTATATTATGATCAGAAGGTTGCATTTTTCAGCCAGCGGGTAATGAGTTCTCCTATTTCAGGGACTCCAATCAGATGTTGATCATGTACTTTATTTTTATTATTATTCATATGTATTGATTAGTGGTTGCTGGAGGCATGTCCCATCTATCTATAGTTAATAAAGCAGAGGCTTCATAGATGTCAGTTAGAGTCAGCCATGTAATTTTAGTTTCTCTCTTAAGATTTATTAGATTGAAAACTTTATCAGTTACATACGTATTAAGATTTCATTATACTTATGTTTCCACACATCAAAACTAGCTACTTAGTATATATTAAATTAGGTTCTCAAGTAGTATGTCAGTTCATGGGTTAGCTTGGGATCACTTATGGTTTCAAGAACATTATTACGACTAGGGGGTAGCCTCGGGTCGTGAAAAACTTGGTATCATAGCCTAGAGTATATCCTAGGGTGTCTATGAAGACAAGTGTAGTAGAGTCTTGCAGAACTGTACGGACATGTCTGTACTTTTCATAGAGAGTCTACAAGGAATTTAAGAAATATTTCCCTTCTTTCATGTCTCAGATCGTGCAGTAGAAGTGTTCTTTAAGAAATTTATACAGATTCTCATCTTGCTTAATTCATGTCAACTATACCTTTCAAGGTAATGGTAATAGTGAAGCTCAAAGTCTTACAGATAAAGTTTTCTCAGACAGTCCTATAAGATCCCGCAAAGTTCTAGTCATTTCATTCCTATATAGAATGTCAAAAGAGGTCCTAGACTTAGAAAAAAATTCAGCTAAGTGTTAAGACTTAGAAGCATTTTTATCCTTCGTAATTGGATGATCTTATTTTCGATCCTTATGACCTTAGAATGTCGATTTTTAAGTTGATTCATGATCTTGGATGTAAATGGGTTATATTGGGTGAGTTTCAAAATTTTTGGACATCGTTAAAGACATATTTGGATGCCCAAAGTAGTGCATCATTGTGATCAGGCCGCGATGCATCAGTTTCCCTGCTTCAGGTTGATAAACTCTAATACCTTATCCTCTCTCAATTCCAATGAAAAGAACCTATCTAAGAAAGAAGTAAAGAACTCTTCCTATTCTATAGGTCCTATATCTGCGCCCCTTTCTACTTTCCACTGCTTAAACCATGTATGAGCCACATCCTGCAATTGATAGGCCGGAAACTCAACACTCTCACTAGCAGTTACCCCCTAATATCCGTTACCTTCTACACCATGTCAAGAAATTCCTGTGGGTTTTCTTCAGACTTAGACCCTTAAAATGAAGAAGGGTTCATTCGGGTGAAGTCACAAATTCTAGCTGCAACAGTATTGGCCACTGGGTTTTCCTGAACAACAGTTGGTCAATCATTTTGAGCTACCACAGTATGGACTAGAGTGGTGAAGTCTGCTCATGGAAGTGCTAGCTAGTTCATAATTCTTATTCCTTGGTCTTTTTGGGAATCATGTTCTGTAAATAGAAGGAAAAGTTGGATAAGACTGAGCGTTTAACTTGAACTCATGCTCATTTGCACGATATGAACATTGAAAGATGGGAAACTTTTCCTAAATGCCTCGTAACCTCTTTTCCATAAGTATGGTGCGCTACACACCCATGCGCAAGACTCTACTTGACGTGAGTTTCAGAATCCCTAGAAAACTGTAGAACCTTACGCTCTGATACCAAGTTTGTAACGCACCGAGTGTACACCCTGGACGTCACATGGTGCTTACAGTCTTAAGGGACCACAAGCTAACCCATGAGCTGGTACCTGCTGTGAGCGCTGAGTAATAATACTGAAATATATGCAAAAATTAGTCTAAAAATTCCATATGTTTTATAATCTTAAAACAAATACTGAATGCTGATAATATACTGAAAAAAATTAATATTTGTCTGAAATATACTAGTTTGAAAGCCTCTAACTGTCTGAATGTGGAGTTGATGGGACAAGTTCCGAACTAACTCCTACTAAAAGAAATACTATATCTGATGAAGTACAAAAATAAATAATATCCTCGATGGATGAGGACTCACTACAAAATCTGTTGCTGCTAGCTGAATCTGGCTAAGGGCGGTCAGGAACCTGAGCATTTGAACCTATGATATGAGACATCATAGCGCAAGAAAAGATTATGTGATCAGTGAATGGAATGTACTAGTATGCTAGATGAGGTAAGGCTAATATGCATGGGCTCATATGCATGAACAGTATCTGACTGAATGATATGAAGTAACTAAATAAGAGTACATAGAGCACTAAAACTGCTGTAATCACTGAGTATGCAATATTGTGCATATACATATCTACATGTTATGTATTTGAGATTATAGTGTAACTGAGTACTGAGTTCTGTTGGCTGTATAACTGATAACTGAGAAACTGGTAGCTGACAACCATAATTCTGTAGAACTAGACTGATTTCTATACTGAAGACTAAAATGGAGACTGTGGGAGTGTTCATTTAACCGACGTACCCCGATGTAAACTGATTTAGGGTCCAACCTGTGACCCTAGTTGGAAGGGTGTTAGCTCCTTGCCACGGGATACTAACATTGATTGTGTCAACCCTAGTCTGGCAAGAAGACTCATGAAATATATATATATATATATATGATTACGTCAACCCTAGTCTGGAAGGAGGATGACTTACCCTATGCTGGCTATGTAATTATGTAACTCAGGGATTTCTGCTAAGGGTCAAACCCTAGGCTCACAGGAATGCACCCATCCCTGGGTTCGCTCAGTGCTGAATCCTAGTCCAAACTGAAATGACACTAGAATTGATCATTACTGGACTGGTTTGACTGAACTCACGTTGAACATGAAGATTGACTGAACACTAATTTATTGAGCTTACTGAGACTATTCTGCAACTATTGTGATCTAAGTAATCAGCTAGATTTCTAGTATTGAATACTCCCAAGACAAGATAGCATCATAATAAAACATAGCACAATCTTGAAAGCATAACATTAGTCAATTTCTCATGATTCATTCAATGAGAAATTTTATCAAACACTTGCATGGCATTAACTTGTACATGGGTGGGAACACATGCTAAAATGTCATGATTTCATTATACAATTCACATGGACATTCCATCAAACACTTGGGAAGCATAATTACTGCACATGATAATGATAACATACAAACATCAGGGGTATATTCGTCATCAGATTTGATAACTTCTGACCCTGGATCAGTTCTAATCTTTTGTCTAGGTAGATTAGGTGGTGGCTCTATATCTGAAGCCGTAGGGCTACCTGGATCATAGAGATTCTCAGGTTCTGGGGATTCTTGATCCCTAGTATGTTAAATTAGTTTCTCAAGTAGTATGTCAGTTAATGGGTTAGCTTAGGATCACTTATGGTTTTAAGAACAGTATTACGACTAGGGGGTAGCCTCGGGTCGTGAAAAACTTGGTATCATAGCCTAGAGTATATCCTAGGGTGTCTATGAAGACATGTGTAGTAGAGTCTTGCAGAACTGTACGAATATGTCTGTACTTTTCTTAGAGAGTCTACAAGGAATTAAGAAATGTTTCCCTTCTTTCATGTCTCAGATCGTGCAGTAGAAGTGTTCTTTAAGAAATTTATACAGATTCTCATCTTGCTTCATTAATGTCAACTATACCTTTCAAGGTAATAGTAATACTGAAGCTCAAAGTCTTACAGATAGAGTTTTCTCAGACAGTCCTATAAAATCCCGCAAAGTTCTAGTCATTTCATTCCTATATAGCATGCCAAAAGAGGTCCTAGACTTAGAAAAAAATTCATCTAAGTGTTAAGACTTAGAAGCATTTTTATCCTTCGTAATTGAATGATCTTATTTTCGATCCTTATGACCTTAGAATGTCGATTTTTAAGTTGATTCATGATCTTGGATGTAAATGGGTTATATTGGGTGAGTTTCAAAATTTTTGGACATCGTTAAAGACATATTTGGATGCCCAAAATAGTGCATCATTGTGATCAGGCCGCGATGCATCAGTTTCCCTGCTTCAGGTTGATAAACTCTAACACCTTATCCTCTCTCAATTCCAATGAAAAGAACCTATCTAAGAAAGCAGTAGAGAACTCTTCCTATTCTATAGGTCCTATATCTGCGCCCCTTTCTACTTTCCACTGCTTAAACCATGTATGAGCCACATCCTGCAATTGATAGGCCGGAAACTCAACACTCTCACTAGCAGTTACCCCCTAATATCCGTTACCTTCTTCACCATGTCAAGAAATTTCTGTGGGTCTTCTTCAGACTTAGACCCTTAAAATGAAGGAGGGTTCATTCGGGTGAAGTCCCAAATTCTAGCTGCAACAGTATTGGCCACTGGGTTTTCTTGAACAACAGTTGGTCAATCATTTGGATCTACCACAGTATGGACTAGAGTGGTGAAGGCTGCTCATGCAAGTGCTAGCTAGTTCACTGTTCTTCTTCCTTGGTCTTTTTGGGAATCATGTTCTGTAAATAGAAGGAAAAGTTGGATAAGACTGAGCGTTTAACTTGAGCTCATGCTCATTCGCGCGATATGAACATTGAAAGATAGGATACTTTTCCTAAATGCCTCGTAACCTCTTGTCCATAAGTATGGTGTGCTACACACCCATGCGCAAGACTCTACTTGACGTGAGTTTCAGACTCCCTAGAAAACTGTAGAACCTTACGCTCTGATACCAAGTTTGTAACGCACCGAGTCTACACCCTGGACGTTACATGGTGTTAACAGTCTTAAGGGACCACAAGCTAACCCATGAGCTGGTACCTTCTGTGAGCGCTGAGTAATAATACTGAAATATATGCAAAAATTAGTCTGAAAATTCCATATGTTTTATAATCTGAAAACAAATACTGAATGCTGATAATATACTGAAAAAAATTAATATCTTTCTGAAATATACTAGTTTGAAAGCCTCTAACTGTCTGAATGTGGAGTTGATGGGACAGGTTCCGAACTAACTCCTACTAAAAGAAATACTAAATCTGATGAAGTACAAAAATAAATAATATCCTCGATGGATGAGAACTCACTACAAAATCTGTTGCTGCTAGCTGAATCTGGCTAAGGGCAGTCAGGAACATGAGCATCCGTACCTATGATATGAGACATCATAGCTCAAGAAAAGATTATGTGATCAGTGCATGGAATGTACTAGTATGCTAGATGAGGTAAGGCTAATATGCATGGGCTCATATGCATGAACAGTATCTGACTGAATGATATGAAGTAATTAAATAAGAGTACATAAAGCACTAAAACTGCTGTAATCACTGAGTATGCAATATTGTGCATATACATATCTACATGTTATGTATTTGAGATTATAGTGTAACTGAGTACTGATTTCTGTTGGCTGTATAACTGATAACTGAGAAACTGGTAGCTGGCAACCATAGTTCTGTAGAACTAGACTGATTTCTATACTGAAGACTAAAATGGAGACTGTGGGAGTGTTCATTTAACCGACGTACCCCGATGTAAACTGATTTAGGGTCCAACCTGTGACCCTAGTTGGAAGGGTGTTAGCACCTTGCCACGGGATACTAACATTGATTGTGTCAGCCCTAGTCTGGCAAGAAGACTCATGAAATATATATATATATATATATATATATATAATTACGTCAACCCTAGTCTGGAAGGAGGATGACTTACCCTATGCTGGCTATGTAGTTATATAACTCAGGGATTGCTGCTAAGGGTCAAACCCTAGGCTGACAGCAATGCCCCCATCCCTGGGTTCGCTCAGTGCTGAATCCTAGTCCAAACTGAAATGACACTGGAATTGATCATTACTGGATTGGTTTAACTGAACTCACGTTGAACATGAAGATTGACTGAACACTAATTTATTGAGCTTACTGAGACTATTCTGCAACTATTATGATCTAAGTAATCAGATAGATTTCGGGTATTGAATACTCCCAAGACTCGATAGAATCATAATAAAACATAGCACAATCTTAAAAGCATAACATTAGTCAATTTCTCATGATTCATTCAATGAGACACTTTATCAAACACTTGCATGGCATTAACTTGTACATGGGTGGGAACACATGCTAAAATGTCATGATTTCATTATACTATTCACATGGACATTCCATCAAACACTTGGGAAGCATAATTAGTGCACATGATAATGACAACGTACAAACATCATGACTACAACTTGGTCTTGTAATTTCAAGGGTTTTGTCATGGGAATTACATCAATCAACATACATGTTGTTTGTGTTCATGAAACTTACAAGTAAATTTTGAATTGAAAACCCATACAACACACAAACATTAATACAATCCAATTTGAGCATATTATTCATAAATCTAAAAACTTGAGATTTTAAAAGGGGTTCTTGAACTCCAAGGGTGAAAGGAAACCCAAGGATAAACACCTAACATACCTGGGTAATTGAATTCTTGAAGTTTCTTGGAAATTTTCTTGAAAATTGAACTTGATTCTTGAAGGTTAGGGTTTGTTATTTGAGAGAGAATGTTCTTGATTTGAGAAAATATGAATAAAATAATGACTAATTAGGTTATTAGGGCATAAATCTCGTGTTTAGGACTGATTAGGGTCATGGAAAAAGGCCCAATTGCCCATGGAAAGAATTAAATTTTTGTCACTTAAAAACCCGATTATGGGCATCACCGCGATGCACTGGCATCGCGATGAGACAATGGAAGTTGGATGAAACTGTTTAAAAATGGACAATTGCATAAATGGACTTTGGCGCGACATGGTGGAATTGCGTCGGGCTACTGGAAATTGACAATTCTGAAATGACACCTTGGCGCGATACAGTGCTATCACGATGCCTCACTGAATAATGATAAGTCGGAACTGGAACTTCATCGTGATATGATGGAATCGTGGTGTTTCACTGGAAATTGGCGAATGCCATTTGGACTGTCACCGCGACGCGATGGTATCACAGTGGCCCACTGCCTGAAAATAAAATTGCCATAACTTCTTACCCTGTTATCGGATTAAGGCAAATTTTATATCGTTGGAAAGCTGACTGAATTTCCTACACTTTGGTAACTCTTAAACTAGAAAACTCTAAGTATATTGAAAGTCATATTTAGGAACTCTCATACACTAAGATCTAAACTGGGTTAGGAAAGTACGGGGTATTACTATATCTCTCTCTTGGGAATATTCATCCTCGAATGAGTCTAATTAAGCTGAGAATACTGATATACTAAGTTCACACACTAAACATACATAAATAAAGCATGATTACATGACTGAACTAATTCATGAATGCATGACAGTGATGAGAATGATATGCAACTGAACTAAGTATGAGACAGAAAAATTGAAGGAATGACTGTTACCTTAGGCTGAGTCTGATTTTATGGAGAAGTGGTGAGGTTACTTGGTTTGCATATCTTCTTCTGCTTCCCCAGTATCTCCCTCAATGGACTGATTCTTCCAAAGAAATTTGACCAAGGGAAATTCTTTGTTCCTTAGTCTGTGAATCTGACGATCGAGGATTTGGATTGGGACCTCTTTGAAAGAAAGATCATTCTGAATATCTACACTCTTTAAGGGGACTACAACTGTTGGGTCACCAATGCATTTCTTTAGCAAGGATACATGGAACACTGGGTGTACTGAAGCTAAGTCTGCATGCAACTCAAGCTCGTAAGATACCTTTCCAAAATGGCTGAGAATTTTGTAAGGACCGACATATCAGGGACCGAGCTTTCCTTTCTTGCCAAACCTCTTCACTACCTCTGTGGGAGAGATTTTCAAGTACACAAAATCGCCAATCTCAAACTTGAGATCCTTTCTCCTCATGTTTGTGTACGACTTTTGTTGGCTCTGGGCCGCCTTAAGCCTTTCCCTGATCAACTGAACTTTCTCTAAGGCACCAAACACCAAGTCAGGCCCCACTACTACAGCCTCACCTGCCTCAAACCAACCAATGGAGGACCTATATCTCCTCCCATATAGTGCCTCAAATGGAGCCATGTGAATACTGGAGTGATAGTTGTTGTTATATGTGAACTAAATCAAAGGCAAGTGGCCAGCCCAACCACCCTTAAAGTCCACAACACATGCTCTTAACATATCTTCTAGAGTCTGAATGGTCCTTTCTGCTTGACCATTTGTCTGAGGGTGAAAGGTTGTACTGAGGTGAACTTGGATACCAAGACACTTCTAAAAATCTTTCCAAAAGTGAGAGGTAAACTAAGTACCTCTATCTAAGATGATGGATAACAGAACTCCATGTAACCTGACCAACTCTCTTATATAGAGCTTGGCATAGTCCTCGGCTGAATAAGAAGTATGAACAGGCAAGAAATGAGAGGATTTGGTCATCCTATCTACTATGACTCAAATGGAATAGTGCTGATGACGAGTACGAGGCAAACCCATCACAAAGTCCATGTTCACTTCTTCCTATTTCCATGTGGGAATACTGAACTCCTACATGGACCCATTAGGCTTTTGGTGCTTAATCTTCAGCACGTAGAGCACTTAGTTACAAACTTTGCAATATCTCTCTTCATTCCACTCCACCATTAGATCTCTCATAAATCATTGTACATCTTAGTGGCCCCTGTATGAATAGAGTAGCGCACACCATGCACTTTTGAAAGAACTCATTGTCTCAACTTATCAGCACACGACACACAACCGACCCTAGAAACACAGCATACCATCTCCCTCTTAGGAGAAACCCGCTATTTTCTGATCTTTGATAAACTCTTTTAACTTAACTAGTCAGGGATCTCTGTCCTGTTTTTCCTTTACCTAGAAAACTAGAGATGATTTTGAACTATTATGCACCCACAAGCTACCCACTGGTGAGTCGACTAAGTGGATACCTAGTCAGGAAAGATGATGAAATTCTTGAACTAACTTTTTCTTACCATTCTCAACGTGAGCGATACTACCCATGGACAACCTACTGAGAGAATCTGCCATTATATTGGCTTTGCCTAAATAATAAAAAACACTCATATCATAGTCTTTCAATAACTCTAACCACCTTCTATGACACAAGTTCAAATATCTTTACAAAAATATATACTGCAAGATTTTGTGATCTGTGAACACATCAACATGCACCCCATACAAATAATGCCTCCAAATCTTCAAAGCAAACACAACAACTGCTAATTCTTCTCATGGGGCTTAATCTGTCTAGAGGCATAGGCCATAACCTTACCCCTATGCATCAAAACACATCCCAACCCAACTCTAGAAGCATCACAATATACAACAAATCCATCAGAATCTTCGGGCGAAGTCAAAATTGGGGCTATAGTGACTCGAGTTTTTAACTCCTGAAAACTCTTCTCACAAGAATTCGACCATTAGAATATGACTTTTTTCTGAGTCAATCAAGAGATAGAGGATGCAATAGATGAAAATCCTTCAACAAACCATCAGTAATATCCAACCAAACCCAAGAAACCCCTGATATCTGATGGAGAGATAGGTCTGGGCCCATTTCTCACCACTTTGATCTTTTGAGAATTCACTCTAATGCCATCACTGGAAATGATATGACCGAGGAAAGGTATTGATCTTATCCAAAATTTGCACTTACTGAATTTAACAAAAAATTGATAGGCTCTGAGAGTCTGTAATACTATTCTGAGGTGGTCTGCATGATCATTTTCACTGCGGAAGTAGACAAGAATGTCATCTATAAAGACTATGACGAACATGTCCAAGTACTACTTGAACACTCGGTTTATCAAGTCCATGAAAGCTGCAGGGCCATTGCTAAGACCAAATGACATGACTCAAAATTCGAAGTGACCACACTAAGTTCTGAAAGCTGTTTTAGGAATGTCATATTCTTTTACTCTGAGCTGATGATAACTTGATCTGAGATCTATCATAGAAAAGTAATTGGCACCCTGAAGTTGATCAAAAAAGTCATTAATTCTAGGAAGTGGGTACATATTCTTGACTATGACTTTGTTCAATTGATGGTTTTCTATACACATTCTAAGAGAACTGTCTTTCTTTTGCATGAATAGAACTGGTGCACCCCACGGGGAGACACTAGGTCTGATGAATCCTTTATCTAAGAGGTATTTCAAGTGTTCTTTTAATTCTTTAAGTTCAGTTGGAGCCATTCTATATGGAGAAATATAAATGGGCTAAGTATCTGGGAAAAGGTCTATTCCGAAGTCTATTTCCCTTTTGGGAGGAATTCTGAGAAGATCTTCGGGAAACACATCTAGAAATTCACTTGCTACTAGAAAAACCTCAAGATTAAGGGTATCGATACTAGAGTCCTAGACTAAAATAAGATGGTAAATGCACCCCATGGAATCATCTTTCTTGCTCTAAGGTACAAAACAAGCTGACCTTTAAGCATTGTAGTACTACCCCTTCATTCAAGGACCGATTCATTTGGAAACTAAAAATGAACAACTCTATTTCTACAATCAACTGAAGCATTGCATGAGTGGAGCTAATCCATGCCGAGAATGACGTTAATGTTTTGCAATAATTTTGAATTTTTAAGAATTGCCACTTAATTTTGAAAAGGAATTAAGAAACCTTTATGAAATACTTTAAACGATCCAAAACAGAAAAATCATTTAAAATCTATTAAATCTGAGTAAGAGATTCCTATTAATACTCTTAGAAGGTTACTAAGGCACCTATAGTATCCGCTAACTTGTGGTTATCCAGACTGTTTGAAAATTATTTTTGGCTAACTTTGAAACAAGAGAAGTTGATTTTTTTAAAAGAAAGTGATTTTAGGAATATTTTGATGTTTATGCAAAACTAGTTTTTTAGCGAATTAGCTAGGGATTAACCAGGTTCGCAAAAAAACAAAGAAAAAAAGCATAAAGAAGAGTAGAAAGGGGATAAAGTAAATTACTTAGGCCATTGGGCCCAAATCAATAAACCCTGGCCTAATCTAATGGGGCGTTCGGCCCATAACCTGTCCTAAACTATTTTCCTCAAACCTTTGGATCGAGTTTTACTTCACCTATATTAAGTAGAACTTTGGATTCGGGACCAAATGAGTGAACAACTAAATAAATAAATACATAAATAAATAACTATAAATAAATAAAGAAATAATTAATATATAAAGGAAAAAGACTCTTCGAGTCTCCTAGGTACTTCAATAAGGGTGGGCTTTTGGATCCATTTTTCTTCTTCCATCTTCTTGCCTCAGTAAGCCTCATGATCAAATTTTGGACTTGATATCAGAGTTAACTCGATAGAGATGGTGGGCTTCAATAGCCCATGATGACTATTCAAAAGGGAAAGAGTCCATGTAGGACTCAAAAATGGATTCATGCAAAGAAAAAGATGAAGGAATTAATACGTGTTCACAAAAATTAATTATTTGGACAATAAAGAAACATGAATCAAACTCATATATAAGAAACAAATACGGAGTCCACAAGGAACGGTAATGAAACTTTAGACAACAACAATAACATATCCCGTATATTGCCACCAAGTGGGGCCTGGGGAGGTTAAGCGTACATAGTCTATACCACTACCTCACATGTGACATAGAGAGGCCGTTTTCGATAAAACCCTAGCTCAAACTAGAAAAAGGGAATCCAATTATTATAATAAATTTGCACAACTGAATGTTGGCAGATCTTTCAAGAGCAGCCCACTAAATGGATCTAGGAGACTTATAAGCATAGATAAAAAAAGCCTTTCTTAATAGGCATAGAGAAGGCTGAATACTGCTGTTATAGAACCCAAATTCCAGCGAATAAAAGACATACACTAATAACAAGGTACTAAACAGGATTCTCTCCGAATGGTTCTTTTTATTTGAATCATAAAATTTCTAACACAAAAAAAGAGTTCTACTTGAGGTATAATTCACCAACAGAAGAGAGTTATACAAAGCTATAGTTGAACCTAGATCTTCCATGGAAACAAGTTACATAATAAGAAGACTAAAGACAATGATAGCATCAATCAGGAATTCAAAGCCTCTAGTCTAGAAAGACATCCTAATTCTAGTTTTAACATAGTTAGTTAGTCAATTAAATTATAATCACCGAAGAACTTGGATTTCTCGCATATCTAATAATTGAACAACCATCAATGAATCCAAAGGTGGCACACATCAGTGCATAAAAAAAACAATCTGAGATATAGTTTCATGGACAGACCTAAAAAAAGTCCAATACTTTAAGGCTTCAGCATATATTATCGAAGGCAACATAACTAGATCATGAAAGACAGGTAACAACTAAGTTATGAAACAACTTTCAACGGTAAAATTTGAATTGTTTGACGACCTCAAAATAGCATGGACAAAAGATGAACCCGAAACATCAACAAATTTAACATAAAAAACTATGTCTTGCCAAATCCAATCTTCAGCGAACATCCCATCAACGAAAGAAAACTATACTATGATAACACTACAAGAAATCTATTTTTTAGTGGCGACAATTAGTGGCGAGTCAATATGTTGCTGCAAAAACATAGTATTTAGTGGCAACATTTATTAGCGCTGCAATACATTATCTTTTAGTGTCAGATAATTTTTGTCGCCTCTAATAGTTGTCATATAATAAAAAATTCAGTTCCCGCTAATCATAAAACTTTTGCTCCATGTTTTTAGTGACGACTAATCAAATGTCACCTCTGAATTAATTTTATGGAGACAACGTCACCACTAAAAGTAAATTATTTTATTTTTTAAAATTTTAATAATAGGAAGCTTCTGGTATGTATATAATTAGGGACTTTTTGGATAATTTAAAAAGAAAGAAAAGTTTATTTCTCTTTCATAGTCTCTTTCTCGGCTGAAGCTCAAGCTGCTCTTTCATCATCTCTCTTTACTGAAGGTCAAGCTAGCTTTGATCAACCTTCATCGTCTCTCAAGAAAAATCTCAAACCCATTGAAGAAAAAAAATTCTCTAAATGGGTTAGCTGAAATTTGTTAGGTTTGTTGGTTAAAACTTTTCTCAAATCTCAAATTTCCTAAATGGGTTAACTTAATTTGTTAGATGAAGTGCCTAAAAAATTTCCTGTTTACTGAAATAGGGTTTTCTAAAGTTATTTCTCAAATTGATTTGTTGGTGTATATGCATTTTTTTATTTTCACATGCATTTCTATTAACTCAATTTTTTGCAGGAATAGGGTATCTCTTTGCTAAAAAAATTTATTTTTTCTCAAATGAGGTTGTCAAAGTTGGTGGTCCAAGGTATGTAGTCAAAATCCTTTTGGGTATATATGTAATTTGTTAGATTGCATGTGCAATTTCTTTATTCTATTTGATAATCTGTAGGAACAGAATTTTATAAGGTCTAAGGGCGAAGGAATCGAGTTTAAAATTCTTAAGGTTAGAGCCGAAGATACAATTTATGTTTCTCACTAATTCATTTTTTTTATTTTGTTAATTTTTTATTTTAAAAATTGTCAGCGAGTTATCATTATCTTTATTTGGGTAAGCTGAAAGTTTATTTTTGAATTTGTAGACCTTTTGGTATTATTGTAGAGAAAAGTTTATTATTTAATGTTTATTAGGTTACTAGGCTTGCAGTACAGGGATGAGAAGGAAAAAATTGGTGTGACAATTAGTGTAGTGAATGAGTATATCAGTGTTGTAGTTAGAGTTACTCTGAAAGCCATAGAAGTTCTTATCTCAGGGATCGTTCCCCCAACATGGGATTTGTGTTATCTTTTCCCACCCAATTTTGTAGTCCTTGTTATAGACGAGTAATCTTGACTGTATGTACAAAGGAGTCGAGATATAATTGCTTCTCTTTTTGCATTTTGTCTTACAAGATTGATAGGATTTACAGCCATGATACTGTCTTCATTCTCTCATTTTACCCGAGTCTCAAATTCTTCCTTTTGTTATCCATGTCGTAATGGTAGCGCATCTGACTCCAGATAAGAAGGTTGTGTTGTGTATTTGATTGACCAGTTACAATGTCTTTGTATGGTTGAAAATACTTTTTCGGATAAAATTTGTATTAAGTTATCAATGAGGATAACAAGTGACATGATCTTTAGAAATCACCTTAAAATAGGCTGTGATGATGAATGCTTCTTTCTGGAAAATCTATATCACTATGTGGAGAAATCTTACTCGTGTCTTAGGGGATGATATGGTATAGCATTCATTTGCAAACATTGTCTGCAACCATGACATGTTGGTTTCTTTCTCTTTCATGTTCATAAAAAAGCAAAATCTGAGCCTTGAATTTTCAAGAATGATAAATATGCCTCCTTATTCTATAAGGATGATAGAACCACATTAATAACTTCAAGAATTTCATACATATGATTAAACAATATTATGGAGAAGAAGACTGATGTTTAATTAGAAAATTAATTAATAGAAGAAAACATAGGTACTGTTGGGAGTTAATTCTCAGGTTGTGTGCTTAGAAGTGAATCTTGCAGACCAGATAGTATTATAATAATATTCTTTAAGAGTTTGAGAGTCCTGGCGATGTGTTTTCCGTTACACTCTATTTTTCAGAGACTGTGTTGGCAAAGCAACAACAGAACCATATAACAATGGAAAGGAAAGAAAATAATAGGGTTGTGATGATTGATTGTTATTAAGAAATAAAACCTGGTATTATTGTTTTAGGCCTATATCTTGGCGGGGAAACTCGTATTATCAGGTTTGCAGTCATGGCAGTGTCTTAAAACTCATTTCCTGGGTTAATAACTTATCTGAGCCTCAAGTATTTTGCTATACCCAAATACATTGACGGCCCCTCAAACTTGTTGATCAATTTTTAGGAGGTCTATATATCATGACTCTAGGTTTGGTGGAGGTTGAGGTAGTTGCCTTTGGTTCAAAGGTTGGGGGCACGATCCCTGAGATTAAACCTTCTATGTCTTTCCGGTGCATCACACCAGTATTTTTCTCACCATCCCTGTACTGCTAGCCTAATCACTACACTAATTTGCTCGTACTCATCAAAATTTTAATGAGTATATATTTGATTCTTTTTCCCCTGCACCTGCGTATGGGAAAGTATAATAATTTAAAATCACATTATTTACTTCAGTTTTTAGTTTGTCCAAAACATTGCATTAGTTATCAGTTTCTATTTGTTTGACTATTACTGTATCATATGCTCTATTTAAATCATCTTGTATGGTTTGTAAGCTTTACTAAATTGTGATATGTGTTCGTTTGACTAGTTATGGTGTCTTTGTATGGTTGAAAATGAGAGGGCTATGATGATTCATTGTTACTGAGAATCTGGAACCTGACATTGTTGTTTTAGGATTGTATCTTGGTGGGGCAACCCGTATTCTTGGGTTTGCAGCCATGGCAGTGTCAAAGAACTCTTTTCCTAAGTTAATCACTTATCTGAGCCTCAAGTCTCTTTGCTATGAGAAAAATACGTTGACGGCCCCTCAAACTCGCTGATTATTTTTTATAGGGTCTATAGATCAAGACTCTGGATTTGTTGGAGGTTGAGGCGGTTACATTTGATTCAAAGGTTGGGGGCACGGTCTCTGAGACTAGAACTTCTATGCATTCCGGTGCAATTCTAACTACATCGCTGATATCCTCATTCACTACACTATAATTGTCACACCAGTATTTTTTGTCATCCCTGTATTGCTAGCCTAATCACTACACTAACTCAATCGTACTCTTCAATATGTTAATGAATGCATGTTTGATTCTTTTTCCCCTAAACCTGCATATAGGAAACTATAATAATTTAAAATCATATTGTATACTTCAGTTTTTAGTTTGTCCAGAACATTCATTTGTGATAAGTTTCTATTTGTTATTACTTTATCATATTCTCTATGGAAATCATCTTCCATGGTATGTGAGCTTTACTAAATTGTGGTGTGTGTTCAGTTGACTAGTTATGGTGTCTTTGTATGGTTGAAAATGTTTTTTTTGGATAAAATCTGTATTAAGTTATCAATGAGGATAACAAGTGACATGATCTTCATAAATCACCTTAAAATAGGCTGTGATGATGAATGCTGCTTTCTGGAAAATCTATATAACTGTGTGGATAAATCTTACTCGTGTCTTGGGGGGAGACCTGGTATAACATTCATTTGCAAACATTGTCTGCAACCATGACATGTTGGTGTCTTTCTGTTTCATGTTCATAAAAAAGTAAAATCTGAGCCTTGAATTTTCGAAGAATGATAAATATGCCTCCTTATTCTCTAAGGATGATAGATCCACATTAATAACTTTAAGAATTTCAGACATATGACTAAAAAATATTATGAAAAATAAGACCAATGTTTAATTAGAAAATTAATTAATAGAAGAAAACATAGGTACTGTTGGGAGTTTACTTCATAGGTTGTGTGCTTAGAAGTAAATCCCGTAGATCAAACAGTAGTTTAATAATATTCTTTAAGAGTTAATTATCATGTTGACTGGCCTGGCGATGTGTTGTCAATTATACTTTATTTTTCAGTTTGAATGAATTTGAGTATACTTTATTTTTCAGTTTGTATGAATTTGAACATTTTTGTGATATTTACCATACACTTCGATCTTGTATTTATTTTGATTGTTATCATACTTGTATCTTTAATTAATAAATTGTCTTTATTAATGATTGAAAAGATAGGAATGGATAAAAGTTGGTTGGATATCACGAATAGATCTGACCAAAGATACAGAGATGGAGTAGATAACTTTCATAATTGGGCGTTCAATCAATATGGGGTAAGAACTATTATTCGATGTCCTTGTAAGGAGTGTAGGAACACTGTGTTTAAGCTGAGAGTTGATGTAAGACTACACTTGTTGAATAAGGGCTTCTAGGATTCTTATAGAGTGTGGGATTATTATGGAGAAGTGTTCATTAACGGTGAAAATTCTAATCCTGTTGGTAGTAATGAAGTAGAAGATGATGAAACTGAACAGGATGATGTTATTAGAACGATTCATGATTTTTGTGGACATACAAATTTGGATTATAATACTAATTCTCGAGAGGGCAATGAAGATTCAAATGTGCATGCAACAAAGTTTTACACATTGTTAGAAGTTGCTCAAACAAAACTTTATCCTGGTTGCACAAAAGTCTCAAAATTGTCTTTTGTTGTTAAATTACTCCACTTGAAGTGCCTTAACTATTGGAGAAACAAATAGATGGACGAGTTGTTGAACTTTTTAATAGAGCTTCTCCCTGAGGGGGCATTTGTACTCAAGTCTTTCTATGAAGCAAAAAAAGTTTTTCCCGATCTAGGCATGGGGTACACCAAAATTGATGCATGTAAGAATGATTATATATTATATTGGCGTGAATATTTGAATTTCCAATCATCTACAATATGTGGTGAATCTAGATGGAAGTCAGAAGAACATAAAGGCAAGAAAGTGGCTCATAAAGTACTGCGACATTTTCCAATCAAACCAAGGCTCCAAAGATTGTACATGGAAAAATAAATGACAAATAAAATGAGGTAGAACATGGAGGAAAATATTAAATATGGTGTCATGCGATATCCATATGACTCGATTGAATGGAAATATCTCAATAGGCGTTATCCTATCTTTGTAGCTGAGTTAAGAAATATTCGATTAGGTTTAGCAAGTGGCGGGTTTCAACCTAATGGGAATATGAGTTCCAATTATAGTATTTGGCCTGTCGTGCTAGCTATATATAATTTTTCACCATGGGATTTCATGAAAAGTCCATATTTCATGATGACTCTTCTTATTCTGAGCCCTAAGTGTCTAGGCAGTGATATTGATATTTACTTACAACCAATGATTGAAGAGTTGAATGAATTATGGAATGGTGTGGAGACTTATGATGCACACTCAAAAACTAATTTTCTTATGCGTGTTGTTCTTCTGTGGACGATTAATGACTTCTCTGCATATGGTAACCTTTAAGGATGGTCAACCAAAGGCAAACTTGCATGCCCTTGTTGTCACAAAGATACACATTTAATTTCTTTATGTAGTAAGTTGTGTTATTTGGGTCATCACCGTTTTCTTCCGATGAACCATCCATGGCGTAGAAATCAAGTTTTATTAAATGGAAAAGTCAAAATGAGGGCTACACTTATTCCTTTAACAGGTATTGAAGCACTTGAGCAATTACAAGCTTTGGGTAATGTGACTTTTGGTAATGGACAAAAAAGAAAGCATAATATTTCCAATGATGTTTATAATTGGAGGAAGAAGAGTATCTTTTTTAAATTTCCTTATTGGGATGGTTTTGAATTATGACATAACCTTGATCCAATGCACATAGAAAGAAATGTGTCTGAAAGTTTTTTATCAACTATGATGAGTATGGTTGGAAAGACAAAAGACACATTGAAAAGTAGATATGATTTGATGAACCTTGGAATTAGGCAATGTTTGCATCCAATTAAGGATGGAGATAATATTTTGTTACCGGTTGTATGCTATGCTTTGTCTCCTGAAGAGAAGTTAAAGTTATGTGAATTCTTATCTAATTTGAAGGTTCCAGATGTCTTTTCATCAAATCTTTCTAGGTGTGTTAACGTGCATGAGAAAAAGATACATGGATTGAAATGTCATGATCATCATGTGTTATTTCAAGATATTTTACCAGTAGATATATGTGGTTTATTGCCTAAGGAAGTTTGTGAACCAATTATAGTATTAGGCAAGTTTTTCAAGAATCTATACTCTAAATGCCTGAGAATTGAGGATCTTGATATCCTAGAGTCTGAAATTCCTATCATATTGTGCAAACTTCAAATTTTTTTTCCTCCAGTGTTCTTTGATGTCATGATTCATTTTCCAATTCATTGGGCAAGAGAGGTAAAACTTGGTGGACCCGTTCAATATAGAAACATATACCCTTTTGAGAGGTATTGTCTCATTCTAAAATTAAATTAAATGTCAATACATTTTAAATGTAATTTTCTATAATTATTTAAATGATAATTCTTTGTAGGTATTTGCGAGAGCTTAAAGCATATAATCGCAACAAAGTTCGTCCAGAAGGTTCAATTGTTGAAGGATATTTGGCAGCGGAAAGCCTTACGTTCTGTTCACCATATTTAAAGAACATCTCAACTAAGTTTAATAAATCAACTCAAAATGATGATGAATCTGTGTCAAATGGTGAGATGTCTATTTTTAAATATAGTGGGCAAACAAAATGGGCTTCAGATGGAGGAAATAGGCTTCCTCATGATGATTTCAATCAAGCATGTATTTATGTGCTTGAAAATTGTGAAAAAATTTCACAATACAGGGAGTAAGTCTCTAATTAATTCGAATATAATTTGATATTAATATAATTCAATTAATCTCAACTAACGAAAATTGTAAGGAATACATGAGACAGATTGAAGTAAAAGGTTCCACACGTGCTCATAGGGTGTATAACAATGGATTTATTTATTGGTTTCGTGCACGTATAGGTTTCTAATTAAATGACACAATAAATATTATCATATATTTAATTTTCTCATTCTAGTGATAATAGTATTGCTTGTTTCTATAGATATTTGTACTATTTTCCCAAGGATGTGCAAGTGATGAGCTCAAAAGCTTAGTTGTTGGTCCAGAACCATTGATACATCAATATTCAACATGTATGGTCAATTAATTTAGATTTCAAACAAAAGAGCTTATGAGAAAAATACAGAACAATGGAGTTTTTGTGAGGGGAGATGTTTCAGACCCTAATAAAGAGTATTATGGTGTATTACAAGATATTTATGAGTTACGTTATGCAGGAAATAGAAAAGTTCATCTGTTCAAGTGTCATTAGTGGGACGTGGCTCACCTTGAAAGAGGATATAAGATTGACAAATATGGTTTTACAAGTGTGAATACTCATTGTGTCTTGAATACAAATGAACCATTTGTGTTGGCATCTCAGTGTGAACAAGTCTTCTATTTGAATGACTTGGTCAATAAAGATTGGCTTGTTATTGTAAAGACTAATCCTCGCAATCTTTTTAATGTTCCTGACGTTGAACTAGACACATCATTGAGTGAAGATATTTACCAGCAAGATGAAGTTGAAGATATTTTGTGTGGCAATAATCATGAAACCAATATTGAGGTGCCTTTACACTGGGTTGATGTTCAACCAGAATCTATTTTACGAAACAATGATCAAGAAAATGATGAAGATGATTTCATTAATGACAATTATATGGACGTATCAGATAATGAAGAAAGTGACGAAGAGTTACTTGATGATAATGATGGAGAAGATAGTGATATGTCCTGCTGAAGATTGAGAAGAAAAGATGGATGAGAAGTTCTTTATATTTTCTTCTCTTATTAGGATGACATCTTGTTTTGAGAAGTTATTATATTAGGCTAGCATCTTGTGATTTTTGTTCTAAATAGAACGACATCTTGTATTTTGTGTTTTTATTATGCTATCTTGTATTTAGTATTCTTATGCTTGCAACTTTTATTTATCAATGAAATTAGTATTTTTAAGTAGAATCAATAAATTTATAAAGTTAAACAAACCGTTTGATAATTTTTAATTGTTTGATTTAAAATTTCATTTTATAAATTGATAATTTCCTCGGTAGTAGATATATATTTTGGCATCTTTAATTTTTGATTCTGACACACGTCTTATTTTTAACCTAATATTACAGAAAATGAGAGGAACGGGACATGGTAGAAGTGAAAGAGGAAGTGCGGGATGTGGACGCAGCCGTGGTAGTTTTCCAGAATGGTTAAGTTCTAATACAATATCTCAGCCACAAATACAACCAATAGGAGTTGTTGGGACTTCTTTAGTGACTATACAATCATCTAATCCAAGCAAAGGACCTCTTCAAACACAGCAAATGCAAACAGGCCCTATCCAAAGGACATCCCCAGAGACACACTCATCAAGAAATCAAGATAAAAGTGTACGCCTTAGTGTAGAGGCTGAAACTGGTGCAGGTTAGTTCACTTTGTTGGGTTAATCTAAATATACATTTTGTTTTATAATAATATATTCTTTTAGTTTGTAGTTTCCCACATCAATAAAAAGAAAGAAAGAGGGAAATACAAATCCAAAACTGTGGATTTTAAGTTTAAACATGGAGGAAAAATTAAAATAATGATTCCAGATGAAAATGATAGAGCCGTGGGTTCTGGAGATAGACACATTGTCAATTACTATGGTTGGATCATGAGAACCACTGTTACATTTCGAGATGGAAGTTGGCAAAAGATAGTTCTAAAACATAGAGAAGCAATGTGGTATAAGGTCAAGGTAATGACTCTTAATATTGTATTGGTTTCTTTATCTTGTTTGGCTATTACTGTATCATATTCTCTATGGAAAGCATCTTATATGTTATGTGGTCTTTAGTAAATAGTGTTATGTGTTCGGTTAACTTGTTACGGTGTCTTTGTATGATTGAAAATACTTTTTTTGTTGTCTGCATCCATGACATGTTGTTTTCTTTCTTTTTTATGTTCATAAAAAAAGAAAAATTTGAGCTTGGAAAGCATCTTACTTGACTGTTACTGTATCAGATTCTATGTGGAAAACATCTTTTATGGTCTGTGAGCTTTAGTAAACTATGTTGTGTGTTTGATTGACTAGTTAACGTGTCTTTGTATGATTGAAATTTTTTTTTCTGTATAAAATCTCTATTTAGTTATCAATGAGGATAACAAGTCACGGGATCTTCACAAATCGCCAAAAAATGGGTTGTGATGATGAATGCTTCTTTTCGGGCAATCTACATTACTATGTGGAGAAATCTTACCCGTATCTTGCGGGGGCAACCTGGTATAGCATTTACAAACCTTAATTGTATGCAGCCATGACATGTTGCTTTCTTTCTCTTTCATGTTCACAAAAAAATAGAATATGAGCTTGGAAGTTGACTTCTAAGGTTGTGTTCGTGGAAGTGAATCTTGCAGACCAAACAGTATTTTAATATTATACTTGAACACCAAATAGTATTTATTAGTTTTTGTTTGTTTAACAAATATACAGGATAAATTTGAAGTTTGAAATAGGCTGCCAGAGCATAAGTTTCAAGGTTTTGTGGTAAGCACTATGCAATGACTTTTTAGAGCATGGAAAGATTGATTACATGTTATCTACTCTAGATATAGCAATGATAAAGATAGATTGTCGCATCGTCCGGAGGATGTTGAGTTTGATGACTGGAAGTACTTAGTGGAACAATTTGGCAGTGATAAATTCAAGGTAGCGAACACATAATTGAAATTTTGTTTGAGAAAATATATGTCTGTACCTTCAAATATAACTGCTATACACCCTCAGATCTGGATTTTTTTCTTATCATATCAAGTTTTTTTGGTTAACGGCAAGCCAAGTTATAGCTCTTCTTTTGAAGTTTCTTAGACTAGCGTATTTCAAATGCAGAGTGGTGAGCCTGCAACTTGATGTTTCTATCTTATAGACTGACTTCTATCTGTTCACGTAAGTGTAGGTCGTCAGTGAGAGAAACAAAAGAAATTGAGAAAAACAAATAACTAAACATTGTTGTGGTTCAAGATCATTTGTAGAAGTAGAGGAATCTACGGTTAAGATACATCATATTTGTTTCCTTATTATTACATATACTTCTTTGATATTTATATAATTCTATGTAATTTTTTGGTTATGTAAACATATTTTTCCTTTTTATATTGTAGATAAATCCTCTAACAGGAGAAAAAGATACACCAGATAAAATCTGGGAGATCCAACACACACGTAAGAATGTTAATGGAGAACGTGTATGGATGGATCCTCAATCTGAACAGATTCATGTAATTTTATGAAATCACTTCCATATTACCTTTTTTATGTACTATAAGTTACTCTCAATATATTAACCAATGGTTATAAATGGTTATCATTATAGGGATAGCTCCAGCAACTTGTTGTTGAACAACAGTCCGAAGAGATCAAGCTTCGCATGACCGGAGATGATATTTTATCTTTGGTTCTTAGTGAGAGATCGGGATATGTTTGAGGAAAAGAACATGGTAAGAAGCCTCCTAAAAAGAATCAAACATAACAGGAAAACATAAAGGCTAGCGTGCCTTCAGCGGTAGAAAGTATGCGTCAAGAGATGCAACTTGACATGGAAAGAAAGTTGCAAGTAGAGCGTAAACAAATGGCTTCCACTTTGAAAAGAGATATGGATCAAGATTTGTAAAAGAAACTAGAAGAGGAGCGTGAACACATGAAAGGAGAAGTAGAAAAATATTTCAAGAAAAAATGGCTGCTCTTATGGCTGGAATGCATCAGGTACTTTATTGTCCAACTCATTGTCCAGAAAAGAACCATCAGCACTTTGACATTCTTTTTTGTGCAAGTCACAAATACAAATTCATTATTTGCAAATGAAAATGTGAAAATAGGCTAAGGATAATGAAATTCTGGAAATATTACCAAAGAAAGAAAACAAAGGATAATTGGTTTTCAGTGTAATTTCCTGTGATTGATGCTTTGTAGTAAAACTAGTCCTCGACATTCTTTTTAGCTTTGTTTCTTGCTTCTTTTACTCTCTTTGGTGATTGTTTGTCAGTGTAATTCTACCCACTCCCCTTAGATCTCTTTAATGTAATAATCTGTTTATCTTATATGATGGTATGAATTTATTGACCTACCATATCATTTTCCCTCTTATTATTGGGATAATTTTCTAAAAGCTAGTTCAAGTGGGGATACATTTGCATTGTATTTCCAGAATCTTTGTCAAACTATGGAATTGCTTAAATCTTGAGATTTGCATCGAAAATGATCAAATTGAAAAAACAAATATACAAAAGGTATAGGATTTTCTTGTTAAGATGTATAGGTTATAGAACCTATTGAAAAAGTATATGATTTTTTTGTTAAGATGTATAGGTTATAGAACCTGTTGAAAAAAGTATATCATGGACTTATTTTTCTTTGGATTTGATGGGTCAAATTGATCTAACCACTAAGAGCTAGGGTGTATAGTGTTGTGTAGGGAAGAGCAACGGGTTTTTCTGCATTGGAATGTACTGACTAATTACTAGCTACAGGTTTGTTTGAATTTGGAAGTTCCATTTTCTGGTATAAAAAGTTTACAATCTATTGAGATATTAGATTGGAAATTGATCTATTGAGATATTATATTGGAAGTACCATTTTCTGGTATAAAAAGTTTACAAGATTTACGTACACTTTAATCATTTCAGGGGTGTAGTTGGAATTAATCATTTCAGGGGAGAACTTGCCACCTCGTTAATGAAATCTTCACCACTGCCTTTTAGTTCATTCAGTATATGTATGCATTTTTTTTCTATAATCATAATGTGACTTAGTGTGTTTTAATGACAGGGGCGTTCTTAAACAATAGGTTGACTAAGAAAGAGCATGAAGGCATAGAATGCATGTTAGAGTTTTGATCATATGTATGAATATGATAAAACTGAAATACTATATATATCATTATTAATGTATGTATCGTTGATTTATCAGTAAGTGAAGTACTTGTAATATTTAGTCGGAGAATAATATTGTAAAATGCTATGGGATACTTTTAATAGCTAATATTATATGTAGTTCCTAAATTTATTGTCAATTTTTTCTAATGTAGGTATTGAATAAATTCAATTCTTTGGTTGATGAAAACAATATTTTTATTTGAGCACAAAATTTAATCTAGTGGCAAAATGAGACTTGCCACTAATGATTAAGTAGATATGTGGCAATGAATTTTGCTATTATAAGTTTATTTTTAGCAACAAGATATAAGAGTCGCCACTAATATTTAAGGATATAGGAGTGACATGGGTTGCTACTAATATAAATATGTGGTCACTAGTGATACTAATTTTGTGGCGACAGAGGTTGCTGCTAATAGAAAGTTTTTTGCAGAGAGGGAAAAGTCGTCACTGATGATGGTGATTTTGTGGCGAGAAATAAGTCATCACAGTTAATAGCAAGGGTTTTGTGGTGAGAAATGAGTCGTCACAAATAATGGTGATTTTTTGGCGAGTAATAAGTCATCCCGGATAATAGATAGGTTTTTATGGTGAGAAATAAGTCATCATAGATAATTGAGATTTTGTGGCGAGAAATATGTCATCGCAGATGATTGTGATTTTGCAGCGGTAAATTCGCTGCTAATTCTTGTATATCAGTGGTGACCTAACCAATGTGTGTTTTGTCAAAATATAATTTGCAGCGAAATTGTCTACCTTTTGTGGCGATAAAACTCATCACAAATACTTTTCTATTGTGGTGACCTTACTTTGTCATTGCAAATAACCTTTAGTTTTAGAAGTACTACCAACACCATATTTGTCCCTGCCAAAAGTCTTTAGTGGCGACATTTCATTCTTTAGTGGCAACTTTTTTCACCACTAAAAAGCAAATTTCTTGTAGTGTAACAACGACGAAGCTAAATTGTGATAAAGGTAAAGTGTCATAAGTTACCTCTTTCGGGGCAGCAAAACAAGACTCGAGCCTTCAATGGGGCTTCTTTTTCACCACCAAAAGCTAAAAACCCTTAAAGAAAAAAGTAAGAAAAATTTCAATTAAAATTTTCAAGATTTGTTGCTCGAGGGTTCTTTTACCCTTCCAAGACATCTTCCCTTATCTCAACAGTGAGCCCTTTATATAGGAGGGATTGGGGAGGTCAAATCCCCTTTCCATCAATGTGGGACAACTATTCTAAGGGCATTATGAGAATTAAATAAAGAAAAATTCAAAATTTGAAAAGGGGATAATAGGATAAGTTGTAATTGTACAAAAATTGTATAATTTTGAAACGGTTGGTGCTGAGTTGGACGGGTTTGGGTCGGAATCTGGTTTTGAATTGGGTTGCCCTTTTGGGGGTTTTGTTGTTTGCTGAAAAAGTTGTTGCTAGAGTGAAGCTGGTGTTGGCATGGCTGTTGGGTTTGCTGCCAGAGCAAGGTCATTGGATATCGGATAGGAGCTGGGGTCATTATAGTGGTTTGTTGCTATGTTGTTGGCTGTTATTGCTGGGTTTGGGTCACTGATCCGGGTTGCGAACGGGTCGGTGATTTGTAATTGTTGGTAGATTTTTCATTGCTGTCGGTTTTTATTATTTGTATTATCGTCATTGTTTTGATAGTTGTTGTTATGTAAAGAAACAACAAGTAGGCCGGACTGGGTCAGGAGAAAGATAGTGGGCTAGGTGTTTAAAATGCAATTGGATTGCTGATTTGTTTTAACTGTTTGGGCTGGTGATTTGAAACAAGAAATGGGCTGAAATTGGGGTTATTTAATAAATAACCCCAATTAAATTAGGAATTAGCAAAATCCATTTAAATTTTAGCCAAATTGAAAATCAATCGACCAATTGCATTGCAATTGAGGACCATTTGATTTCAATTATTGCAAAATTTAATAAATCAACCAAATTAAACCAAAATTCCATACAAATTAATACCTCACTTAATCCCGAGCTTCTTGATTTAATAAAATCAAACACATATTTATCCAAATAAATTATTTTGATAATAAATTATATTTAAATCAAGTTTTTAATCATTTGAATTTATTTTCTAAATAAGCTTTAATTATAATCCTATATCTCATAAATGTTTAAATAACCAAATTATATAATTTTGTATAATTGAATACAGTAATATATAATCGCTGCTAAAAGTTACAAAATTACCCAGATAAATACTTTGAAAAGCTTTTATTCGGATAAATAACTATCGTAATTTATTAAAAATTGAAGAAACTAAGGATTAAATTTAGTCGTGGAGGGAAAAATTAGGTGTCAACAACTGCCCCTCCTTTTGGGTAGGTTGAATGCAAGTAACCCTGGGCAAAGGGAGGTTGACGTTCCTAATTTTTGTTCGACCACAAATTCGAATCTGAAAGAGGTTGGCTTTCTCACGAGTTTCAGAGTTATGGTCGAACCTCGTTATCAGGTTTCCTACATATCTTATGTTCCATGAGAATTCAAGCCATTTGTAGTTCATAAATCTTGATTTAAAGCATGATTTTCAAAAATTCACAAGATATTTCGGTTTTGCAGTTTTTGATAAAACCAAAAAGCTAGAGAATAAAGGGATTTGGGAGATGTTGGAATGTAGTTGAGTTTTCTACATAAAGCCCAACCTATATATCCCTATGACTCAGGGAATCAGACTACTTGTAGTTCGACTCAATCGGTAGAAAAAATAGTCTTTTATTTTAGACGATCTTTGGCTCAGGATGAGTGATAAGTTGTTCGAGTTATGAAAAGAGGCTTGTAACCTCTTAACCATGAATGTGTATCTATTCACATTTATAGGTAATAACTTACCTAGACATAATTTCCAAAACTCTAGGTGCCCTATCACTCGAATTTGAAAGAAAGAGAAGTTTACCCTTGGTATGAGTTTAGAAATTTACCAAAGGTGAAGTTGAAAACAGAATATCTCAAAATAACCACATGCCTTCAAACAGGGGTATGATTTGATGGTGGTGGTGATGATCTTTTAGCTCACATCCAAAGAGTTTGACGTTCCTCTTTAGACAATGTCTCATTTTGCTGCTAAGAAAGAGTTCCACATTGTGCTGCATCCTATCTGGATTCGTTCACACCTGTGATTTTGATTTGAGATTTTTATCCTCTCAAGTGGTCTCGACAATGCTTCAAACTAAAGTGTTAGTGTTAAACATAATTCACGAAAGAGGTATATGGTCTTTACCATATCTCCATGTGAGTTATTGCCTAAAAGCGAAGTCATCTTTTCATGTACCTATTTGGTAGGAAATAACTGGAAACAACAAAAATAATGACCCTCTTGGTTGTTGTATAATTTTGATATTTGTCGATTGAATATGTCTTCACAGTAGGGTGTCCATTTTGGACACTGCTGATACTTTATGTAGAATTGTCCCTGCAATCGTGTAATCTTTTGTTAATACGACAACCCTTTTGAGTCATTTATAGTTCTTGTAGAATGATAACCTCTCCGATTATTGCCAATAATTCTTTGTATATGATCTCGGGTAGGTCTTGCGCATCTTTTGTATCGATATGGCTTATCAATTTTCTTTTGAATTATCAACCTTTGGATAATCTCGTGCATTATTTGATGTTGGATACGAGGAGACTTATAGATATCCTTTGAATTGCTAGTTTCTAAGTGATCTTGCACATTATCCAACCTTGGATAAGTGATGGCTTACAAATATCCCTCTAATCGCTAGCTTTCAGGTATTCCTGCACATCATCCAACCTTGGATACAATATGACTTATAGATATCTCTCAAATTGGTAGTCTTTGGGTAATCCTGCACATAATCGATCTTGGATGTAACGCGGCTTATAGAGAACCCTAGGACTTATCAATTTGATAATCTCGCATATTCTCCGGTAAGGATTTAGTTGCGATTTATGGATAACCTTCAAACTATCAATATTTGGATAACCTTGCATACTATTCTATTAGGATGTTGTTGCGGCTTACGGATGACCTATGGACTATCAACTCATAGGTAATCTTGCATACTATCCTGTTTCAAATAACATGACTTATAGATGATCCTCAGATTATCAATTTCTAGGAAATCTCATGTGTCACTCATCTTTATATAGCGACTTAAAAGCATCCCTTTAATCATGTGCTATTGATGAATTTAGATATTAATTCATAAAATAATGAGATATCCTCGACGCCAGCGTTTGTGTCTCGCGTGTCAACATATATTAAATGCTAATGATATCATAGACACCATCAATTGTGTCTCGTGTGTCAATAGATATTAAATGCTGATGATATCCTCGACGCTAGCATTTGTGTCTCACGTGTCAATAGATATTTGAATGCTGATGATATCCTTGATGCCAGTGTTTGTGTAGCATACGTCAATAGATATTAAATACTGATAATATCCTCAATGCCAGCATTTGTGTCTTACGTGTCAACAAATATTAGATGTTGATGATATCCTCTACTCCAGCGTTTGTGTCTCGCATGTCAAAAGATATTAGATGCTGATGATATCCTCGATGCCTGCATTTGTGTCTCGCATGTCAATAGATATTAGATGCTGATGATATCCTCGATGCCAGTTTTTGTGTCTTGCGTGTCAACAGATATTAAATGTTGATGATATCCTTGACAGCATCATTTGTGTCTCGTGTGTCAATAGATATTAGATGTTGATGATCCTTTGTGTAATGGACCTCGTTCTTTTTGATTCAATAAATTTTGAGGAAGAATTTTTTATCTTCTTTGCATTGAGCGATCCTTTTGACTGTCATATTCATTGTACCTACTCCCTCACATATATCTGCACTCAAAGTAAATATTTAGTAGATACAAAGTCGCTTTTAATAGCGACTATTTTTAGGAAAATTCTAAATACAATATTCATAAAGAAGATAAGGCAGTTTTGTTTTTCTTTTATGGTATCAAGCAATGAGATAGGCAATTCAAAGGGTCCTCGATAAATGGGTATTAAATCCATTTTGCGGAAACCCAAAAATACCGTTCTTGAGCATTTATGCTTTGGTATGGCTCCCACTCGCTTGGGAATTTTTTAAAAAGATTCCCATTTTGTGTATTGATCCCTGCATCCACAGAAAAATGATTAGTTTTTGAGTGAAACTACTCTGTGTTGACCTTCTTCGATCCTTGGTTTTCTCCTCACCATCTTTTAGGTGCCCCTTCATGTTGGTACCTCCACCCCAGCTCCTTGCTCTAATAGACGTCTAGCCAATCAATAAGTAAACAATTTGTATAGATGTTTGCAATAAGTTTTAATTTTAGGAAATAGTTTCGAAAGTTTCTAAAAAACTTTAGAAAATCTCTGTCAGTCATGTCATGTACTAGTTCAACAAACATCTTCCTCTTGGTTTTGACTATATCTGATGGAGGATTTTCAAAACCTATCATCATTGTTGGAGGGTTCTTCAAACAGTTCTGCCATAGCCTAAGATTGAGTCTACCTAGACATTGTCGCATCTAGTGACTTCGAAAGTATGACTTTGACCTCTGGTGCTGAGGAATTTGAAATATATTCTAGTGTTTGGTGAAAATTTTGAGTCCTTCCTCAAAATTTCTTCCCCAGTTTAATATTTTTTTAGATGATCTCAACTCGAGAGGATCCAAAGTCTTTGTTGGTGCTCGCTCTCTTTGTTGCATGATGATCTTTATCATTATGAATTTTTGGGATTCCTTCTCAAAAATTTTGCCCCAGTTTCCATTTCCTGGGGTTATATGACCAAGCTATTAGGGTGCCTACGTATCCCGTTGAAGAAGGAATCAGGTCAAACATAGTTAAGGACTGTGCTAGGGATATATAGAAAAATATAATGGGTTGTTTATGACCAAAGACGATATAGGCCTCTTACGTATCCCTTTTTTGGGAATTCAGGTCGTCACTTAGTTCATACATGGAATAAAAGGATAAATTGTCCTAAGGGATTGAACGAAGCCAACGTAGGCTGCCTACGTATCTCTTTCTTGGGAATTCAGGTCAAATATAGGTCGTAATGAAAGGTAAAGAGATTCTAGGAAATTACACATCATAAAAGAGATACTATCATAAAGGCGATTACATATAAGCCAAGTAAACGAAAACTAGAACATCCTTCAAACATAGTACTGCTTTACCGCATCAGAATTGTGTGCACTTCTGAACACTAACACTTGTTTCTCTGATTTCGTCATGATCGCCTAGGTTGACTATTCCTGTTTCACTCAATTCGGGCTTCTCTCAGTTTTCAAATTCCTCTATATCTTTCACTAACTGCTCCTCATCACCTTTTTTCTGTTCATCATCATTTTCTTTTACTTTGTTCGTCTAACCCTTGACATGACATGACATTGGCAGTTTTATAAATTATTTCTATGAAAATAAACCATGTTAGATGATAAGAAGATAATAAAAGACAATAATATTTCAAAACATCATCCTAAATAAAAGGAGGCCTTTTCACTGAAATTGAGAGATAACATAAACTATGGTTCATGACCTGCATAAATGCAGGCCCATGCCTTTTTGAAAGCTGCAAAATACAAAAAAAAAAATCTGGCATAACAGGGTGGATCATGGGGCCTCCTCCATATAATTACCAATTTAAAACGACTAGTAATTTCCCTTTTATCTACCATGATGGGCAACAAGTTATAAGAGGGGTGGAGGTCTAGTTTAGCAAAGTCTCTCCTTGTGCAACCTTCCTCGCCCAATCAAACTTTGAGAAATCCTATGGTATATAATTGCATCGCTTAAACCTATTTCTTATCCCATCCCTAATACTATCATTATTTGACATCTCACGCACGGGAAATAACTGGTCCAGGAGTGGCGATGGTTTGTACAGACTCACCTTTGACTTATCTTCAATCTCATCTTCCTTTCTTGGTTGGTACCCTATCCCATGCTTAAATGTTTTTTGTGGGACCATAATGGGCTCAATGATTCCTTCCAAATTCTTACCCAAGACACCCAAGGCAGCCACAACTTTCTCTATATTTTTCACTCCTCCTGTCTTTTTGGAATTTTGTGAATCCACCTTAGTAATAGTCTTGCCAGATACCCATTCGCCTGTTATTTTGGTTATGCTAATCGTGGCTCCCTAGTGATTAGGCAATGGATTACTGGTGACATTTGGTGCTGGTGACTAGATGGTGATGACTTTTTTATCGATCAAGTCTTGAATCCTATGCTTTAAGTTAACGCAATCTTCGATACTGTGCCCTACTTCTCCCGAGTGATAGGCATAATTTTGATCGTCATGATAAAATTGAGAATTTGAATTAATAAGTTTTGGTTGAATAGGCTGTAAATGTCCAGCATCCTTCAATCTTTCAAAAAGTTGGGTGCGACTTTCAACCAATAGCGTGAAGTTTTGGGGAGGTCTTTTTTTTAGGTTTGGACGTGGGAGGTTATAATGATTTTGATTAGTAGAAGGAGGCACTTGATGATAATTTGGAGGAGTTTGGACGTTTGTTCGGTTATTTAACAGGGCGGCTGGAACATAAAACCAAAAATTTGACTATGGAACTTGGTACTAGGGTCAAATATTTGGAAGTGGAGCTTGGTACTGGGGTTTCATATTTAAAAGTGGAGCTTGGTATTGGGATTGGATATTTGAAAATGGAGCTTGGTACTGGGGTTGGGCATAGAATACATGCTGAAAACTTGGTAATGGAGGCAAGGAAAGAATATTCCTAGGCTTGAGTTTCTTCTTCAATTCATCAACAGAATTAGTAGAGGTCGCAGTCACGTCCTCTCTTTTCTTCTTTGAAAATGCAGAAAATTCAGATGATGTTGGGGTTTTGGAAATTTTTCCTGTTCGGATGCCTTCTTCAAATGATTCCCTATTCTTTACCAAATCTGTGAAAGTTCCTCAGACCGCAGATACCATTCTTGTATAAAATTCTCCCTCCTGTGCGTGAGAGAAAACCGATACCATTTTTTTCTCACACATGAAAGGTTGTACTTTAGTAGCTTCTTTTCTCCAACGAAAGGCATAGTCTCGGAAATACTCATCATTCTTCTGTTTGATTCGGTCTAGTGAGTATCGGTCAGGAACTATCTTAATGTTAAATGCGAATCTATTGAGAAAACCTTTAGCCAATACCCTCCAACTAGACCATCTTTTCAGTTCTTAAGACGTGAACCAATCTAAAGCTTCACCACCTAAGCTTCGGCTGAATAAACGCATCAATAATGCCTCATTTCTTCCTACCCCAACCATCTGATCATAATACCTTCTTAGATGGGCCATTGGATTTCTGAACTGTTGAATACTTTAAATTTAGGGACCTTATATCCTTCTGGTAGATCTATTCCAGGGTGAACACATAGATCATCGTAACCTAGACCATCATTGTCCCCCGCCCCATGAGATTTCTTTATCTTCATAATCTCATCATTCATAGACAACAACTTTATTTCATGCCTGGTTCTCCACTCTTTTTCCTTCTCCTCGTAATGGTCTATCTCGAGATTAGGAAAAGAATTGTAGATGTCAGGGGATATGATAACATGAGGAGGATTTTGAAAGGTAGCTTGATTTTGAGGATGAAAGGAGGTTGGTAGGTAGGTAGGGAGGACATTTTGGAAATTATAAAAGTTTTGTGGAATTTGAGAGTAGTTTGGTGGTATCTGAGCAGGATTTTGCGGATTTGGAAATGAATTTTGTGGATTCGGAGATGGATTTGGTATATTTGGGGGTTGACTTTGCAGACTTGGGAGAAAATTTTATGGGTTTGGGAGAGAATTTTGTGGATTTAGAAGCGAATTTTGTGGATTTAGAGATGGGTTTTGTGAGGTTTGGGATGGATTTTACGGATGGTAAGCATCTGGGTTATTTTCTCAATTGGTGTTTTGGACAAGTTGATGAGCGGAGATGGACGATATGTCATTTGGATGATCCCCGAGAATAGGCATACTGAGGGAAGGGATTTGGAGTAGAGTCCCATGTCTTCCCAGAGTGGGAGCATTGATAATGATGGCCAGATTAGCCAAATCTCGAGTATAGTTTATTTCCCCCTGAAGCATTTCCAATTTTCTCGTGAGTTCAGCAATCATCTCATTTTTTTCCGCTATTACATTATCCCTGATGGCCAATTCATTTTCCTCATTATTTCTAGTCATATTTGTATAATGGTTAGGGGATGGGATCATATGCGCTTTTGATTGGATGAAGTAAGGATGTTCTGCCATCTTATTTCAACACGGAGTAATTTTCTGTTATCTATAAAGTAAAGTAACTCAAAGGGAGATGTGTTAGTTCACATATGTGATAAGTAATGCAAGATATTTGACAAGAAGTAACCATATAGAGTTATTTATGTCATTGCTAAACTGATCCAGGGAGCATAGTGGATAAATTTGTATTTGATTCAAACAAGCGCACATAAACACATAAGACAATTATATCACATAAAAACTTTATAATAACGCATATCCTAACTAAGGTGACCCTTTTGAGCCAAGGGTTTAGGCTTGACGAATTTTGAAGAAAATATGTGCCTTTTTAAAGCCAATCCATTATCCCCCCAATTTCATAGATCTACATAAATGATATAAATGCCCATAAAGGTTGCACAAAATGGATACAACCTTTAGGCAAAAGGAAATAACATGATAAAAAGAATGATGTCCCGTGCAGGGGATTGAAAATACTAATTCCCAAATGCTTCTTCTACAGGTCTTCGCCCTCTTAGATTTTTCCACTTCTTGTTATTGGTGACATCCGTGGACGATCAATCAATTTCCGTATAACTGTGCTCTTGATGCAACCATCCAAATCAATTAATTTCTCGCTTGGCATGCTTCAATTCCTTCCTCAATTGGTGTACGGTTAAGGCATCCTTACACGAAAGCAAGTAAAGCAAGCCCTCTCCCGACCCCCAAAGGATATAGGATTGGATTAAACAAACATATATTTCTTTAACACATAAATAGGGTTCGTCTATAATTAACTCGGGGTCAATAGATGCAGGGAAAGTTTTCTAATGGGCCCAATAACCACTCGGGTATTGGGTCATCCTAGGCTCATGTCTAAAATAAGGTTTTGGTTTAGCTCTATCCTAGGTGTCTAGAGTTGGTTTGAACCAGGTTCCCAAGTGGACGACTTGGGTTTGGAAATACAAATAGCTATCAGAAGACTCATGTGCTAATAAATCATTGTATTTCCAGCACCTTATTTGGAATTGAACAACAGGGGACGGGAAATCCACGAAACCCCAAAACAATTTAATAAATCAATGTAGGATTATGCTATAAGATGCAATAATTAAATAACACAAAATCAAAACATATAAACACGTAAACAGTTAATCAAAATACGAAATCAAATATTTGGTTAGAACCTAGTTAAATAATTCCCCAGCAGAGTCGTCATTTTTATTTTGCGGAAATTTTGAATTTTGAAGAGTCACCACTTAATTTTGAAAAGGAATTAAGAAACCTTTAGGAAATACTTTAAACGGTCCAAAATAGATAAACCGTTTAAAATATGAAGATTCTGAGTAAGCAGTTCCTATTAATACTCCTGGATGGTTGTTAAGGCACCAAGAGTATCTGCAAACTTGCGGTTATCCGGACTATTTGAAAATTATCTTTGACTAACTTTGAAAAGACAGAAGTTGATTTTTTAAAAAGAAAGTGATTTTAGGAATATTTTTATGTTTATGCAAAACTAGTGTTTTAGAGACTTAACTAGGGATTTAACCAGGTTCATAATAACACAAAGAAAACAAGCATAAAGAAGAGGAGGAATGGGAGAAATTAAAGGACTTAGGCCATTGGGCCCAAATTGATAAACTCTGGCCTAACCTAATGGGGTGTTCTGCCCATAACCTATCCTAAACTATTTTCCTCGAACCTTTGACTCAAGTTTTACTTCACCTATATAAAGTACAACTTTGTCTTCGAGGCCCAAATAAATGATTAACTAAATATATAAATACATAAATAAATAACTGAAAATAAATAAAGCAATAATAAATAAATAAAGGAAAATAAGACTCTTTGAGTCTCCTAGGTACTTCAATATAGGGGGCCTTTGGATCCATTTTTCTTCTTCAGTCTTCTTGCCGCAGTAAGCCTCATGATCAAATTTTGGACTTGATCTAATTGTTAACTCGATAGAGATGGTGGGCCTTAATATCCCATGATGACTATGAAAAAAGTAAAGAGTCCATGTATGTCTCTAAAATGGATTGATGCAAAGAAAAAGATGAAGGAATTAATACATGTTCACAAAAATGAATTATTCGGACAATAACGAAACATGAATCAAACTCATATATAAGGAACAAATACGGAGGCCACAAGGAACGGTAATGAAAGTTTAGACAACAACAACAACATGCCTCGTATATTGACACCAAGTAGGGCCTGGGGAGGTTAAGTGTACACAGTCTATACCACGACCTCACATGTGAGATAGAAAGGTTGTCTCTGATAAACCCCCATCTCAAACTAGAAAAGAAGAATACAATCTTTATAATAAATTTGTACAACTGAATGTTGACAGATCTTTCAAGAGTAGCCCACTAAATGGCTTTGGGAAACTTATAATCATACATAACAAAAACCTTTCTTAATAGGCATAGAGAAGGCTAAATACTGCTGTTTTAGAACACAAATTCCAGCGAATAACGGACATGCACTGATAACAAGGTACTAAACAGGATTCTCTCCAAATGGTTATTTTCATTCATTAAATTTCTAACACAAAAAAAGAGTTCTACTTAAGGTAAAATTCACCAACATAAGAGAGTTATACAAAGCTACAGTTGAACCTAGAACCTCCATGGAAACAAGTCGCAGAATAAGAAGACTAAAGACAATGATAGCAGCAATCAGGAATTCAAAACCTTTAGTCTAGAAAGACATCCTAAGTCTAGTTTTAACATAGCTAGATAGTCAATTAAATTATAATCACCGAAGAACTTGGATCTCTTGCATATCTAACAATTGAACAAAAATCAACGAATCCAAAGGTGGCACACATCAGCGCTTAAAATAAACAAGCAGAGATATAGTTTCATGGACAGGCCTAAAAAAAGTCCAATACTTTAAGGCTTCAACATATATTATATAAGGAAACACAACTAGATCATGAAAGACAAGTAACATCTAAGTTATGAAACAAGTTTCAATGGAAAAATTTGAATTGTTTGACGACCTCAAGAAAGCATAGACTAAAGATGAACCCGTAACATCAACAAATTCAACATAAAAAACCTATGGCTTGCCAAATCCAATCTACAGCGAACATCCTATCAACTAAAGAAAACTATACTACAATAAGAATGACGAAGAAGAATTACGAGAAAGGTAAAGTGTCGGAAGTTTACCTCTTTTAGAGCAGCAAAACAAGACTCGAGCCTTTAACGAATCTTCTTCGTCACCACCGAAAGCTAAATAACCTTAAAGAAAAACTAAGAAAAAATTCAGTTAAAATTTTCCTTACTCAAAAATTTCAATATTTGCTACTCGGGGGTTCATTTTCCCTCCCAATACTTCTTCCCTTAGCTCAACAGGAACCCTTTATATAGGAGGGATTTGGGAGATCAAATCCCCTTTCCATCGTTGTGGGAAAGTTATTCTAAGGGAATTTTAGGAATAAAAAAAAGGAAAAATTCAAAATTTAAAGAAGGGATAATGGGATAAATTGTAATCGTATGAAAATTGTACAATTTTGAAACGGTTGGTGCTGAGTTGGGCGGGTTCGAGTCGGAATCTGGTTTTGAATTAGGTTGCCCTTTTGGGGATTTTGTTATTTGCAGAAAAAGTTGTTGTTGGGTTCACTTCCAGAGTAGGGTCGTTGGATATCGGGTCGGATCTGGGTTCATTGTGGTGGTTTGTTGCTATGCTGTTGGTCATTATTCGCCAGGTTTGGGTCGCTGATCCGGGTTGCGAACGGGTCGGCGATTTGGAATTGTTGGTAGATTTTTTGTTGTTGTCAGTTTTTTTTGTTGTTTGTATTATCGTAGTTTTTTTTATAGTTGTTGTTGTTATGTGAAGAAACAGATAGTGGGTCGGACCGGATCAGGAGAAAGATAGTGGGCTAGATGTTTAAAATGCAATTGAATTGCTAATTAGTTTTAATTGTTTGGGTTGGTGAATTGAAACAAGAAATGGGCTGAAATTGGGGTTATTTAATAGATAACCCCAATTAAATTAGGAGTTAGAGAAATCCATTTAAATTTTAGCCAAATTGAAAATCAATCGGCTAATTGCATTGCAATTAAGGCCCAATTGATTTCAATTATAGCCAAATTTAATAGATTGGCCAAATTAAACCGAAATTCGATACAAATTAATACCTCACTTAATCTCGAGCTTCTTGATTTAATAAAATCAAACACATATTTATCCAAATAAATTATATTTAAATTAAGATTTTAATCATTTGAATTTATTTTCATAAATAAGCTTTAATTAAAATCCGATATCTCATAAATATTTAAGTAACCAAATTATATAATTTTGTATAATTGAATACGATAATATATAATCGCTGCTTAAAATCACAAAATTACCTAGATAAATACTTCGAAAAGCTTTTATTAAGAGAAAATAACTGTCACAATTTATTAAAAATCAAAGAAACTTAGGATTAAATTTATTCGTGGAGGGAAAAAATTAGGTGTCAACAGTTAAAATCCGTGATCTCTAAATCCACAAGATCAACTGGAGTAACTTTTTGAGACACTATAAACGGGTAGTTCCTGTATACCCATCGTGCTACAATATAGGCACCCACTAGATTAGACACTGAGAAAGTCTCTACTACAATTTTAGGACTAACTCCGAAGTTGAGTTCTATGTAAGGAGTTACAAATGACAAAGAAGCCCATGGATATAGCAAAGCATAAACATGTAAATGGTAAACTTGTAACGTACTAGTGACCACGTCACGAGAACTTTCCTGATCTTATCTAGACTGAAGTACATAGATTCTGTTTGGGCATTGCCCACTGGTGGCACTGGAAGTGGTACCCTGCTGAGTAAGGAGACCGGACTAAGCTGAGGGATGATTATATTGACTCTATGAACCAACCTGAGGACACTCTTTGATTCTATTACTTGGTTTGCTATACCTGAAACATATATCGCTACCAGCTCTGCAGGCATCTTGATAGTTTCTTCCACATTTCAGACAAAAAGGATTTGTTTGGGCACTGTTAACACTACCCTGAGATTTTGAGCCTGGCTCCCTATCCTTATTACTATTTCTAAATTTAGGCACGGGAACACTAGCTGAAGATGGGTCTATGGATAAAGATTTTAGGTGGAACTGAAGACGGTTACCACCTTCTGACCTTGGCTGATTAAAATTAAAGCTTTCTATTCTAGCCCTCTTGTTCTCCCTTTCTTTATCCATAGTTTTCTGCTCCTCAATCTGTTGAGCATGGACCATCAGCCTAGTCAATTCCATCTCCATAATCAGCCTTGCGGTCCTACACTCCTTGACCACACTATCATACATGCTAGAAATGAACTTACTCATCTTAGACCTGCTATCATCTACCACATGAGGAATATATCTCGCTAACTGAGTAAATTTAAGGGAATACTCTTTCACACTCATGTTGTCCTATTTCAGGTTGATAAAATCCAACACTTAGCGTCTCCCAATTCCATTGGAAAGAACCTATCTAAGAAAGCAGTAGCAAACTTTTTCCTATTCTATAGGCCCTACATCTGTGCCCCTTTCTACTTTCGATTGCTTAAACCATGTAAGATCCACATCCTGCAACTAATAGGCAGCTAACTCAGCACTATCACTAGAAGTTACCTCTATGATATTCGTTACCTTCTACACCATGTCAGAAATTATTGTGGGTCTTCTTCAGACTTAGACCCCAAAAATGAAGAAGGGTTCATTCGAGTGAAGTCCCAAATTCTAGCTGTAGCAGTATTGGCCACATAGTTGTCCTGAATAGTAGTCGGTCGATCATTCTGAGTTTCCACAGAATGGGCTAGAGTGGTGAAGGCTGCTCTGAATTCTGCGTAAGAAACAGGCTCATTCTGAGGATCTGCCTAAACGCATATCGATGCTGGATGGCTCTCAGTTCTTCTTTCGTTAGTCATTTTGGGAGGCATGTTCTATAAATAGAAGGAAAAGTTGAATTAGACAGAGAGTTTAACTTGAGCACATGCTCATTCGCACGATATGAACACTAAAAGATAGGAAATTTTTCCAAAATGCCTCATAGCCTCTTGTCCATAAGTATGGAGCGCTATACACCAATGCGCAAGACTCTACTTGACACAACTTTCAGACTCCCTAGAAAATTGTAGAACCTTAGGCTTTGATACCAAATTTGTAATGCCCCGGGTCTACAACCTGGACGTTACACAGTGCTTACAGTCTTGAGGGACCACAAGCTAACCCATGATCTGGTACCTACTGTGAGCTCTGAGTAATAATACTAAAATATATGCAGAAATTAGGCTGAGAATGCCATAAGTTTCATAATCTAAAAACAAATACTGAATGTTTATAATAATACTGAAAAAAACTAAACATCTATCTTAAATAATTATTCAACCCTAGTCTGGAAAGAGGATGACTTACCCTACGCTGGCTACGTAGTTATGTAACTCAGGGATTGCTACTAAGGGTCAAACCTTTGACTGATAGGAATGCCCCCATCCCTGGGTTCGCTCGGTGCTGAATCCTACTCCCAACAGAAATGACACTGGAACATATCATTACTGGACTGGTTTGACTGAACTCACATTGATCATGAAGACTAACTGAAACCTAATTTCTTGACCTTACTGAGACTATTCTGTAACAATTATGATCTAAGTAATCAGCTAGATTTCGGGTATTAAATACCTCCGGGACTCGATAGCATCATAATAAAGCATAGCACAATCTTGAAAGCATAACATTAGTCAATTTCTCACATTTCATTCAATGAGACATTTTTATTAAATACTTTCATGGAATGAACTTGTACATGGGTGGGAACACATGATAACATGTCATGATTTCATTATTCAATTCATATGAACATTCCATCAAATACTTGGTAAGCACAATTAGTGCACATGATTATGACAACGTACAAACATCATGAGTACAACTTCAAATTCCAATTTCAAGGGTTTTGTCATGGGAATTACATCAATAAACATGCATGTTGTTTGTGTTCATTAAACTTACAATTAAATCTTGAATTGAAAATCCATACAACACATAAACATGAATACAATCCAATTTGAGCATGTAATTCATAAATCTGAAAACTTGAGATTTTAAAAGGAGTTTTTGAACTCCAAGGGTGAAAGAAAACACAAGGATGAACACCTAACATACCTGAGTAATTGAATTCTTGAAGTTTCTTGGAAATTTTCTTGAGAATTGAACTTGATTCTTGAAGGGTGGGGTTTTCTATTTGAGAGAGAATATTCTTGACTTTAGAGAATTTGAATAAAATATTGATTAATTAGGTTATTAGGGCATAAATCTTGTGTTTAGGACTGATTAGGGTCATGGAAAAAGACCCAATTTCCCTTGAAAAGAATTAAATTTTCATCACTAAAAATCCTAATTTTGGCAATCACCGCAATGCAGTGGCATCATGGTGAGCCACTGTAAGTTGGATGAAATTTTTTAAAAATGTACAATTGTAAAAATGGACTTTGGCACGACACGGTGGAATCGCATCGGGCTACTAGAAATTGACAATTATAAAATGGCACCTTGGAACGATGCGGTGCTATCACAGTGCCTTACTGGAAAATGACAAATGGGAATTGGAACTTAATCGTAATGCGATGGAATCATGGTGATTCACTATAAACTGACGAATGCCATTGGCCTATCACCGCGATGCAATGGTATCGCGGTGGCCTACTGCCTAAAAATAAAATTGCCATAAATTCTTACTCAGTTATCGGATTAAGGAGAATTTTATATCGTTTGAAAAATGGTTAAATTTCCTACACTTTGGTAAGTCTTCAACTGGAAAATTCTAAGTATATTGAAAGTCAGATTTAGGAACTCTCGTACACTAAAAGCTAAACTGGTTTAGGAATGTATGGGGTATTACAGTTGTATTTATGTTTGTGTGGTTGTATGGGTTTCAGTTCAAGATTTAATTATAATTTCCATGAACTTAAGATAGCATGTATGTTGTTTACCATAATTCCCATGTTAAAACCCTTGTGATTTGCAAGTTTAAGTTGTAGTCATGATGCTTATGTGGTTCATTATCATGTGCATTAATTATGATCCCCAAGTGTTTGTTAGAATATCCATGTAAATTAAATAGTGTAAACATGACATGTTATCATGTGTTCTCATTCATCTATAAGTTCATGACCTCTAAGTGTTTGACAAAATGTCTTAGTGAATAAATTGTGAATAATTGATTATTGCTATGCTTTCAAGATTTGTTTTGTTTTATTATTGATGCTATCGAGTCCTGGGGATATTTATTACCTAAAATCTATTTGTTTACTTAGTTACAGTATTTATAGAATTATCCTAGTAAAGGTCTAGAACAGTAGTACTCAGTCAGTAACAAAACTCAATAATCTTAGTCTAGTTCAGTCAGCCAGCACGATCAGTGTCAGTTCAGTCAAGCCTAGTACAGTCTAGTGATTAGTTCAGTGTCGATTCAGTTAGGAGTACGATTCAACACCGAGCTAACCCAAGGATGGAGGCATTCCTGCTAGAAGAGGGTTTGACCTTTAGTAGCAGTCCCTGTATTATAGAACTATGTAGCCAGCATAGGGTAAGTCGTCCTCCTGCCAGACTAGGGTTGGCGCCATTATATATATATTTCATAAGTCTTCTTTCCAGATTAGGTTTGACCCAGAATTATTAGTATCCCGTGGCAAGATGCTAACACCTTTCCAACTAGGGTCACAGGTTGGACCCCAAATCAGTCTATACTAGAGTATGTCGGTTAGATGAACACTTCCATAGTTACAGTTTCAATCTCAGTATGTAGTAACGAACTCAGTCGGTTCTACAGAACCATGTCTATCAGTTATCAGTTACTCAGCCATTAGAATTTGATAATCAGTTTTAGTATTATCTCAGATACATGATATATATATATATATATGTATATGTGTAGTATTGCATATTCAACATGTTCAGTAGTTACAGTTTTGCATGTACTCTCATCCAGTTACTTTATGATGTTCATTCAATAAGTTATCATATCATGCATATGAACCCATGTATATCAGTGTTACCTCATTTAACATACTAGTACATTTTACGTACTAATGCATACTCTCTTTTTTGCACTATGTAGTTTCATATCATAGGTTTGGTCGCTCAGGGTCTTTACCATACTTAGTAGATTAGGATATCAACGACAAATTCAGTAGTGAGTCCTCATCCATTGAGGATATTATTTTATTTTATCAGATTTAGTATGTTCAGTAGTCGGGGTTAGTTGGGACATGTCCCATCAATTTCACATTCGGACAGTTAGAGGCTTTCGGACTAAATTACTTCAAATAGATGTTCAGTATTTTTAGTATTATTATCAATAGTCAGTATTTTTTTTATTTTATAAACATTATGGTATTTTCAGCCTAACTTCTGCATATATTTTCAGTATATTATTCAGTGCTCATAGAAGGTACAAGTCATGGGTTAGCTTGAGTCCTTCAGGGTCGTAAGCATCGTGTGTCATCCAGGGTGTCGACTTGGGGTGCTAAAAAATTGGTATCAGAGCCTAAGGTTCTAACGAGTCCTAGGAAGTCTAAAAGACGCATCAAGTAGAGTCTTGTGCATGGGTATATAGCGCGCCATATTTATGGACAAGAGGCTATAAGGTATTTTTAGGAAAAATTCCCTTCTTTCTGTATTCATGTCGTGTAAGTAAGCATGAGATCAAGTTAAACTCTTTGTCTAATACAATTTTCCCTTCCGTTTATAGTACATGCTTCCCAAAAGGACCAACGGAAGAAGAATTAGAAACTAGCCAACACCTTCGCCCGTTTAGAAAGATCCCCTATGTTTATCATGTAGAATTCACAGTAGTTTTCACCACTCGAGCCCATTCTATGGAAGCCCAGAATAAATGTTACGTTGTTGTTTAGGCTAACCCAATGGCCAATACTACTATAGCAAAGATTCAGGACTTCACCCGAATAAACCCTTCTTTATTTTCAGGGTGTCTGAAGAAAACCCATAGGAATTCCTTGACATAGTGAAGAAGGTAACATGCATTATGGGGGAAACCGCTAGTAAGAATGCTGAGTTAGATGACTATCAGTTGCAGGATGTGGCTCATACATAGTTTAAGCAGTGGAAGGTAGATAGGGGCACTAATGCAGGGCCTATAGAATGGAAGGAGTTCACTACTGCCTATCTAGATAGGTTTTTTCTGTTAGAATTAAGAGAGGATAAGGTGTTAGAGTTTATCAACCTGAAGCAGGGCAACATAAGTGTGAAAGAGTATTCCCTCAAGTTTACTCAATTGTCCAGGTATGCTCCTTATGTGGTAGCTGATAGCAGATCTAAGATAAGAAATTTTGTGTCTGGTGTATCCAATAGTGTGTTCAAGAAGTGTAGGACCATAATGTTGAATAAAGAGATAGACTTTTTTAGGTTGATAGTCCATGTTCAACAGATTAAGGAACATAAAACTAAGGAGAAAGGGAGGGAGAACAAGAGGGATAGAGCAAGTAGCTTCAACTTCACTCAACCTAAGTTAGAGGGTGGTAATTATCCTTAACTTTGCCAAAAATCTTCAATCCCATCTCTGTCCTCAGCCAGTTCTCTGGTGCCTAAATTTAGAAATGGTAAGAAGGATAGGGCACAATCTCAGGGAAGTGTTAGCATTGCTTAAACAAATCCTCTTTGCCAGAAGTATGGCAGAAACTATCAGGGTGTCTATAGAACTGGCAGTGATGCATATTTTGGATGTGGCAAGCCAGACCATATGATTAGAAAGTGTCCTTAGGTGGGTTCACAGAGTCGGCATAATCATCCCCCCAGCTCAGTCTGTTCGCCCATCTCAACAGGGTGCCACTTCTATTGCCACCAGTAGGCAACACCCAAATAAACTCTATGCACTTTAGTCCCGACAAGATCAAGAAAGTTATCCTAATATGGTCACTGGTATGTTACAAGTTTACCATTTGCATGTTTAAGATTTTCTAGATCCAGGAGTTTCTTTGTCCTTTGTAACTCCTTATATTGCTATTGACTTCAGAGTCAGTCCCAAAATCCTAGCAGAGCCCTTCTCAGTCTTTACCCTAGTTGGTAAATCTATCATAGACCAATGGGTATACAGGAAATATCCGGTTATGATGTCTCAGAAAGTTAATTCAACAGACTTAGTAGAGTTAGAAATGATGGATTTTGATGTAATTCTCAACATGGATTGGATTCATTCATGCTATAGTTTAGTTGATTGTAGAAAGAGAGTTTTCTATTTTTAGTTCCCAAATAAACCTATCCTAAAATAGAGGGATAGTACTTCATCACTTAAGGGTCAACTTATTTCATACCTTAGAGCGAGAAAAATAATATCCAAGAGGTGTGTCGATCACCTTGTGTGTATTATAGACTCTAGTTCCAAGACTCCTCACCTTGAGTCAATTATAGTCACAAGTGAATTCCTAGATGTGTTTTTCGAAGATCTTCTCGGAGTTTCGCCCAAAAGGGAAATTGACTTTAGAATAGACCTTTTTCCTAATACTCAACATATTTCTATGCCACCAAACAGAATGGCTCCAACTGAACTTAAAGAGTTGAAGGAACAATTAAAGGATCTCCTAGATAAGGGATTCATTAGGCCCAATGTCTCTCCGGGGATGCACCAGTTCTATTCATACGAAAGAAAGATGGTTCTCTTAGAATGTGTATTGACTACCGTCAGTTGAACAAAGTCACCATCAAGAACAAGTATCCACTTCCTATAATTGATGACTTGTTTGAACAAATTCAGGGGGCCAGTTACTTCTCTAAGATAGACCCCAGACCAGTCTATCATCAACTCAGAGCCAGAGAATATGACATTCTGAAAATAAATTTAAGAATTCGGTATGGTAACTTTGAATTTCTAGTCATGTCATTTGTTCTTACCAATGCTCCTGCAACTTTCATGGACTTGATAAGCCATTGTTTAAGTAGTACTTAGACACGTTCTTCATAGTCTTCATTGATGAAATTCTTTTTTACTCTCGCAATGAAAATGATCATGCAAACTATCTCATAATAGTATTACAAACTCTCAGAGACCATCAGTTTTTTGCCAAATTTAGTAAATGAAAATTTTGGATAAGGTCAGTAGCTTTTATTTGTCATATAGTTTTTGTTGATGGCATTAGAGTTGATCCACAAAAGACTAAAGTAGTGAGAAACTGTCCTAGACTCATCTCTCTTTCAGATATTAGGAGTTTTTTGGGTTTGGCTAGCTATTATTGATGGTTTGTTAAAGGATTTTCATCTATTGCATATCCCATATACAAAATAACCCATAATAAAGTCAAATTACAGTGGTCAAATTATTGTGAAAGAGTTTTCACTAGTTGAAAACTCAACTCACTACAGCCCTAGTTTTGACTTTGCCCGTCGGTTCAGATGGATTTATTGTTTATTGTGATGCTTCCTGAGTTGTCTTGGGGTTCATTTTGATACAGAGGGGTAGGGTTGTTGCCTGTTCCTCTAGACAGCTTAAACCCCATGAAAAGAATTATTCCACCCATGATTTAGAGTTAGCAACTATTGTGTTTGCCTTAAATATTTGGAAGCACTATTTGTATGGGGTGCATGTTGATGTATTCACATACCAAAAAAGCCTACAGTATGTATTTTCTCAGAAAGACTTTAACTTGGGTCAGAGAAGGTGGTTAGAATTATTGAAAGATTATAGCATGGGTGTTTTATATCATTCGAGCAAGGCCAATATAATGGCAGATACCCTTAGTAAGTTTTCCATGGGTAGTGTTACTCACGTTGAGGATAGTAAGAAAAAGTTAGTGTAGTAAGTTCATCAGCTTGCCAGACTAGGTGTCCTTTTGGTTGATTCGGTCGAGGGTAGTGTTTGGGTAAAGAATAGTTTGGACTCCTCTTTAGTTTTTGATATGAAATAAAAGTAGGACAGAGATCCCAGTTTAATTAAGCTAAAAGAGTCAGTCAGAGACCAGAAGGTTAAGGTTTTCTCCTAAGAGGGAGATGGTGTGTTTCTTTGCTAAGGTAGATTATGTGTGCCATGTGTGGATGGAGTGAGACACCAGATTTTTGTAGAAGCACAGGGAGTGAATTACTCTATTCATCCAGGAGCCACTAAGATATAGAGCAACTTACGGGAAGTCTATTAGTGGAGCGGGATAAAGAGAGATATTGCAGATTTTATGGCTAAGTGCTCCTTATGTCAGCGGGTTAAGATTGAGCATCAGAAGCCTAGTGGGTCTATGCAGGAGTTCAGTAGTCCCACTTGGAAGTGGGAGGAAGTGAATATGGATTTCGTGACAGGCTTACCTCCTACTCATCGACAATATAAACCAATTTGGGCCATTATGGATAGGATAACCAAATTAGTCCATTTCTTGCCAGTTCATAGGTCAATTCATACCTCTCATTCAGCCGAGGACTATGCCAGGCTCTATATTATAGAGTTGGTTAGGTTGAACGATGTCTCGTTATCCATCATTTTAGATAGAGATACGTAGTTCACCTCTCACTTTTGGAAAGCCTTCCAGAAGGATCTTGGTACCTAAGTTCACCTCAATACAGTCTTTCACCCTCATACAGATGGTCAAGCAAAAAGCACCATTTAGACTTTAGAAGATATGCTGAGAGCGTGTGTTGTTGACTTTAAGGGTAGTTAGGATGAACACTTACCTTTGATTGAGTTTACGTATAATAACAGTTATCAGTCCAGTATTCAGATGGCTCCATTTAAGCCTTTTTATGGGAGAAGATATAGATCTCCCATTGGTTGGTTTAAGGTAGGAGAGGCTAGAGTAGTGGGGCCTGACTTGGTGTTTGATTCTTTAGAAAAAGTGCAGTTAATCAGAGAGAGATTTAAGATAGCTCAGAGCCAACAGAAATCTTATGCAGGTGTGAGAAGAAAAGATCTTGAATTTAAGTTTGGTGATTATATGTATTTGAAAATCTCTCCCATAAAAGAGATTAAGAGGTTATGTAAGAAGGGAATGCTTAGTCCATAATATGCTGGTCCTTACAGAATTCTGAGTTATTTTGGAAAGGTAGCCTATGAACTTGAGTTTCCTGCAGACTTAGCATCAATGCACCCAGTGTTTTATGTCTCCTTGCTAAAGAAGTATATTGGTGACCCAACAATTATAGTCCCTATTGAAAGTGTATATGTTCAGAACAGTCTCTCTTATAAGGAAGTCCCAGTTGAAATCCTTGATCGCCAAATTCATAGACTAAGGAACAACGAAGTTTCTTTGATAAAAGTTCTTTTGCGGAATCAGTCCGTTGAGGGAGCTACTTGGGAAGCAGAAGCAGATATGTGAACCAAGTATCCTTACCTCTTCTCCGCAAAGTCAGACTCATCCTAAGGTAACAGTCTTCCTTAGATTTACTCTATTCCATATTTAGTTACAGTTGCACAACATTCTCATATCATTCATGCATTCATGAAATAGTTTTGTCATGTGTCATGTCTCCGTAATTCAGTCATGCTTCAGTTATACATGTCAATGTAAGTACAGTTCCTCAGTTTCTCTCAGTTTATTCAGTCTCATTCGAGGATGAATGTTCCCAAAGGGGAGATATTGTAAGACCCTGCAAAGTCCTAGTCATTTCATTCCTATATAGCATGCCAAAAGAGGTACAAGACTTACAAAAAAATTCAGCAAAGTGTTAAGACTTAGAAGCATTTTTAGCCTTCAAATGGGATGATCTTATTTTCAATCCTTATGACCTTAGAATGTAGATTTTTAAGTTGATTCATGATTAGGGATGTCAGTGGGTCATATTGGGTGAGTTTTGGAATTTTGGGATATTGTTAAAGTCTTGTTTGGATGCCCAAAATAGTACATCGATGCAATCAAGCCGCGATGCGTCAGTAATCGCGTTGACAATATCAACACAGCATGTTGTCAATTGCATCGACTCCACCGATATGGTGCGTTAGGAATTGCATCGCTGGGCATATTTTTCTCATTGAACTCTAACTTTCCAAGGGTAATTAGGTCATTTTCCCCTCACCCAATTCTGCTAAAACATGATATTAAGGATCCAAAGAGGCAAATATACTCATATTTTCACAAAATACTCTCAAGAACAAAGACCTAGTTTATTCAAGTTTAATTCCAAGTTCAAAGAAATCCCCAACAATCTTCATGAAATAAACAATCAAGGTATGTTAGGGATTCATCCTTATGTTTTCTTCCACCCTTGGAGTTCAAGAATCCTTTTTAAAACTATAAGTTTTCATATTCATGATTTACATGTGCAAATTAGGTTGTATTCATGGTTGTGTGGTTGTATGTCTTTTAATTCATGATTTAATTATAATTTCCATACACATAAGATAGCATGTATGTTGTTTGACGTAATTCCCATGTTAAAACCCTTAAGATTTGTTAGTTAAAGTTGTAGTCATGATGCTTATGTGGTTCATTATCATGTGCATTAATTATGCTCCCCAAGTGTTTGATAGAATGTCTATGTGAATTGAATAGTGTAAACGTGACATATTATCACGTGTTCTCATTCATCTATAATTTCATGACCTCTAAGTGTTTGACAAAATATCTCAGTGAATAAATTATGAACAATTGACCATTTTTATTCTTACAAGATTTGTTATGTTTTATTATTGATGCTATTGAGTATAGGGGGCATTTATGACTCAAAATCTAGTTGTTTACTTAGTTCAAGTAGTTATAGAATTGTCCCAGTAAACGTCAAGAACAGTAGTACTCAGTCAATAAAAGAACTCAGTGAACTCAGTCTACTTCAGTCAGTCAACACGATCAGTGTTAGTTCAGTCAACCCTAATATAGTCTAGTGATCAATTTAGTGTCAATTCATTTAGGAGTAGGATTCAGCACCAAACGAACCCAAGGATGGGGGAATTCCTTCCAGCAAAAGAGTTTGACCCTTAGCAGCAGTCCCTGTATTATAGAACTACATTGCCAGCGTAGGGTATGTCATCCTCCTACCAAACTAAGGTTGACGCCATCATATATATATATTTCATGAGTCTTCCTGCCAGAGTAGGGTTGACCCAGCATTGTTAGTATCCCATGGCAAGGTGCTAACACCCTTACAACTGCGGTCACAGGTTGGACCCCAAATCAGTCTGTACCGGGGCATGTCAGTTAGATGAACACTACCACAGTTACAGTTTCATTATCAGCATACAGTAAAGAACTCATTCAGTTCTATATAACTATGGATATCAGTTATCTGTTACTCAACAATCAGAATTCAGTACTCAATTTTTGTATAATCTCAGATACACGATGTATACATATATGCATAGTATTGCATATTCAGAATGTTCAGTAGTTACAGTTCTGCATGTACTCTTATTTAGTTACTTCATGATATTTATTCAGTCAGTTATCATCTCATGCATATGAACCGATGTATATTAGCCTTACTTCACTTTGCATACCAGTACATTCTGTGTACTGATTCATACTCTTTTTTTTATGTTATGATGTTTCATATCATAGGTTCGGATGCTCAGGGTCCTGAACGTACTTAGCATCTCAGGATATCAGCAACAAATTTAGTAGTGAGACCTCATCCATCGAGGATATTATTCTATTTCAGCAGATTTAGTATGTTCATTAGTCGGGGTTAGTTAGGGACTTGTCCCATCAACTCTACATTCAGACAGTTAGAGGATTTTGAACTAGATTACTTCAGACAGATGTTTAGTATTTTTAGTATTCTATATTTGTTTTTAGTTTACGAACCTTATGGCATTTTTAGCTTAACTTCTGCATATATTTTCAGTACTATTATTCAGTGCTCATAATAGGTACCAGTCATGGGTTAGCTTGTGATCCTTCGGGGTTGTAAGCACCGTTTGACATCCAAGGTGTAGACTCGAGGCATTACAAGTCCCCATAGACAGTTATGGAATTATATGCAGGATCAAAAGTATCCCATCAGTTTCTTTATGTTCCAAAGCATGAAGTATTTCATTCATATTCATGAAAATCGTGCATAAGCCAAAGTCAGATGTGTTTTCAGATCCTTTCTCAAAATCCTATAACAGTATATAATCAAGAGTTAAAAGAATGAACCCAAAAGTTTTGAAATAATAGAGTAGGGATAATGCTTATTGATATTTAGTAGATTATGTATCCATGTGGCTAGTTGTATGAAAGGTGAATCTGTAGGCTTGAAATAGTGTATGCAAGAATTTAAGTATGATGGTGTGGGTGTGCTTAGATAATACCCTTGAGTTTCTAAGTGTGAATATGGATAGTAATATAGTATGTTATGTTCGTACCAGCTATGTTATAAGCTATAAAAAGTTAAGATTTATATATTAGAATGAAGTACCAGCAACATGTCTTACATTTTCAAGTGTAGTCTTTCAGAGTGAGTTCTTATTTATGTGTACTATTATATCTTGGACTCTAGAATATGGTGGTTGTAGTTTAGTTTAGAGTTAATTAAAAGGGTCCAGCATACTTAGAATGGTGGCTTTAAGCTAAGGGGGAGATAATAAAAGAAGTAACCAAATCAGGCTCTCAGATTTTAGTAGTGATGCCAGTGTATTGTAGAACATCAGCAGGGGAAGAAGATGCCCGAACTATTCTTACCTCAGTGAAAAGTTTTGGACTTTAGTTATCACGATATCTTCTCATGCCTTACATGTCAGCTTCATGATCATAGTTCATGTTCATGCACATCATAGAGAATCATGTGCACTTCCAGTTCTTAGTATAAGGAGTTCCAATTCAGTCAGTTGTACAAAAAATATTCCATTAATTTATGAAATCTGAACTCAGGTGATACAACTCATGACTCATGTACTCGCACTTTATAGTATGCTCAGTCCCTATAACTAATGCTACACTCTTAATGACTAGTGAAACTAATATCATGTCGTGTATGTCCTCAGTTTAGATCTCTGTAATGAATTCATGTTGTTTATACTCTATTCCTTAGTCCCCAGTTAAGTGTCAAGTTATGTATAGTATCCTTCTATGCTTCAGAATCTCATGTTCTAACATTTTTATGACCTCTTCTTTTGTAATGATAGTGGTGATGAATAATTGTTTAGATGGGAAGAGCGTAAATGAATCATGTTGGGGAAAGATTGTTGCATGCTTGTTGTATCTCAAGTTATAAGTGTGAAGGATGATTGCGGTAGAACGTTTGATATATGCCATGGTTAGTTAAAATTTTTGTGTGTGATTTTCTTAGGGATAGTGCATGGAAGTTGTTATTGATAGAGGTATTTGATAATATGGGAAAGTTGCTTTGGAGTGTTATTTGCATAAGTTTATATATTGATATAATGATAGACTTGAATGTACTCTTTATATATATAAGTGGGAGAATGAATTTTGCGTTAGTGAATTCCTAGTAAGAGATTGAACTTAGTTATTGAAGTGGTAATAAGAATGATTCTTGAGATGAGAAGTTGTGAAAATGCATGAGGTATTGAATTCATGATTTAGACTAGTGATATATGTAGTACCTTGTCATTTCGAGCTAGGCTTGAACTTAGTGAGAGTATGTAGTTCAACTCAGAATTTAACTAGAGTAATTACATGTACCCATATGAGTATTTTAGAAGGGGGCTAAGTTTGAATTGGGCAGATGCATTGCCTATGGCCTAGTAATTCTACCCCAACTTATGTTTTGTAGACCTATGTTCCATGTTACAGAATTATAGCCATGTTGCGATTCCTTTCTTAGATATCGTATTCAGATCATGCCCAAAATTCTTTAATCCCTAATGTTATTAGAACTTCTTGGAAAGTGCATTGAAGAAATACTCCAGTTGAGCATAAGCTTTCAACATAGTTCAGTTTGTATAACCAACAATTCAGTTTGGAAGTCAAACAGACAAGTTCCTATGGTTTTCTATGTTTTCTATTCATGAGGTAATTCATTCATGCTCATGTAAGTTGTAAATTCAGTTCATTCTATGCATCATTTCTAGCATTCAAATATTTATTCATGATTCAGTTCACAAGTTTTCAATGCATGATTTCGGTTTTCCAAGTATTCCAACTCAAATAGTGTAATATTCTTTGTACAACTTTGGTCTCGTTATCTCATGATTCGTGCTTACATCGCATTAGTTATCACTTCATAGTTCTATATGTATGATTGTATCATGAACATTTCAAGTGTGTTCAAAACTTTCGACATGAATCAACTCCTTACAGTCAATAGAGTCAAGTCAGCTCAAAAATCGGTTTCATAATGAATGTTATAATATTTTAGCTCATCCACATCCTTCATTAACAGACATGTCATGTTTAAATTATTCCACACTTCTATGACTTCAACTAGTTCCTATCCAGCATTCGAGGATGAATGATTCCAAGGGGGAATAATATAACACCTCGTATTTTTGGGCAAGACTTTGAAGCATCGTTCTTACGTGTGTAAACTATAGTCCATAGTTTACTTTAAATTCATGTGTCATGATCTTTATACTAGTGTGTGTGAAGTGCTTTTAAATTGAAAAATGTTCATAGGAATTACTTAGAGCAAAGTTGAGCTAAGAGCCTTTGAATAGTCCAAAGTTTGGTATTCGATTCTACAAGGATCTAATTTGAACATATATAACTTTTGATATACGTAGAATATTGCAGCTCAATGCCCACCAAATTGTACATAATTGAGTTAGCTTTCCAATGATAATAATTTTTCCTTAATTTGATACCCAAGAAAAAAGTTATAGATTTTTTTGTGAGAAGCAGTAAAGGCAGGCGATATACCCGCGCCGTCTTGGTTAGTCCATCGGGATAAAGGAGGAGCCTCGGGGCTTATTCCTACAGGATAAACAGGGCGGAGCCTGGTCAATTCCTTCACTGTTTAATTTTCATAAGGATCAAGGGGTACTTTGGTTGTTTCCCCTCAACCCCAAATGTCAAAGGCGCTAATTAATGCACAAAAAAAAGGAATTATTTGACCATCTTCTTCAAATCAACTCACATAAAAACCCTCTCCTTTCCCCATGAACAAAGTTCAATCCTTTTCTCTCAATAACATTAGGATTCAAATTAAATTTCAAGATTTTTTCAAGAATCCATCTAATTAAGGTATGTGGAATTTCATCCATGGGTCCTCTTTAACCCAGGAGTCCAAGAACCATTTTGGATTTAAATTATAAGTTTTACATGTTTAAGTTGAACTATCTCTATGAATCTCTTGTTAATTCAATTTCATGGTATGATTATAAGCTCTTTCAAGTGGAATGAGTCATATCATGTTTTTAATGATGTAATTTCCATGTCATGTTCAGTTGATTCTGGATAAATCCCCAAGTTATGGATTTAAGATGAAATCCTATTTTTTCCTTGTGCTTAAGATATTCTCATGTATACATTTATGATTTTCATATGTTTGATGAAATGCCCATGGTTGGGTCTTTAAACCATTGTCACTTATTATAGAATTTCAAGTTTTATATCATATTTTATAATCATTCAGTGTTGGTGGGTTATGAATACCCGATACCTTGTGATTTATTAAATTTAGTTTTTCAAGTACTCATACAGTTAATCTATAACTCTTATCAGTATACTTATATGTTTATAATCATGTTGAGCATGTCTTTTATGTAATAATGTTCACCCGAGTTCAGTCCATTACATTATCTGTGTCAGTTCAGTTGGGAGTAGGATTTAGCACCGAGCGAAATCGAGGATGAGGTCTCACCTGATAGTAGAGGGTGTGACCCTTAGATGCAATCCCTGAGTTATAGAACTATGTATCCGGCATAGGTTAGAGATGTCTTCCTACTAGATGAGGGTTAACAAGGTGTGCACCTGCGAGTTAAGGGTGGCACATATCTCATTAGAGCACCTGCCAGTTGAGGGTGACTCCTTAGTCCTTTGGGACACCATTTTAGTAGATCCACACAGCCAGTGTTACTAACCATGGCATGGTACTGACACCCTTCAAAATAGGGTTATAGGTTGGACCCCGATTATCTCACATTGGGGCATGTCGGTTATATGATACCTCCCACATGTTTGGTCAATATTCAATGTATTTTCATTTCGGTTTTGCTTGACTAAGTGTACAGACTTGACTAAGTGTACAGACTTTCAGATGTTCAGTTATATATTTCCTGTCTTTCAGAAATACAAATTGTCTCAATGACATAACAGATATACACTTAGTCTTGCATTCTTAGATATTATAATTTTTACGCAGTCATGCTCAGTTATCTTATGTTATTCAGTTATTCCTTATCTCATATGTATAGTACCCCACAATTTCAGTCTAGTTATTCAAACTAACTATAGTTCAGTTTTACAACACCAATATTCAGTTACTAGTTAATCAGTATACATTAATCAATTAATTAGTATATAGATACCAGCTAATTAGTATCCAAATACCAGTTATTAAGTATTCAGACGCTAGTAATTCAGTATTTTCCTATCGGTCATTCAGTTCATTAGATCAACTTAGTATATGTTATGTTTGGTTTTGTATTTTTATGCATTCATGCTTAGTATATTTGTATATTCAGACCCTCGAGTTATGTCAGTTTACATCACGTAGTTTCAGACCTAGTATTCGTACAGTATCCATGTTTTACTATTTTTCCAGCTTCAATTTTACTTATATTACAAAAGTATAGTTTTTAAGAAACTAAGTGTAATGATTCACCAACTTATCAAATTTTGTTTGTTAATCACGTTTCAAGATATATCATATTTCATCTTATTTCAGTCTCTTGGTGAGTCTACTTACATTTAGCGTGCATGCTTTAAGATTTCATATATAATCAATTTTATTTATTTCGTTGACCCCTAATTACTCAGTACATTCTAGAAATACTGGTCCATATATATGTCTATGTGGCTATATGATATCATAATATAGGTACAAATTATAGCCCGCACATTATGATCAAACGGTTGCAGTTTTCAACCAGTAGGTAATGAGTTCTCCTATTTTGAGGACTCTAGTTAGATGTTGATCATGTACTTTATTTTAATTATTATTCATATTAATTGACTAGTGGTAGTTGGAGGCATGTCCCAGCTAGCTAGAGTCATTATTGTAGAGTCTTCATAGATGTCAGTCAGAGTCAGTCATGTATTTTTAGTTTTTCTCTTCAGATTTATTAGATTGTAAACTTTATTAGTTACATACTTATTCAAATTTCATTATGCTTATGTTTCCACATAGCATAACTAGATACTTAATACATATTAAATCAGTTGCTCAAGCAGTATGCCAGTTCATGGGTTAACTTGGGATTACTTGTGGTTTCAAGCACTATGTTATGACTAGAGAGTAGCCTCGGGTCATGACATTAAGGATCTTATAGATAAGGGGTTTATTCATCTTAGTGTATCCCCGTGGGGCATATCGGTGTTGTTCGTGTGCAAGAAGGATGCTCCCTTCGGATGTGCATTGACTATCGTTAGTTGAATAAGGTAACAATCAAGAACAAGTATCCCCTTCCAGGGATAGATGACTTGTTTGATCAGTTTCAAAGTGCCAAGTCCTTTTCTAAGATAGATCATCGATTTGGGTATCACCAGCTTAAGATTAGGGAGGAAGATATCCCTTTGATAGCTTTTCATACTCGGTATGGGCACTTTGAATTCTTGGTAATGTCATTTAGATTGACTAATGCCCCGGTGGCATTTATGAACTTGATAAACAGGGTTTTCAGGTAGTTCTTGGATCTCTTCATCATTGTTTTTATTGATGACATTCTGGTTTATTCCAAAAGTGAGGTGGATTATGCTAATCATCCCCGTGTTGCATTGTATACCTTGAAGGAACAATAATTGTATGCCAAGTTCTCCAAGTGTGAGTTTTTGTTGAACGCTTTGACTTTTCTTAGTCATATTATTTCTAGCAAGGGGAACATAGTAGATCCGCAAAAGGTGTTTAAGGTTAAAAGGTTGCCTAGACCCACAACTCTAGTCGACATTTGAAACTTCTTAGGTTCGGCTGGGTATTATCGGCGGTTTGTAGAGAGCTTTTCGATTATAGCTATTCCTTTGACTAAGTTGACTCAGAAAGAGGTAAAGTTTTCCTGGATGGATGCTTGTGAGGGGTGATTTGAGAAGTTAAAGGATAAGCTAACTTTGGTTTCTATTTCAACATTGCCTGAGGGCAGTGAGGGGTTTGTGGTTTATTGTGATGCACCTCGAGTAAGGCTTGGTTGTATTTTGATGCAGCATGGGAAGGTGATTGCTTATGTTTCTAAGCAGTTGAAGGTACATGAGAGGAATTATCCTACTCATGATTTGAAGTTGTTGGTGGTGGTTTTTGTTTTGAAAATATGATGGCATTATATGTATGGAGTGCACGTAGACATCTTTTCTGATCATAAGATTCTACAGTATGTGTTCACTTACAAGGAACTAAATCTCAGGCAAAGAAGATGGTTGGAGCTTCTTAAAGACTATGACATGAGTCTTCACTATCATCCAGGTAAGGCTAGCAAGGTTTCTGATGCTCTTAGCAGGTTATCCATGAGGAGTTTGGCTTATGTGGAGGAAGAAAAATGGGAATTGGTGAAAGATATTCACCGATTGTCTAATCTTGGAGTTCATCTTTTAGACTCTGAGAATGATGGGGTGATGGTACAGGAGTGGTTCTGTCATCTCTTAGTGCAGAGATTAAGAAGAAACAAGTGCTCGATCCTATCTTAATGAAAATTAAGGGAAAGTGTGAGATCAGTGGAAATGGTACTTTATTGTACCAAGGGAGGTTATGTGTTCCTGATGTCAATGGGTTGTGAAAAAGGATCTTGGCTAAGGTGCATGAATCATGCTACGTTGTTCATCCCAGCTCGGTGAAGATGTATCATGATCTCAAGGAGATGTATTGGAGTAATGGTATGAAAAGAAATGTGACTGATTTTGTGGCCAAGTGCTTGGTGAGCCAACAAGTTAAAGTTGAGAACATAAGACCTGGTGGGTTGGATCAAGAGATTTTTTTACCCTAATAGAAATGAGAGATAATCAATATAGATTTTGTTACTGATCTGCCTCGGTCTTGGAATCAGTATGATTCGATTTGGGTCATAGAGGATAGAGTGACAAAGTCTACTCACTTTTTTCTAGTGAGGACTACCTTTTCAGAGAAGGATTATGTGAAGTTATATCTTCAGGAGATTGTGAAGCTGCATGGGGTACCTATTTTGATTATCTCTAATCATCGTACATAGTTTTCATCTCATTTCTGGTAGTCATTTTAGAAGAAATTGGGTACTAAGGTGATTTTGAGTACTAGTTTTCATCCTCAGATGGATGGTCAAGTAGAAAGGACTATTTAGACATTGAAAGATATGCTTCGAGCATGTGTGGTTAATTATAGTGGCAGTTGGGTTGAGCATCTACCTTTGGTAGAGTTTTCTTACAACAATAGCTATCATTCTAGTCTTGGTATGTCCCCTTTTGAGACATTGTATGGTAGGAGGTGTATATTTTCTATTGGTTGGTTCGACCATGGTGAGGTGAATTTGTTTGGTCCGGATTCGGTCTATCGAGCTATGGAAAAGGTGAAGGTGATTAGTAAGAGGATTAAGGTTGCCTAAAGTTACCAAAAGTCCTATGAAGATGTAAGGCGTAGAGACTTGGAGTTTGAGGTTGGGGATAAGGTGTTCATCAAGGTATCTCCATTGAAGGAAGTAATGCGGTATTGAAAAAAGGGGAAGCTCAATCCCCGGTATATTAGTCCTTATGTGGTTTTGCGGAGGGTTGGAAATATGGCTTATGAACTAAAGTTGTCTCTTATTTTGAACTCCATTCATTAGGTATTTCATCTCTCCATGTTGAGGAAGTGTCTTGGTGATCCTTCTTTGATTGTTCATTTGAAGGGGTTGGGTATCTCATACTCTTTGTCTTATGAAAAGGTCCCGGTTGAGATCTTGGACAGTCAGGTTCATCGGTTCTGAACAAAGGATGTGGATTCGATTAAGGTTCTATAGTGCAACCATAAGTTGGAAGAATTTACATGGGAAGAGGAGGAGGACATGAAGTCCAAGTATCTGCATTTTTTTCTGCTCCTGGGATTCATGCGGAAGGTATGTGTCTTCAACACATCTTTATTTTTTGTGTTTGTTAAAGGAAAGATTAATATCTTTGCCTCTTTTTTTTAAAACCTTGTTAAAGTTTGGAAATATATTTGATAATGCAAATGACTCGTGCGTGTGATTACCCCTAACTTGTTCGCCATTTGGGGATGAACGTTCCTGGTGGGGGAGACTGAAACACCCTAGTTTATGGACCTTAGAAAATTTTCTTAATTTCTGGTCTCTGGGCAAGATACGACTTAAGGGGATGAGTCATACACTCGGGTATAAGTGGTATGGTCCAGTCATATGCTAACTAGTGTTGCTTGGTGGGATAGATGTAGTTACTGGAATAGGTACGATTTGGGTGGTACGAGTCATATAGGTGGGTACGAGTTGTTTGGATACTTCACTTAACCTTAGTCTTGGAAAGTTAAGTTGGATCTGAGTACGAGTGGCTTACCATGAGCCATAAGCCAAGGTACGAGTTGTACCCAGGGCTCAAATGGAGGTCAGTTTTAAAATCTCCTAGATTTTATTCTGCCAGGGATACGATTTATGGGTACTAGTCGTACACTTGAATATGATTTGGGTTTAAGTATGTAATACCTTGGATAGTTTTGTGTCCTAGGGGGAAAGCCTAGGGTACAAGATGTAGGTACCACTCGTACAAGATAGGTACGACTCGTAAGGGTCAATCGTACCCTATAACAGGAATTTAATGTAGTTTAAGTGAGGGAAATTTGGATATTTCCCTATTAATCCTAATAAAGTCCCATGACTTATATTGCATTTGGAAGGTTATTTTCCCTATTGTTCTATTCTTAAACACTTGGAAAACTCTCTTAAATCCTCTCTAGAGTTCTTGGGTAAAGGAAGCTAGAGTTTCATCTTAAGGAACAAATTAGGGATTGTCTTGGTGATTTCTCTCCATCGTCTTGGTTTAAGGCATGTTCTCTTCCTGCATTTTATTTCTAACTAAAGGTATGGTTTTATTCAATGTTTTCATGATTTTAATATTGTATGCTTTTGGGTTTTCAAATATGATTTGGGTTTTTTAGTTATAAATGCTTGGTTATGGTTTTTCCATGTTTTAATTATGCTTTTATATGTATTAATGGTGGTTTTTGGATAATCAGTTGCATGGGAATGGATCTTTGGTAATGGACTTTTGTTTTGAAAATACTATGCCCCTAATGTGTTTGATAAAATGCCTATAACAATGCTTTCACTATAATATTGATTTTTCAATGGAACCTATGCATGGTTTAAACCTAGTAATGGAACCTAAATGATATGAATGGCTTAAATGGTTTTGAATGGATTGAAAATTCCATGGTGTCCATGGTTTTGGTTTAATTGGAAATCATGTGGGGTACATGGGAATCCCTTAAGGATTGGCTAAGGACAATACTTACAAGTTATAGTCGGTATGACGATACCACTACTAATAGCCTTGGTTAACAATAGTGAAATAATGGTTTGGTTGGAAAATGGTTTTAATTAGGCTTAAAGGATGGGTGTGTGTAACAAAGCCGTTAAAGGTGGAGGTCCCAGGGAGGTCGAAACTAGAAACTCATATTTGTCGATGTGAGGTTTTGTCCTAGTGACCGTGTGCATGATGTCACACTTTAATTTTGGGGGATGTACTAGTCATCCCAGGTTTTCTTCCCTGGCCATGCGGCATTACGTATTGAGGCCCTTTCAATAGGGGGAACTGAACCTATATAGCCCGTGGGTGATTTACTATAGCAAAGTTACACAACCTAGGTAAAGGTTTTAAATGGCATGCCAAACCCGATTCCCTTTTCCGGCATAGTTATATATATATATATGTATGTATGATTTATGTGCATATAGATGGTTTTACTTGGTTTTTTAAATGACTTTATTCTATACTTATCCTGAGTTCATGCTAGCAATCACCCACTAACCCCTTTTCGGGCGGTTGTATCCCCATGTGATGCAGGAACCGGCCGTTCTACTCCCCCTATTTGTATTCGAACACTCAAGGGTCAGCTTTGGATTGAAGTGGTGAGCTTTCATATATTCAAAAAGCTCCATTTCATGGATGTCATTTCATACTTTGGATTATTTATGGATATTTTTCTTGGCTATGGTTGGGGGCATGTCCCAACTAGATACTTGTATTCTCCTAGTTACAGGCTTTTGTGGAACTACTATGGGCTGGCATAGGCAGGATCGGTATTGGTGTTAGCCTTAACATTGGTATTGATATTGGGGTAGATACCGATTGATGATATTGTAGGTTATTCCATCCTATTTTATTTTGGGATTATTAATTTATTAATCAAACTTATTTGGTTATAGTTGGATCTATGGTTTCGTTTGGTTTTGTATTGTTGAACGGTTGGTATGGGACGGTTGGACTCGGTTGGGTCATTCTCGGTAACAGACCTATCCCAGAGTCTATAATCTGGATAGTTACACTATCTTATTATATGTTCAAAATTTAGCCAATGCAGGGCAGATGGCTGGAGGTTGGGCTGGGTAATGGGGGTGGTCTCCGGTCCCGGTCGTACATGGGACGCCTATTACGACAAGGCCCCTGGTCGGGTCGGGTCAATTTACCTCATGAATATTTCATTATTTTTTATACCTCAAAGACAATATTTTGAATGATAAGATAATGGCACTATTTGACTCAAGGAACCCAAATAATATCATCAAACTCTTCAAAAATCACAGTGTACACACATGTTGTAGGACTTATGACTGACCGCTAGCCATGAAATGCATGGGGAAAGCTCAGTCCTTGTGCCAAATAAACTAGACAACTAGTGTCATTTCACCATTATCCAAAAATAAGTGTTATGCGACCCTTATCTCAACATCCCCATCCTCATACCTCATTAAATCTATGGATTTAATTGCAACTAAGATTAACCAAATCATCTCTCCAGAACAACCATGTATTATACATACAAGTATAAATACATAGTAGGCTCAAATCAACAACATTTTCATATCCACAAGGTCCTTTTATTAATCACATTATAATTTTATCAATCCCAACCCTTGTATTTAATACTTAAAAAGTTCTTTCTTTATTAGAATGTGTTGCAACTAAATAAACAAAAAATTAGTTAGACATGTACACATACAACCAAATTGAGCCTTAAATTCAATTCAACCATAACCTACCCCAAACCAAGTTTTGCAATGCTCTAAATGACTTGAGTCTTATCCTTTCTAGCTGCCTTGATTTGATCTCAGTATAAAATAATAAACAAGTAATAGTTCAATCATTTATATAACCGTTAGGGGCATTCCGGTGCACTAAAGCTACTGCTATGCGCAGTGTCCTGGGAAGGGCCCCACCACAAGGACGTATTGTATGTATTCTAGGTATTAAACCTAAATTCATATCTTTAAGGCCATGTCCATGGACAATTCCACCATTCTAGTATTTTCTACCATCAATCCCACTCAAATTCCACATAAAGCAAGATTAATGGAACAAATTCTAGAATATGATTCATAATTCGAGCATTATAGACTATTATCAAGTAATCTAACCCCTTCATAACTATATAATATTATCACGACCAAAAAGTTAAGGTCATGATGTCACCTATCACGACTTAGCTCGGGTAGGTTAGTTGATACATGAAAAGAAAGGGAATCCTTACATATGAGATAAATATGCAAAGATATGAGACTTCGAGAAGGAATTCAAGCCAGAACATTTAAATAATGAGAATCTAAAGAAAATACATAAATTTCTTAAGAATCTAGTATCAGAAGTGTAAGAGCATTTAAAACATAACTGAATATCTGAATACATTACTGTCTCTAAAAGTAAATAGAGATATAAGATAGAGTAAGAGGAGGTCTAAAATCAACCCCAAACTCTGGAGCTCACCAATCCTTGAAATAAAAATATCAAAGCAAGAATCAACCACCGCGAGTCACACTCAAACTGGGATCTGCACCGAAAGGGCACAAAAGTAGGAGTGAGTACCATCTACTTATACTCAGTAGGTATAATAAGCCGACTAAGAAAAGTAGAAAATAAAGAAAGTAAAAGATACTATGAACATTTCACCTATAAATAGAAAAGTTTCCAAATGGTAGCTCACGCCATCTCCACTAACAATTCTATAAAATAAGATTAAAAATAAAAAAAAAACACAATAGATTAGAAAAATAAATACACATCAAGATCCTTAAAAGGAAACATAGAGATGCAAATACAATGTAATGATGTAATAATAGTGGGACTTATGTATACACCTTTCAAGACTTAGCCCTTTAGAACAGGAACTGTAAGGGGTTCGTAGCCCATATAATTTCATAATCCCACCAAAACTTATAAGCAAATGACCTCACCATAGTTTTTTTAATATATAAGAGTCAACATTGTTGGGAATGGTGTCAACTAAAGGTTTTATAAAGAGTTTTCATTTTCTTTCAAAAATTAATATTTCTTAGTAGTAACCATACCTGGTGAATATATATGTACAAAATGAGGATGTTTTGCTTACAAGAGATTGATGTAAAGATATTGATCAATTCAATACAGATATAAGTAAGCTCAAAATCAACTCAATATGTTAATAACTCGTGATTTTAGCCCTAGCTCGGCATCAGTAGAATGAATAGTCATGTCAGACATCAATAATGTCATTTCAAACCCCTCTCTCGTATATACTATTCATGATAGAGACAAACAATGCTCAAACAAGGCCTATAATATCTATTCAATTCCACTCACGGGCATTACCACAATGATTATGGCACTAAATGTACAAATAAGATCTATGTTGTCAGATAAAGTCCTCACACAGACAATATATAATATATAATCTTTCAAGGAAATAACAATTTACAAATAAGCCCCCACACAAGTACACGATAATAATAATAATCTTGAAATATAACTCCCTATTGCTAACTCTACCATTCCATAGCATGTTTTACAGTATGTTAATTATCCAACCTAGTAAGAAGAAAGTTAAGTCACAACCTACCTTGTAGTGCCAAGATCACAGCCTAGAACCTTCAATGTAGAGTTTTTTCTTAATGAATGGCCCAAAAATTTCCTAAAAATATCAAATATATAATCTACTCTTTAAAATAAAGTTAAAATACCAATATCTACTATATTTAAGATGGGTCCAAAATGAGTTCGAAAAATGAGTTAAAAAAATAAATGTGATAAAACTGAAATTTTATTTTATAAACCTCGTCCATATAACAATAGAAATATACAACTAAAAGCCCATGCAAAAATCAGTTGAAATTGAGGCTCAAATTGATGAAATACCAATTTCATAGTTTGTTATTAAAAACCCCATATTCTAATTTGAAAATTAAATTAAAAGGTGTTATTGATGATATAATCACTAAGAAATAATGGAAAGATAAATTTAGAGCTTACATAAGAAAGAATGATAAAGACAACCCTGAGAATTATCAGTTCCCAAATCTCCAAGGTCAAAAAATTGATAAAAATAAGAAAATTAGGTATTAATACAATTCGGTGAATAACTTGCAATCACATCCCGAGCCTCATGATCACGAGGGTCAATGATTAGGCCATAAAGTTGGCCTACACAATCGTGAGGGTTGATGACCCAAACATGATACATTCATGATAGTGTGATCGCCTTCGCAGAGAGATTGCGAATATGGCCGCCACCTCAAAATTACACTGAAGTGTTTTATCCTTCGCTGTGTTTACAGCTAGGATCCTGCATTTGTGAAGAAGAAAGCATTAGGTACAAGATATCTATAATGTTTCTGATTTGGCATATTTTCAAATCCTTTGAACGGAACCTCAAGATTTGTTCAATACCCTACACAAATAAATCCTATAAGATACTAGACTATTTTTTATGTTCCTTACTCAATAGCAATGTAGGTTTTTAAAAAGAGATTGTTTATAACAAATTAGGCCTTAGGACCCCATTTAGGCAGTTTTCACTAGTTTTAGGATGGAGGATCAAAATAGAAAATAAAGATCCCAAACCCAAATCAACCCCACTACTAAATCAAAATGGATATTAGAGACGCGATGGAACTATTCAAATTTCCATATGGAGATCAAAACATAAAATGTTGACTGACGTTAAACTCATGGTTTTGAAAGTCTCTAGGAGTCGTAAACTCTCCCAAATCACTCCCGAATGCATCAGATACCATGCCGACCATCCCTACATTTGTCAAATAATATGTAACAAATACAAGGAATAACAAAATGGCTAAAACATATAAAAAGGAAAATTTCACACTTCACATTATTACATTATCCACGACCAAAACACTAGTTTGTCCTCAAACTAAAAAGAGAATAAAGTACATGAAGCAATTAAAATCTAAAGGTATCTTTTACACATGCCAGAATTGACCTTCCAAGTAGACTCCTTAATAGGGTGATGTCTCCACTAAACCATCAGTGAATGAATACTTTTAGACCTTAACTTCCTGGTCTGCTTATCTAGGATAAAAATATCAAAGTATAAATCATGGTCTAAAATAATGATATGATATCAAATCGCATGAGTATAATCTGGACAGTATCTCTTCAATATGGAAATATGGAAGACAACATGAACAATCGATGGATAAAGAGAAAAAGCTAGTCTATACTCCACATGACCATATAAATAAAGGATCTAAAATGAGCCAATGAACCTCGAATTAATATTTCCTTTATTCATGAACCTCATCAAACCCTTCATGGGTAAGACTTTCAATATAATGTGTTCTTCAATTATTTATGATACATCGGGGGCTCAACATTTGGCATAACTCTTTGGGATACTTTGGGAAAACAATAGCTTCTACTGAGTTAATATCACATGATACATTGAATCCTTCAAAAAATTAGTACCCTAAGGCCTCACCTCAATCAAGTCAAATTATCCCACCGGGGATCTAAAGTTTCATCCTTAAAAGGTCAAGAGGCACTATCTGAATGCTGAAATTGTAACTATTATTATAGGCAAACTCCATTAGGGGAAAGTAATGGTATGAATGGAATCTAAAGTCCATGACACATGCAGGAAACATGTCTTCTATCACATGAATAATCCTCTCAAATTGACCATCCAACTGAAGATGAAAAGTTATGCTCAAATCAAGTTGAGTACCCCACTCACTCAAAATAGTACTCCAAACTGAATACCTCTTTAAAATACAATATATATTGATACACCATGGAAACAAATAATCTCTCCAATGTATATCTTAGAAACTTCTCTATATTATAATTTGCCTTCACTTGTATAAAATGCGCCAATTTGGTGAATCAATCCACAATCACCCAAATAAAGTCAAACTTCCCTAAGTTTGGGGATAGGCGAGCTATAAAATCCAGGGCAATCAATTCTCACTTTCATTAGGGAATGGGCATCCGCTGCATCATACCACCCAATCAAAGATGATCATACTTCACCTATTGGAAATTCAAATACTTAGACACAAACTCTACAATATCCTTCTTTATACCACCCTACTAATAAGCATGTCCTTCGATACCTGAATAGTCCTCTTAGACTGACTATCCATCTAAGGAAGAAAAGATGTTCTCAAATAGTATAGTACCCAACTTACTCTAAAAAGTACTCTAAAAATCTAAGGTAAACTAAGTACCTTTATCAAATACAATAGATACTGGTACATGATGCAAACAAACAATCTCTCCAATGTAAATCTTGGCAAACTTTTGTGCATTATAGTTTGTCTTCACTATTATGAAATGCACTGATTTGGTAAATTGATTCACAATCACCCAAAGATAGTCAGACATCTCCAAGGTCGGGGGTAGGCCAATTATAAAATCCATGGTAATCCATTCCCACTTTCACTCGAGAATTTTCATCCTCTATATCCTACCACTCAATCACTGATGCTCATACTTCACCTATTGGCAATTCAAACACATAGACATGATCTCTATAATATCCTTCTTCATTATACCCAACTAATAGTTCTAGTTTAGATCATGGTACATTTTGGTTGGCTTTGAGTGAATGGAATAGATAGAACACTGAGCTTCTTCCAAAAGCAATCTAACCCATCCACCAAATATCAATGGAAAAACTCGATCATTAATCCTCAAAACAATATTAGAATCAAGAGATGCCTCCTTTGCCTCACAACTCAATACCTAATTACAAATCATCCTCAATTTTTTATCATCAAACTTTATAAGCTCAAGTCTGCTCCTTTAAAAAAGATCTAGAGTTAACAAAGGCTAATACATGCTTGGCTGTCAAAATATCAAGACTAACCAACTGGTAAGCTAAATTTCTGTGTTGAATCCTTATAAGACTGTTTGGCTTATGATTCCACCTAAGGAATTTTATTTGAGGTTTTTCGGTGGTGTGAAGAAAATCTGACAAGGCTTGTTGACCCAAGTTCGTTTCTCCAAAAAAGATGAACACTTCATCTCTTTTGCATATTTTTGTGATTATGTGGTAAAAATGCAAACTTCACTATTATTACGAATATAGTACTGATATGAAGTTTTTTTATATGGTTTGCTCTTGTATGAAAATTATGTGTGTTTGATATTGTGAAGGGCTTTGAAACTTGAATTATCTTAAGACAAGATTGTTTTCTCTTCCTTTTGGGTTGAACGAGTTCTAGAAAAAAAAATACAATCTTTGTCCCTATAATAGTAATGGGAAGGATGTGATTGTGTTTGATTAAAATGGATGGTAATTGCTTGGATGGAAAGGAATATAGAAATTGTCATTCTCTATCTTCAGAAAGTTCATTGCCCAGTTGAAGCTTCATTTTCTGTTTCCAAAATTTTCTCTTGATTCGAGCTTTTGTTGTCATAATAGATGAGATAAATTCTCAAAGACTTCACTTGATTCACAATACCATTGGAAGTCTAATGAGGAAGAGATGACTATTCTTTGGGATTACTCTCTAGTTCCTTTCAAAGTATAGAATTTGGTAATAACAACCATAAAAATTTGTAATAACAACCCTAAAAAATTTCTCATAATAATCTATTTTCTCTTCTCTTTATTCTACTTGTAATCTTTCTTATTTAAAGATGGAAACTTGAGTTCCTCTCGACTAATTTGGTGAAGTTATTTTCTTATCTAGCTTCATTGTTGTTCTGTAAAATTGAGGATATCTCCCTGCTAAAAAATAACTAAAGTCAATGTTGATTCTATTTGCTGTAAAAGAAATAAATCAGTCCATAGCGGCATGCACATACGATGGGGATAAGAATGAGTTTGTTTTTATTGAATAGAGTTTCAAAAGTGATGATCTTGCATAAACACATTCTTCTTTGTATCACTTTTAGCGTGAATATTTCTCTTTGTTTCTGTAAAAATTCAATGAGTTTTAAATATGGTTAGCAAGAAGGGGGGGTGCTTCTCTATTTGTCACATTTTTATTAGGGATTTGTTTAAGACATTAGTGCAATTACCCTTTGGAACCTTTGTTGACAGTACTGGGACTATTACATGATTTTTTTTTTGTATTTTTCTCAAAAGTGCAAATTATTTTCTTTCATTGTTTAAGTTATTGACTTAGCTTATTTCTTCCTTCAATCTTTCTCGCATGCTAATACTTATATTCATTTTTCTTTCATGTAAAATTTCTCTTAAGCCCCACTCGACTCCATTCCCTGCACTTCCCAATGGGCCAAAGAGGCCTCTACCATCTTCGAACCAAAAGTCTTAACCAAAGTCCAAACAGACTTATCTTTTGAAGAAAACAAAGTTGTATATGTGGATATACAATAGTATATAGAGGATATACAATATAAATCAGGGAAACGAACAAGTATACAAGTAGAAGACAAAGGATATACACAGTTATACAATCATATATACAGATATACATTGATATATACTTAATGTACAGGAATATCAGAAGTTGTATACAAGGGTATACATTGCAGAATTGGGCTGAAATAAGTCCATGAATAAGGCCCAATGTTGGAAAAATTTGAAAATGAGCCAAAAAGTGGCTCAAACCGAGACTTTTCTTCTTTTCATTTCTTGTAATTGATATCTATTTATTTATTTATAATTTAATTGTAATTAAATCTAGATGAATCCTTGGAGAGCAAGTATATGTTAAAATTATTCATTTTATTTTGGTTATTTAATATTTTTTTTCTTTATTTATGCAAACCTAAGCTTAAAGAACAACTTGAGGATTTATTTATATCCTTTCATATTTATTAATTAGCTTAAATCCATATTAAAAAAATTGAGTTAATTATTTAGCCCAAAGTCTTAATCGTGGTAAAATGAATAAAGTTAGAATTATTTCAAAACTTTGATGTTTATTTTATTTTATTTCTTAGAATAAATTAAACGGATTAGTATCAAATAAATTCTATTGATTTGAAATAAGCTTTTTCAAATAAATTCAAGATTTACTAAAATAATTTGATGTTTTTTAGAACTTAAGAATTTTTCAAAATTATCCAAATAAGTTTAATCCACCCAAAATAACACTTTGTGGATTTTTCAAAGTGCCTAACACCTTCTTTCGAGTTTACTTAAACTCTTACCTAGACTCTGGTTACTTTTAATATAAGCTTTTCTTTTAAAAAATTACCATTGTTTAAATGATTTTCTTAATTTCCTAAAATTAGTAGCAACTCTAATTTCTTAATTTTTCTCTCAAGGACGAACTCGTGTTTTATTAGTGGATAATGTAATAATTCTCGTTATGATTTTAGCTTTATATTTATTATGACCATTTTTTCCTTCCACATAATTGTAACATGTCTTATACTAGTTGCAAGGTTGGTTGGCACGATCTCCATATCAAACGAGAGTGATTTGAGTGAGTTTAAGAAATTGAGTAGCCTTGAAAGTGATTTATTTGACATTGGTAAGTATTTTGTGATTCGGGCATTGGATTGTGATCCTATCAACTTCATTAGATTTGAAATGTGAATTATGGGTTAATAATGTGATTGATTTGGGCTTTGATTCTTTATATTTAGATTTTTACCTCTTATATGAGATACTTGTTAAATTTAGCTTAAAGGGATCTCAGAACATTGAAATTAGCCTAGTAGCATTATTGGTTTATTTCTATGATGTTTTTCACAAATATCTTGTGTCCATTTGACAAAATTTTGGTCAATCCTTCAGCTGAACTACTGCAATTGCTTCAGCAATAGCTCTCTTTTCCCATTTTTGGGACACTCTTTGTGTTCATAGGGAAGGATTCATATAATCATCATAATCGTGGTGGAGGGACTTGGGATTGTGAATGGTTTGAAAGTTAGTTCATCGTAAACACGATTTGGTGGCTGCATTCCATAAAGGGTCCAATTAAGATGACAATTGTGAAGAAGGCATTGTTCCGTTGGAACAGTATTTAAGCATTTTTTGGTGATTTTTGCTCATTTTTCATCATTATTGGACTTGAGAAACTAAAAAAGAACGATTTTAAAGAGAGATTCTCATCAAAATTGCTTAGGGTAAGCTTTTAAACTTGATTTAAATCTTTATTCATTGATTTTTTTTCTCAAAAACATCATCAAAAGCTTCATTTTAAACTTGAAATTTTGGGATTTTTGCACAATAAAGTGAGAAAATGGTTTTATGATAATTTCAACCTCAATTTCAAAATTTTTAAATGTCTTTACATATTTAGGATACTCGAAACATTGGCAGCCCGATTCTTCAATAAAATTCTGATTTTACCCTTTTTCCTTTGAGGGTCGATTTTCAAAGTATTTTTGGAACCGGAATGAAAATAACTAATGTGAGTATCATTAAACTCCTTTTGATGTGTAGATTATATTTTTGATAGATTGAATGTCATGACCTGATTTCTCAAGTCATAATGATGCCTACATTATTTTCAATCAGTAGACACTCCATGTCACAACTCGAAATAATATGTAATGGGCTAACGTTAAAAAATAAGGAAAAAGCCAAATAGAAATGATAGCAATAACTATAATAAGAGGAAATAGAAAGAAAACATACAAAATAAATCAAAACAGGAATGATTTCTCCCAAATCGCCGTGTTGATGTAGCTATTCTAATCTAAAAATGGAAAGTAAAAAAGTTAAACGTTGAAAGGACTAATTACTCATTAAAAGTTAGACTGTATTACCTCTGAACCCCCAATTTAATTTCTACAAATATAAATTATCACAATGATACAAAACGGCCAAGTAGGTTATTTATCCTTTGAAAAAATATGTTCAGAAACAATGCATCAATTAGTAAATCAAATTGATGGCGATTAGAATTCTATAAATACTTAAGTAGAAGATACCAAAACAATTAATATAACATGAATAAAAAATTATTGAATCGTCAGGGACTTTAATCTTTCAATATTAGATGGTCTTTGGATTCATGTTGTCAAAGAGCTTTTGTATTTGGCAAGAAATGCTAATTTAGACAGTACTTTATATTTTATTTTCATGTAAAATAGGAGAAATTCTATTAAAAAAAATTCTATTTAAGGGAGTCTGCATATATGTAACTGGGCATTGAAAACAATTGAAAGGATATAAGCAATTCACCGATAAAGAAGATTTCAATCCACCTCTCAATAAAAAAAATATAATTCGTACTAGAACATCTTACCAAATTACATTTTATTGCATAATTGCTTAGCTTATCTCTAATGTCTTAAATGTTTGACATCCAAATATATATAGTCATTATAGTATTGTGTGGTTCAGCCTCTTGCTATTGCTTCGTATTAATGAAGATGAAAAGGAAAATTAACTTGTGAAATATATATATATATATATATATATATATATATATATATATATATATATATATATATATATGCTATTTTTATCAAGCCAAATGTTAAACACAAGGTTTTACCATTTATTATGTGCTAGTAATTTCAACCACGCTTCGTGCAGTTATTTTATAAAATTATTAATAAATTCGTAAGTTCTTTTGGGCTAAATATTTTGATCGAAGAATGATCAATAGGGTACATTCTCGTTTATAAAGATAATGTTGATTGGTACTATACAATCAATAATATTTGCAAGTAAAATATTAAAAAAAAAAAGAGTTTGATGCACTAAAGATAATGCTATGTACAAGGTTTGAGAAGATTGGGCCACAAAGTCTACTTTACACGCAGTCTTACCTTATGCAATTAAAACATTAAAAGAAAACAAATCACAAAATTTGTTGCCTATTTTTTTTTTCTTTTTTTTTTTGTATGAGCGTATTCTGAAACATCTTTTCATTTAACAAAACAACAACTAACAATATCAATATACCTTTCAATATACTTCTTAAAGTTATATCAAATATTCTTGTAAGAGATTTGATAGTCCTACTGCACATTTCTTTAATTTTTTCTCATATTAGGATAGGATTAAAATTTAAAAGAGTATTATTCATCATTAATTTTGGAACTCCACTAAATGCTTCTTCTTTTTCCTTCCCTTATTTTTTATGTAAAATCTAAGAGATACAGTTATTTTCTAAATAGATTCTTCTGTCATTTTAACACTCCTTCGTATAAAAATGCTTTGCTCCCATTAATTTTCATCACAAATAACTTCTCTTTTTATATCAAAACCTTGGAATATTCTAAAATTTGTAGAGACCAAACAAAAATAAGTTTAGATAAGTATGAATGTTGTTAAATTTTATAAAAGTGAATTATTAAGTCACGGCGATAAAAAAGATATAGAATATCAAAAAATACATAATAAATCTACTTCAAATTCTCCATACTGAAATATCCATCTTCTTATATATATATATATTTTTACAAAATTTACAACAAAATTGATTCACAAGAATGAATCCTTCAAAAGCCTATTTTTCTTTCTAAATAATACTTGATTCAATTTTATATTATAGAGACAAAAACAACAACCCAATTTAAAATTTATCAAGAAAGAAAAAGGAGGGAAAAGAAATAGAGAAAGTGAAATTGAACATTATTTTCTTTTGTGCTTGATATTTTGTATATTATTTAGGTGCAACAAAATTAGTAAAATTACATGACTATAATAACTATTTGACATATATATGTTTCTTTTCATGTAAAATTAGATTTGAAAATGTAAATCCTCTTTTTAATCGAAAGAAAGATAATTTATAGTTGCATATAGTATTTTGATCAAACAAAATTTTATCAAAAAGATGATAATTAATTTATTACCATTTATCATGATCGTAACGTCCTCTAAATCACAATTTAATTGTGTTGTTCGAGTCAAATTTCGTGTACCTTGACTGCTCCAAGAATTATAAAATACACAAAATCAAATTCAATGATAAATGATTAGAATCTAATACACTAAACATGATTGACATTCATATTTTCTATAATACAAGCCACAAACTTAAGAAAAAAAAAATTGAAACACAATTCAACAGTACAATATTTTTAACTATGATCAACTTAATAAATTAAAAAAAAATAAAGAATAAAAATTGATATCAAATTTATAATTAACCTATGTTTCGAAAAAATATGCAACCCAAAGAGATTAGGCTTGGGCTTTATATAGAATTAAAAAAAGGAAAAAAAAACGTATATAGCAATTATTAGATAGGAAATTACAAATTATAGCCTAACTTTTATTTTTTCAAGTTGTAGTAAATCTTATGAAAAAAATAATATTTTTTTCTTTTTAAAAAAAATATAAAAAAGAAATTACTGAAAAGAAATATAAAGATTTAATACAACTAATATGCAATAATCGTTCCTTAAATATAGTTATTCTTAATTATTGATATCAATCCACCCCAAATCCCTCTAACCGTTTTTCATTTCTCCTATTTTAATGCTTCCATTAAGAGTTTCCATCTTCATACACTACCTTCCTTTTATACACCATTTAGTTGTTCCAGTCAAAAACGCTTTAATGAACAAGTACGATCAATATGTCTCTAGGGGAGCACTACTTGATTAATAAGACTTTAATCTCCATCTCCTTAATTTTCTTGTGATTGAAGCGCAGTAAGAGTTGCATACATGGACGTGAATATTGTATTTTAATAATTTTTTGGTGCACATTATTGTTGTCTTTCTATGATTGTTGATATGAACAATGTTTAATTTTTATATTTAAGAAGTTTTTTATTCGGTGTTATGCTAATTTAACAATTATTTTGTATTACACATCGTTGAATAAAGTGGATATCAATTATGTTTGTGTAAACCATATTTAATGCATTTTTTTTTTACAAATCGTGATTATTTTTTTCAGTATGAAAGATGACAGTGTTCATTAAATCTTAGTTTAATACAAAAGTAGATTAGATAGAATCTTGATTCAAAGAGAGAAGCACATAGTGTATGTAATGAGTATATAAATTGGTATCACCTAAATTTAATATCGCAATCCATAAATATCAATTTATATATCTATTTCATACAAATGTGACATGTAAGAAAACGCTTTATAAACTGATTCCATTCAATTTATAAAATTAAGTATATCTTCTTAATTGAATATGCAATCACATTATACTCATTCCATATAAATAGAACATGTAAGAAACTATTTTATAAACCTTGAATGTAATATTGATATTATACAGGTTTCATACATGAAATAATTGAAAAAATACAAGTTTGTATATTTATTTCATACACTAAAATAAATAATAACTTATAATATTTGGTGAAAGTCGATTTCTATACCAACTTCTGCAATCATTATATTTATTACATACTGATTTTATACAGAATTCATACACGAAATAGTTTAATAAGTATATACAAGATAATTTTCACTATATTATTCTTATGAAAGATTATGATCTATATTTAAATCCTTATTTATATTGTTACCCACACAAACAGATTGTTTAATATTTTTTCTCTAATATCCATTGACATATCTTTTATTGTTATATACAATGAGTATTTAATAAAAAAACTGACAATACTCCTTATATCATATTATTTTTAAAGACCAAAAGTAAAAATAGAAGAAAGAGAATTTCGGATGAAGGAAAACAAAACGTTGATTTAAAAATTATTTACAATGGAACAAATCATTGGTTGAATATTCTAGAACTTCTACGCGAAGGAGTAGAATCGAATTTTGGTTTAGACATGATTCACAATGGAGAAAGAAAAAAAACAAATATATCAATTTTATGTTTTTCGGAAAGAAGATGAATATTATCTTAAACCCAATTTTTTTCAATGAAAAAGATGAATATTATATGAAACCTACTTTTTTCAATCTTGTATTTTCAAGGGAAGAATATGAATATTATATGAGTAAGTTAATGGAATCAGAATTTTCAATAAATTTTTGAAAGGTTGAGTATTAGAATCGAGAAAGATAATATATATTTACCATAATTATCAATAGACAATTTAAGGGGAATACTGATTACAACCCTATAAATATGGAACTGGTTTTAAATTATATAATTAAAAATAAATTTTAAAAATATAATTAAAATAATATATCTTTTAATAAGTTACTATAACTTGTAACTAAATTGCTATTAATGCAATTATCTAAAAGTGTTTCTAAAATTTGTTATTTTAGATCTAATAATACTATAGAGGATAATTTTCTCATAAAAAAAAAAGGATGACCATAAGTTGAAAAATTAGGCCACTATTATTATCATAATACAAGGATCATAATGGACAATATTGATTGACCTCAATTAAGGTCAATAAAAGTGTGTCTTATCAATATAAAAAACGGACAAGAGATAAACGTATGTATATCCATTCATCTGATTTTGATAGTTGAAAAAGCTAAATAATGATAGTAGTGTAGTAAATATTTTGAACTTTAATGTCAGTAATAGCCATTATTGGCAAAGTCTTTAAAATTAATTGTGGATATTACATTTAATTATTGCTCGATAAAATAATTAAAATAAAAAAAGGCTAAAAAAATCACAAAAAAAATAAATAAGACTGATAGCTTTAGAAGCAAGCCACATCAGAAACCCCATATCCTTCCTTTATATATATATATATATATATATATATATATATAGAGAGAGAGAGAGAGAGAAAGATCTTGCTTATTTAAAGTATAATTTAGTAACCTTGGACATCTTTAGTTGCTAAAAGAAACCGGCTTACATTTTAGTAAATGAAGGCACAGATAAAACTAACTCTTGATTGATTCTATGAAAGGTTTAGCATATGCGATATTTAAGGTTGTTTAAGTTTAAAATTTTATTTTTTCTCCTTTCGAAAAATGAAGGATATTCTTTAAACTTTACTCCACAATAAATATTGATAAAATTTTCCTTTGAAATATTGACAACTAATATCAAATGTATACGCTCATTATCCAATACTTTGAGCTTGCACATTCATTTTTTTATTAAATTTTGTGTGACTCATTGCATATTAATTGTAAAAAATCAATTTTATCATATTAAGATATTTGAACCAGTTAGCTTACCTAATGTATACTGTACGTGCCCAAAAACTAGTTGAAGTTTTGCAACAATCATTTGTACGTGCCCAATACAAATGAACCTACCTCAGAAGGATTGGCATAGAAAGCATATCCTTTTTAGCGACATCAATATTGTCTACCTATAATTAGGGAAAAAATGTGAAATCACAAGGGAGACATTATAATTTATAAAACTAGTACCAAATAATTGCATAGTAAGAGAGCTAATTGATCGAAAAAAATAAAGAGAAGATGATGGAAAGATAAAAGGAATATAATGTGCCACATTTTCCACAGTCTATGCATCCTGACAATTCAAAAGAATTATACATTTAGATTATAATAGTCTATTAAAATATGAGTTAAACTTAGAAAAATTATATAACACCTCAACATGTAATTTTTGGTACTGCTCAGCCTGATTTGAGCTGAATCTTTTATAAAATATACCTCACGCTTTTGCTAGGAAATACTCCGGAGGTTTGGTAGATAAAATAAATCATAGAATTAAATAATTATAAATTATCACATTTCCACAAAAGCAAAAATATCTAGCATTATGTTGTTAACATCTCTGCCAAATAAGGAACTAAAATTAATACAAAATTAGGAATACTAAAAGAACTTTGAAGAAAACATAGGCCTAACATACGTGCACCACAAAATAGGAAGAATGACATTCTCCATCCTCCATTCATTTTAATGATATTGTATGTTAAAACCTAAAATATATCAAAGATACCTTTTGTAGCTTACACTCCTTTTATCCTGATTAATGTGACACATTTTTTAATTTGTTTTACAAAAAGTAATCTTTACATATAAAAAAATAATGTAACTTTAAAATTCTAATTTTACTATGATGAATTAAAAGTCATATATGTCTAAAGTATATTTTAGATCACATTTTTCAAAAGTATTGCTTTATTTCTTTAGCGTTGTTTGAAGGTTAGTTGTGTTTGTTAGGCATACATTGGATAATTAAGGATATGCATGATGAAGTCAAAATATAAGTGAGAAAAGAAAGAGGAGAATTGGATCACTTCTCAATCATGACAGAATTAAACTGGGGTTTAGATCGTAGCACCCCCCCATTTAAATCTTGATGATAGGTGAACTAACACAATATATAAAAAGAGTGGATCCATAGTGTATAGTTCTTATAGGTGACCTAGTTTTGATTGACAAGGCACATCATGGAGTTAATAATAAGTTAAATTTTTTGAAATAAATCCTACAGTCTGACATCTAATGAGTTCAAGTTGAGAAAAAACTAAGTGAAAACAAATATAGTGCAATTTATGTGACCTAACTATGTGGCAGGGTGGAAGTTAGTCTTGACATAATTCACCCCCAAGGAGTAAAGTTTCAAGTATATAGGATCAATAATCTTAGCATCGGAATTGGGGTGATTGATAATGATGTCACATATCTAATTGGGTGGGATGGATGAAATGGAAGCTCAAATGTGGTATATTATTCAATATTATGTTCCACCATTCCTTAAATGTATTTTTAATAAATTGATGGTGAGACCAATAATATTGTATGAGGAATAGTGTTGCCTAGAAAAAAACTCATAAATTTTAAAAATAAGGATAACTGAAATGGTGATGTTGAGACAGTGTGTGAAGTTACTAGTAGCTATAAGAGTATAAATAAATAAGGACATAGGAAGATATAAAATTTTAGGATTGAGGTAGAAGGTTTTTAGCTAGTCGAGCATTGTCTCGTTCACTGATAAGTATATATTGTGTCCTTGGCTTCAATTACGATATTATTTGTCATTTGTATTTGCACTATTTTTAGTATGAATTATTTACTACTGTATTTTCTTGGCATGCATAACTTATGACATGCTTACTTGAACTGGAGGTCTATTAGAACAACCTCTCTATCTTTACAAGGTGGAGATAACTCTATGTACACTCAATCTAATGCAAAACCCATATGGGGGATTATATGGATATGTTATTGTTGGTATTAATAAAAAGATAGCATTGAATGAATCATTGCCTATTTACCTAAAGTCAAGGTAAGATACCTCAACCAGAAGGGGAGATGTGACCTAGTAAGTCAACCCTAACCCAAGTATTGGTGGGTAATCTCACTGATGGCCATGAGTTATAGGCCATAGGAAAATAACTTTTTATTGATTCAGCCTCTACCTTACTGAAAAATAATCAATGAATGACAATCAATATAAAAGAACAATACTCAGTAGAAATCTGCCACAAATGCAAAGATAAACTTAGCAATATTGTGTGCTTCTCAAGTTCCACAGTGAATGCCTAAGCAAACTCATACATCCCTCTCTTAACAAAGTAATCATGGATGTACATTTCAAGCCTGGAAATCATCCATAGAATCTCATTAGTTTTATACAAAATGGATTCCTCTGAAGTGTTTTAAAGTTTAAATTGCCTTACAATAATTATTAAAAGGAAAAAAAAGTAAAACTTGACCTAGTAAATTGATCAATTTCATACTTGATTAGAAACTTCTTTTTACTCATGGCTTGACAATTAAAAAATTATCTCATATTTTCCTATTATAGGTTGAGCTCTATGGTGAATGAGTGTATTTTACATATCCAAATACTTTTTAAAGATAAGTGTTTATGCTTTAATTTTTTATTAAATATTATCGTTATCTTTAAATTGTAATTCTGTTCGAATTTGCATCTATATTATCCTCTCCAGACCCTTTTGTTGATTAGGTGCATGTTATTGTTCTTGTTGTTAGAAATTCCATTAAGGTCCAAATGTAGAAACAATATCGTTTTCACAAATAAAATTAGACCAAAAGTTATCGATGCAAAGTTCCTTATTTTGGAAAATTTGAGGGATAAATCACTAATTTTTTCTTTTATTAAGTATAAATCTATGTATCTAATAAGAATTTAAGAAGATTAACTTAAATTTATATTCATTAACATATCGTTTTGGGATTGATTCAAATAAGCGATCGTCAAAATTGACTTATAGAAAAATATATCGACATATATTAAAAATATTATTTTATGGTATGGTTTATTGGATTATTTAATAATAAATTAAATAAAAATAATATCTTTTTTTAAAATTAAAAATAATAATAGAAAAATAATTAAATAATAGTAATATTTAATTTGATTGATTAGGTTATGACCCCTTATTTGCACAATTGACATACCAAATGTTTGTTATTTTTTCTTATTCTCACAAAGACTGATTTTAATCCAAGCAAAAATTAAACATGTTTAATTTCAAATAATTTTTTATTTAATCCACTTTGTCCACATGTAACCCAATCTGTTAATACTCCTAGTAAATATCATTCTTCTTGTATTCTATACTTCTCTCATATTACTTGCTTCAATCAATTACCATACATTTTTTATACTTTTCTAACTTAATTTTTTTATCAAATTCCTATTGAAAAATTTCTTCAAAAAGTTATTTCTCAATGAAACATGTTTTAAATATTCCTTTTTGATTTAAAACACATTTAAATCTAAAATGATGAGAACATAAAAGGATAAAAGAGCATATATCATAAAAAGTTATAAGCTAAAACTCACTTCTTTTGAGCATCTCCTGAGTTCATGAGTTCCAAGTATAAGACTCAATTCAACAAAGAAAAAAATGATAAAGAAGAGAAAGAGAAGGAAATTTAGGGCAGTGGAGAAAGATGAAAAAAAGAGAGTGAAGATATAAATTATAAAAATAGTGACCGAGGGAAAAATGAAAATGATGTCAACATTTTCACTATGATAATCTACAACTCATTTGGCTAGTAAATGAAATAATTTCTTAAAAAATAAATTATCAAACACTTAAAGTTTTTCTATATTTGAAACTTCTCTCAACACGTTTACCAAAAAAATTAAAATAGTCCAATGACTATAGGAGTCAAAGGCATAAAAAGCAAATGAATTATTTCTGCACAAAGAATAAAAATGATTTTTTTTTATTTTTATTTTTTTTAAATTATATGTTTTTAAGAGAAAAAAATAATACCTTTATTCAAACAACAATCAAAAAAAGAATACCTTTATTACTTTGAATGCCTTTGTCCACATAACAATAGAAAGATACAACTAAAGCCTACGCAAAAATTAGTTAAAATCAAGGCTCAAATTGATAATACTAATTCTATAGTTTGCTAGAAAAAAAACCCCGTATTCTAGTTTGAAAATAAGATTAAAAGGTGTTATTGATGATATAACCACTGAGATATAATGGAAAAATAAATTTAGAGCTTACCTAAGAATGAATGGTAAAGAGAACCAAATACTTACCTTGAGTCGATTGAATTCTGAACACATAACAAGATAGTGTATTTATCCATGTGGTGACTCTGGAATAAGTCTGTAACCGAGTCTAACCAAACTAAGTCTATCGACCCAATGACCAACTAAACCAATGCAAAAATCATAAACCAAAACCAAGTATAATAATATAATGTAAGTATATATATATATATATATATATATATAAATGTACGATATAACCAATCCATACCATAAATAAATCCACAATTGTCCATACAAAGCCTCTAAACCAATCAAAGCATACCTAATCGGGATATGCCTCCGACATAGCCATAAACTAGGTATACCAAAGACAAAATACATAAAGTAATCCATTACATGAAATAGATGCCTTCAAAACTATGGAAGTTCACTACTTCAATCCAATGGCTAATCCCAAATTTGATCGCTAAGCAAGATGAATAGAATGGTTGGTTCCTACATAGCATGGGTATACAGCCTCTAGTAGACGGGTTAGTGGGTGAATACTAGCATGTACTCAGGATAAGGATAAAATAATGCCAGTTATAAAACCAAGTAAAACAAACCATAAGCATACAACCATATATATATATATAGATATATATATATATATAAAAATAATGTCAGGAAAGGGAATAGGGTTTAGCATGCCTTTAAAACCATAACCTGGGCTGTGTAGCTTTGCCGTCGTAAGACACCTACGTGCAATATGGGTTCAGCTCCCCCAGCTGAAAGGGCCCTAGAGTGTGTAGCGGCACGACCAGGGAAGTACCCCATTGGGATGACTAGTACATCCCCCAATATGAGGTGTGACATCATGCATACGGTCCACCAAGACCAATCTCATACAGGTAAATATGAGTTTCCAGATTTGGTATTCCTGGGACCTCTACCTTCCACAGCTTAGCTACAGCTCCCCCTTTAATGCCCAATTAAAACTCTCTCCTAGCAATCAATTTACCATTGTTTAACCAAGGCCATTTAGTAGTGGTATCGTCATACCAACCATACTTGCAAGTACTATCCATAACCAACCACATGTAGGTACAGGGAAACCTCAGGTGCCCTTCCAGTTACCATATTAAATCTACTTAGGGAAATCTGTAACCCACAAGCATAACCATTTAGACATTTACCTTTCTAAACCATTTAAACCAATTCTATTTATGCATTCACTTGAGGGATTTCCATGTATCCCGCAAGGTTTTCAAAATAGACCAATCACCACCACCAAAACCTTTTCCTTTTAAACCATTCCAAACCATTTTAGACCATGCCAAATATTTAAAGAATTTATATCACTTAAACCATGCAAAACTATTCGAAACCATTTAGAGTTCCATTACCAAACCAAACCATGCAAGAGTTCCAATGAAAATTCAATAATTGAGTAAACACATTCTTTGAAGAATTCTATCAAACATATTGAGGGCATACCTTTACCAAGACCAAAGCTAATACATAAACCACCTTAATTAGGGTTACTCAAGACCCATTTGTTAAACCAAAATAAAAACCAACCAAATATGCAAACCATTGCCAAAAATATGTAAAAACATAGTTTAAGCCAATACCAAACCATATGTATCAAGACCCTCAATAATATTTTGAAATCCACCATTCATCATTCATAAACCAACGTTTAAAACACAATACACATGACTTTTGTTTGAAATAACAATGAGGAAGGAGTACATGCCATTTATATGAAAATTCACAGAAGAAATCTTGACCTTTGAGCACTTTGAAAAACACTTGAGAAATACTAGTCTCAATCTTTCAAGAGTGAGTTTGAAAGAGTATTTTAAGTATTTTAATGATCTAACAAGTGTTATGGAAGGCCATATAGGGTTATAAAACGTGAGTACATAAGGGTTTAGGACTAGGAAATGTCCAAACTAACCTTGACTTACAATTAAAACAACTCGTGTCTAGGGGTACGACTCCTCCTTACCATCCGTATCCTAGGGTACGAGTGGTACCCCAACTTATACCCAAGACTATGTCAAACCTTATCTACTAGTTTCTATACGACTCCAACTTCCTTAAATCGTATCCAAGTGTACGAGTGACACCCTAATTGTACCCTATCAATCGTACCTTCGACAGATTACCCAAGACCACTCAACTATGCTCTATACGACTTACCTTGAATCACTTGTATGTTTCTATATGAATATTACCTAGTTGAGTCATATCTTTGGCAGTAGACACACTCAACATACTTCCTAGGATATGAGTGAACCCTCAAGGCTGCCTATGAATTGTATACAAGGTTACGAGTGACTCCCTTGAGTCATACCAAGTCCATGAGTTCAAAACGTAATGGAATTTTGCAATGGTCTAAGACTTAGGATGTTTCATTCTCCCCTACTAGGATCATTCGTCCTTGAATGACGGTTAAGGGTAAGGATAAGCATGAGATAACACCTTAGAACACATCAAACTTTCTTCTAACCAAAATAGATAGAAAGAACATAAACCATGATAAGGAAATCATCACATAACACAAGTATGATTTAAATCCCAACACCTTCATTTCGATCTCTAACTAAGTTTGAAAACAAAGATATAAGTGGAACCATTCCTCACCTTTATCCAACTTAGAAAACAAAGATGGGTTAAAGAACACATATCCAATGCATGAATTACTGGAAAAAAGAACCCATGTGGATCCTTGGACTCCATGTCCCCTTCCGCATCCTAAATGGCTTTTCAGACTTATAGTTCCACCATAGAACCTTTACCGAAGCTGTACCTTTCGTTCGCAACCGGCAAACTTACTGATCCAAGATCCTCATCGGGACCACCCTAAAGAACAAAAAATCCAAAATATCAATACCAACCAAAGGAACCAACCAACCAAGGACCATATACACCTTACTCCAAGACAAACACATAGAGTACTGGATGAATAGATTCAAGTTAGAAAACAAGTCTAATTCAACTTATAATTTACTGAGACACATTACTATAAGAGCTTGAGTCAAATTATACACCACCAATCCCATGTTCAAGCCTATCCAAAGATAAGAAGAGTTAACTTAGGACACCAGTCTCTACTCCTTACATCAATTCCGAAACACTACTATGCTTTAATTATTATTGTAAAATGGAAACCATAAGAAAAAGACATGAACAAACCCACATCCCACCATTATAACCAAAATCCCCAACCTATGATTGAACACTCAAAACCAAAACCATATAACCACTATGCCATGAAGGCAATTTATAAATTTCCTGCCTTACCAACCCTCTTAAGCATCCAACACAACTATGGGTATATCTACCAATAATAATATTTAAGCCTACCGTTAATATGCCCGCGGTGTGATCTATCTACAAAAAGATCTAGCACTCTCTATCATTTCCACAAGGATTTCCACCACCTATTCCTTTCCTAACCATTTCTCATGGAAACAACCTTACCTCACCTTCCAAAACCTTAACGCTAGTAGTCACCTGAGACTCTCCCCCATTGAGGGACTCCTACATTCCCCTGGTTCAACACAACACTCTGCTCCTAAGACACTACCATCCAAATCATAAGAAGAGTCATTAAGGTACAAAAGTACAAGAATTTCCCATTCCATCCAAGGTAAAACAAAGATTTTCCAAAACAAGACATGACACTATAGGTACGAAGTACTTCATAACAACTAACTACACCTTAAATGAAGAGACACCCTGACCAAAACATACTACAAAAGGAGTCCTTTAAAATAGACACCGAAAAAAACACCCAAATATACCATAGGTAGTGCAATATAGAGTCAAAACTCATATCCTAAGAAAAAGGCAAATGCAAAATGCAAACCTTAAGCATACACACTATAATAATACACACGACACTAGTAGTGTACTCTCTTAACCATGATAGTAGAGTATTACTAGAATATGCAACCCGACCTTTCCTTGAAGTAAATCGCTAGAAGTAATTTAAGACTAACCATCAATCATCACCCCATTACACCTACAAACACAATACTCCACTCTGATGGGTATAACCAAGGGCGCACACTAAAGACACTTGTTTTTCCAATACTCAAAACCTTATTCATACAAATGCTACCTAGATCCCAACATATAAACGCAAACATAATTAAACCAAATTGACTCCAATGTTTCCAATTAAAACAAAACCATTTAAAATAAAACTGTGGGCACCAAAGCCTTTCAAAAATCATTTGAATCTAACCAAAATCAATTCATGTTCCCCCTTAACCATTTACATAATGAAAAGATTTAAAAATAGTCAAACCATATGACAAAAGTATATTCAATGGAAATTTCATAAATAATTTGAGGGCATATAATTTTTCCAAAACCAAAACCAAGTAAATGGGAATTATAATTCCCCAAAATTGATTTACCATTCCTGTGCATCCCACAATGTTCATAAACATTAATAAAGCAAGAATAATGCATCATAATCCATGGAAATCAATTTAATGAGTAATCATGCCAAAACCCTCTATTATGCAAAAAAACATTTTTCAAAAACATAAATTTAAAAATAAATTTCATGCCAACAATAAGGTACAAGTATAGAGTCAAAGATACAGGCAAGCTCCATAGTTTAATCCATCGAATGACTAGACCCCCAATCCATATCCATTTATTCAACTTGAATTCCTAACCTAAGTAACAACCTTCCCACCATTGTATTCTGATGATAGGCAAATTTACACGCCTATAGCACTATATTTTGCCCATATTTTAACCTAGTTTTGAGAACAAATTATATATTTCATGCACTTTTAGTCCTTTTTCCTGTAAATGAGCTAACGAACATGATTAGTAAAGTTTCAGGTATAAATGATGCAGAATTCAGCATTTTATGGCTTACTTGACGCAAAAGAAAGCTCACGAAGGAATTTGGGGAGGAGGGAGACCACAATACTTTCTTCCATCCCTCTCATCTTCCACTACAAACAATTCTACAACTCTTCTAATCTTTCCATTAATTCTATTTTTCTTCTTCTACTCTTCTATTCTTAAATTCTACAACAAGAGAATCGTTACTTTGCCTAGGAATTCACGCCTACCACCTAAGCTACACGAAATTACTCAATCTTGTGGTATAACAACAATGTCAATCATGATCTCCTTCGCATTCATGGGTAACTAAACTTCTCTGTTGGGGTTATGGAAGCCGTATGAGATACTATCTATTGCTGTGAGTTTGTGAGTTCGCAACACGTATACTGCTTATATCATTATTCTCTTCATCTTAGTCTACATTCTTTGTGGTTGCAAACGCAAGAATACGCCAGTATAACATTTAACTTGTTCGAAAGAAAGGTTATCTGTCTGGAAAAGAGATAATGTCAAGGTAGTAGGGTCACCCCCTAAAATTCCCTACTAAAAAGCTAGTGCCGTAACTGGACTAACCTCTTGGAGAATTCGTACCGTTAGACACGCTTTAAGCTCGAAAGAGTTAAAGTGAAATAATCCTCGAATAGGTCGAAAGACACTTGGATTTACCATCGAATACAATTCTCTATAAGCAGTTGCATGTCAGAATTCTACACACTCATAGCCAATAGAGACGTATACCTCAGAAGGTGGACATAACCCCAACGCCTCAATTCTCATTGTTTACAACTTACGTAATAATATTTCTCTTTTACTTTGCTATTTTAAGCTTTTATTTAATTGTTTTGATGACACATTACAATCCCCCCTTTTTACGAGACTTGCACCAAAAGTTTAGTAATTTTGCTTACCTGTTGGCCAAGCTATTCCCTGTGGGATCGACACCCAACCCTGTTGGGTTCTATATTTGTTAACGACCGCTTTACACTCCTACGAGAGTTGTAGATTGAGCGTTATCAAAAATTGGCGCCGCTGCCGGGGAATACAAGTGTCAATTAAGTTCGTAATAATTACTAGACCCTTTGGTAAAAGATTCTCGTACTTTTACTTTTAGTTGTTGTTTTTGTTTTATTCAGGTTTGTTCAGTGCATCAATGGATGCACAACGTGAAATTGAAAGGATGGCTGCTCAAGCGCATCAGCGGAATATTGATAACCCAAGGCGTGCAACAAATCCTGATGATGAGGACCTGGGCGATGAGGAGCTACTAAACCCACGGCTTACTGCTGAGATGGCGGCACCCATGCAGAGAAAAGATCGTCAAGCTAGGTTTAGGCCTGAACGCCGAGCTGTGCAAATACCGTTCGATGATGATGATGATGATCTTGATGGAGCTGGTGCCACAGGAGCCATTATTCTTCCGCTATTAGCCCCCGGAGCCAAGTTCAACATCACGAGCACCATGATTCAGTTATTGCAACTCAAGGGATTATTTGGTGGATTAGCAGGCGATGATCCGAATATGCATCTCATCAACTTTATTTCTACATGTAAGTCATTTGACAATCCTGGCGTTGGTCAGAATGCAATTCGGTTACGCTTATTTCCATTGTCTCTATTTGGGGAGGCAACTCTATGGTTGAATGGGATGACTCCTGATTCTATTACAAATTGGAGGCAATTGAGAGACGCTTTCCTCGAAAGATTCTTTTTGCCATCCAAAAAAGCACAATTGAGAGATGAAATCAGCAACTTTCGTCAGCTTCCAACTGAAGCCCTTCATGAAACATGGGAGAGGTTCAAGACGAAGCTAATGAGGTGCCCAAACCATCACATGACTAATATTCACCTAATGGAGATACTATATAGAGCCTTGAATTCAATAACTAAACCAGTGGTGGATAATGCGGCCGGAGGATCTTTTATGGATCTCACCTTTGGTCAGGCAAGCAATATGCTAGATCGTATGACGAAGCAAAGTAGAGCTTGGCATACCAGGGATTCTGTGGTAGCAAGCCCCACTTTTTCTATTGGCATGACTGCAGATCAAAGGAGACGAGAAGAAGAACGTGATCAAGATATGGCGCACATGAAAACACAAGTGGATCTTCTTACAAAGCATTTATTATCAGGGAAGACCGAAAAAGTGAAAGCTATTGCGTCAAAAGAAAGAGACAAATCTGATTTGGAAGAGGAAGCCAACTACTTGAACAATTAGGGGGGGTTCCGAGGCAATGCCCAAGGAAACCAAGGTCGGAACTATTATGATAAGTCTGGAAACAAGGACCAAGGTAGATGGAGGAAAACCAATGAAAAGAGTGGTTTATACGTACCCCCTGGAAGATGTGACGCCACCACATCTAGTTCTGGAAGTATGGAAGACATGATGGCTAAACTACTGAAACGAGTGGAAGCAACTAGCGCGGGAGTAACGGAGGTAATAAATGATTTGTCCTCTATGAAGCAATTAGTTGATTCACATTCCACTTCAATCAAGAAAATAGAGCAGCAATTGAGCCAACTTTTAGCAGCACTCAATCAAAGAAAGGCTGGCACTCTACCTAGCGACACTGTGCAAAACCAGAGGAATGATGGGTCATGCATGGCCATCACTACCCGAAGTGGTAAGGTGCTGGAAACTTTAGAAAAAGGCAAGCAAGTGGTTGACGAAGAAGCGGAAGTTGATGATAAGGCGAAAGGAGAAGATGCCGCAGCAGCCGATCCTAACGTCCTTAACGTCACTCCTCACGACATGCAGCCTAGAAAAGCTAAAAAACAGAAGCAATAGGAGAAGAAAGCTGTGGAGAGAACAATTCCATACCCACCACCACCTTTCCCCCAAAGATTGAAGAAGGTGGCGGATGATACGAAGTTCAGAAAATTCATGACTATGTTAAAACAGCTGACCATTAATGTTCCATTGGTGGAAGCACTTGAACAAATGCCTGGGTATGCAAAATTTATGAAGGATCTTTTAACAAAGAAGCGGGCAGTAAGTTATGAGCCGACAGATAATATTCATCATTGCAGTGCAATTGCCACAAGGTCCTTAGTACAGAAGAAGGCAGACCCTGGTGCTTTCATTATTCCTTGCACGGTTGGATCTATGAATTTTGCTAAGGCATTGTGCGATTTGGGAGCTAGCATCAATTTGATGCGACTATCCATCTACAGAAAGTTGGGGTTGGGCGACCCTACACCAACCAATATGCGGCTCGTGATGGCAGATAGGTCGGTAAAACGATCTGTGGGTATCTTGAATGATGTGTTGGTGAAGGTGTCTACCTTTATTTTTCCTGCAGACTTTGTGATTTTGGATTGCGAGGTGGATTCTGAAGTACCCATAATCTTGGGACGTCCTTTCCTTGCAACAGGAAGTGTGCTTATTAACATGAGAGATAATGAGCTTTTATTTCGAATGAATGACGAAGTGATTCATTTTGATTTGTGCAAAGCGATGAAGCAACCAAGAGATATGGATGTGTTCTCTGTAGCTAATGTTCATTATGAAGATAAGAAAGCATTATCTGTAGAGAAACAGCTTACTGTTGAGCCATTGTCTGTTGCGCTGCTGAATGTTGAGCATGAGGATGCTAAAGAATATGAAGAAACCGTTTGTGCTCTAACAACAAATCAATCTTCACCAACAGCGGTGACTTCCATTGAAGAGCCACCAGTGCTAGAATCGAAAAAGCTCCCCAATTATCTAAGGTATGCGTTCTTGGGAAGTGGAAATACACTTCCAGTGAGTGTTGCAGTTGTGGATGATCTAAGTGAACAGCACGTAGAGGCTCTCATCTCTGCTCTGAAGAGGCACAAGAGAGCTATGGGTTGGACTATTGATGATATAATTGGTATCCCTACTGGGATAGGCATGCACAAGAGTCATATCGAAGAAGATTGCATGCCTACAAGTAAGCATCAGTGTCTTCTGAATCCATTCAGAAAATGATGCCCCATCTATCTCGATGAAGTCTAAGTAATCGAGATAGCTATGTCGTGCCGCGACAATAAATCAAGCGCTTGGTGGGAGGCAACCCATCGTTCTAATCATTTTTGTTGTTTTTGAGTAAGTATAGGTGCAAGAGGTGTAAAGGAGAAGATTGGTTTCAAATTTTGATTTGGAAGTATTGCATGTTGAAGGTGGTAAGTTAGGAATGAAGAAGCAAAAGGCTATGGGTTAGGCATGGCCTATGTAAATCTAGGCCACGAACAAGGCATGGCCTATGCTATGGCACTCTGCTCAACAATGCCATAGAATAGGCGTCGCCTATGCTATGGCACTCTGCTCAACAATGCCATAGCATAGGCGTCACCTATGCTATGGCATTCTGTCTCTGAATCTAGTATGCCATGGCATAGGCGCCGCCTATGGTCACTTTTGGTCTCCAAATCCGATTCCAAATGGGTCAAAACCCGACCCAAGCTTGTCCTATAAATAGAAACTCAGTCTTAGAACAAAAATGCATTGCAACTTCAACCTAGGTGCTGCCTACCTCTCCAAAATCTCTCAAAATTCTTTCTTTTTTCTCTTTTACTTTGCAAGAACACCTTCCGAGGCCATCAACCAAGTAAGTACTTCTTTGTTCTTCATTCATATTCCGTAAGTACTACACTACTACGCTTACAATAAATTGTTAGATCTTGAAGTAGTAGTAGTGATTTGAATGTGGTTGATTTGTTGCGATACAACTAAGTGAGTGAACGAATACGTAAGGATGATCTTAACTTGTTTCCAACTTGTATTTGATTTTGATGCACTGTCATACTTTTGCTGAATTGACATGGTCACGAAAATTGCATAATCTTGTAAATAGAAAGCTTACATGTTGGAATGACTTGTTCATCGAGATGAGAATCATGGTTAAACTACCAACTTGTGAGGTTGTGATTATTTCTAGATGCTATACCTTGATTCAATCTCTATGTAGTAGTTTTGATATATCAAAAATGAAAGTATTGCCAAGATTTCAAGAAGTATGACTGTACTAATTATATTGTTGGAATCTAACACCTAAAACGTATATTGATGAAGTCTGAGTAATCGACAACTTTCACTCCACTAGTTTGTGCCAACAAAATAAGTGTGGGGTGGTGCCACTACTGCTTGTTTATCGACTGTATCTACCGAGATGAAGCTAACATGACTTTATTGAGATCTCAGGTAGAATGGCACAAAAAGGACGACAAGGAAAAGAAAAAGCAACCACTTCACAAAAAGGCCAGAAAAGGGGACGAAAAGAGCAAGGTGAATCCTCCGTGCTGCAAATACCTCGACTCACTCTTGGAATTAAGTGGGATACTTATGAGGAACTTCTGAGGATGACGACTCAGATGATGATTCCGACGAAAGGGGTATGACCCCAGACATAGAGGATGAGTCCGACTAACCAGGTTCTTCTTATTTATTTTCCACTGAGGACAGTGTGTCCCGTCTAAGTGTGGGGTGCTGGTATTTGCATTCTATACTCCTTTATCCGCATTTGCATTTGCATTTATGTTTGTTTGCTTAGCTTAGTTTTTTTGTTTTTCGTTTTTTTGTTTTTTTTACTTAACTTCGCATGAAATTATTTTGATAGGCAGCATGAGATTATGACAAGAGTTTGTGCTAAAATCATGACTATTGAGACATTTAGGATCTAATTGTGACTCACTATGTGATATTGTGTGGTTCAATTCCTTCATCTGTTGGGGCAAGAGTCTATACTACTCCCAATAAAGTCGACCATGTGCCTTGTGTGTGTGAGCTAATAGTATATTCTGTGCTTGTGGCTGATGCTAGAACTTGCCTGGTATGTATGTAAAGTGAAAATAAGGAGTGTAAGTTTAGGAGATGATTTAGGCATTTCTTTGGCAACCTATATTTGTTTACCTTCATTTTTACCTACCCATGGACATTATCCTAGTTAACCCTTTTGAGCCTTTAGCCTATTTTCTTTGACAACCTCATATGTAAGCCTAATCCATTTTTTTCAAGACCATAATTTGATCCAAATTCCTAAGTGCTTTAAAGTGTAAAGTCATGTGACAAAATAAGAGGAAATTGGGTGAGTATGATTCTTTAGAATGCATTGGTGCTTGAAATTGCTATGAAAAAGAAGTGCTATCATAAGAGGTATGTTATGAAAAGAAAAAAAAAAAAAAAAAAACTGAAAAGTTAGTCATGTTTAAAATCGAAAAATAAAAGAGGAGAAAAAGGGTGGTAGAATAAATGAAAGAAAGGTTGTTAGAAAGAAAAGTTTTAATGACACAATGTGATGTATTAAAGCGCTTAGGAACATAGTCACTATTTCTGGCCAAAATAGTCCTACCCGTCCCTTAGCCTACATTACAACCATCAAAAGACCTATTTGATTCTAAGCTTAGCATTCTGACATTTAGTGGAGCATTACACTAAGGGCAAACCTATGGTCATCAGTTGCTTCATATGAATTCTTTGTGAGAGCGAGAGCAAGGATATTTTGATACCCATGTTTGAAAAATATGCTATACTTGTGAGTGATTATGGGTAATACATTGTGAGACACACATGGTTGATGAGTTTTGGGTAGTCGTGTATGATTCTTTGTGCCTTAACCTTTGAATATGAGTTGACCACCATCACGAGTCTATGCTAGAGGTTAAACTATTTCTACTAATGATCGAAAAACTACTCTTTGTTGATAATTGTTGTGCTTGTCTTGACGAATATTTTGTGTTGTTGCTGTGAAACCCTAAGTTGATGTTTAGAGGGACATGATATTTTGTTCGAGGACGAACAAAGCTTCAAGTGTGGGGTGTTGATGATAGGAGAATTTACACGCCTATAGCACTATATTTTGCCCATATTTTAGCCTAGTTTTGAGAACAAATTATATATTTCATGCACTTTTAGTCCTTTTTCCTGTAAATGAGCTAACGAACATGATTAGTAAAGTTTCAGGTATAAATGATGCAGAATTCAGCATTTTATGGCTTACTTGACGCAAAAGAAAGCTCACGAAGGAATTTGGGGAGGAGGGAGACCACAATACTTTCTTCCATCCCTCTCATCTTCCACTACAAACAATTCTACAACTCTTCTAATCTTTCCATTAATTCTATTTTTCTTCTTCTACTCTTCTATTCTTAAATTCCACAACAAGAGAATCGTTACTTTGCCTAGGAATTCACGCCTCACGCCTACCACCTAAGCTACACGAAATTACTCAATCTTGTGGTATAACAACAATGTCAATCATGATCTCCTTCGCATTCATGGGTAACTAAACTTCTCTGTTGGGGTTATGGAAGCCGTATGAGATACTATCTATTGCTGTGAGTTTGTGAGTTCGCAACACGTATACTGCTTATATCATTATTCTCTTCATCTTAGTCTACATTCTTTGTGGTTGCAAACGCAAGAATACGCCAGTATAACATTTAACTTGTTCGAAAGAAAGGTTATCTGTCTGGAAAAGAGATAATGTCAAGGTAGTAGGGTCACCCCCTAAAATTCCCTACTAAAAAGCTAGTGTCGTAACTGGACTAACCTCTTGGAGAATTCGTACCGTTAGACACGCTTTAAGCTCGAAAGAGTTAAAGTGAAATAATCCTCGAATAGGTCGAAAGACGCCTGGATTTACCATCGAATACAATTCTCTATAAGCAGTTGCATGTCAGAATTCTACACACTCATAGCCAATAAAGACGTATACCTCAGAAGGTGGACATAACCCCAACGCCTCAATTCTCATTGTTTACAACTTACGTAACAATATTTCTCTTTTACTTTGCTATTTTCAGGTTTTATTTAATTGTTTTGGTGACACATTACAATCCCCCCTTTTTACGAGACTTGCACCAAAAGTTTAGTAATTTTGCTTACTTGTTGGCCAAGCTATTCCCTGTGGGATCGACACCCAACCCTGTTAGGTTCTATATTTTCTAACGACCGCTTTACACTCCTACGAGAGCTGTAGATTGAGCGTTATCATATTCCTCGAGTCATCAACCTCATCCAACTTATAAATTCACCTCCATAATTTTTGCATTGATATCCTCGAGCTTACATACTCCCTTTACCAAGATCAAGCATCTAGATTCAAGCCTAGGACCTACCAACCGTCATGTACTACTACAAAAGTACCCCATATAAAAGGGAATATACATATAAGGGCCTCGCCCACTAGAAGGACACCCTATATTTTTTTGTCCCCCAACCGACAACATATTCTTTACCAGGGAAATCATTCCCCCTTATGCATGAAATCATGAAAGCACTCTAGGAGAGACACTAAAATGGATGGAACCTTTATTTAAAAGATCTCTTGGTTTCTCCTTAAGCCCCTTGAACCCAATCAGAACTATTTTATAAGAAAGGAATAGAAATTTGGACAAGTGTACGAAATAAGACCAATCCCAAACCACCCCCAAATAGAAAGACACCATGAGGGACGTCAAGAAGACTTCAGGAAATTCATTCACCGCCGAACACAAAGCATAAGTGCAACAAAACCATTCTCAAATTGAATAAAAAATCACCATATTTGAGTCAAACAATCCACCAAAATTACTTTATTACCAACAAATACCACACACCCCCAAAGACTCATTTGGTAGTCATAGAGTCACCTACCGGGATAGAAACAGACAAAGAAAAGAGTTCAAAACAACCTTGGGACCATAACTAAAACACATAACCACAAATAGGGTCACAAAAAAAGGGGACCCCAAACTAAGTAAGCCATACACACCACCGAGAAAGGAGTTTTAAACATACCAATATCGGTATCAATAGATGCCTAGAACTCCTGAGAGATAGTTAGAACATTGAGAAGATCCTGACCAATGTCAGAGCTAGAAGTAGCACCCAATATATTATTTTCCCAAGTACAACCCTTATGGAACACTCCCGAGAGATGTAATCCAATTGATCACAACCAAAACACCAATTTCTCTCATCCTCGTAACAACCTTAGTGCAACCGACCATAACCTCTACAAAGAGGATAGGTTGATGCAAATTGGGACCCATTAGCCTGAGATTAGGCACAAGGTGCCCTAGAAACATGACCAATCTGAAAATGCTTGCCTCCTAACAGATTTGGGCAAAGAGCGTAAGCCATAGAATAGGAGTTAGGACTTACCCAACACTTTCTTGGGAACCATTTACCCTCGGCCTCCCCATTATTTAGAAAATTGAGGCCCCATAAGTTCGACTATATCCATCCATGTTATCCTCAAGAAGAATAGGTAAGTATCCATGGATGTTAGATCATTGAGAGAACATAATAAGAAAGATGAACATAAGAAGGTTCAGAGAAGCGTACAAAACCTTAGACTCCATATCCCAAAAGTAGAATAACCAAGAAAGTGAAATATTTCTAGATGCCTTATAGCCTCCTGATTATACGTGTGGTGTACGACACACCCACAAGAAAGACTCTACCTAACATGACTTTGTGGATACCCATGACAAAAAAACCTAAACCTCTAATACCAACTTGTCATGACCCAAACTAAGGCCTAGATATAATAGGCATCCCAAGTCCAATCGAGATCGGGGACCGTCCCCGTTACCCAACCCAACCACCAAATGCTTACCTTGAGTTGGTTAAACTCTTAACATATAAAAAAATAATGTATTTATCTATGTGGTGACTCTAGGATAAGTCTATAATCGATACCAACCCAACGAAGTTTATCCACCCAATAACTAACCAAACCAATGCGGAAACCATAAACCAAAACCAAGTATAATAATCCAATATATGTATAAATATGTATGATATAACCAGTCCATACCATACCTAAGTCCACATTTATCCATACAAAGCCACTAAACCAACCAAAGAGTACCTAGTCAGGACATACCCCCGACATAGCCATAAACCAGGTTTACAAAGGACAAATTACCTAAAGTAATCCATGACATAAAAAAGATTCCTTCCAAACTATGAAAGTTCACAACTTTAATCCAATGGTTGATCCCGAATCCGATCACTAAGCAAGAGTAATAGAATGGTCGATTCCTACATAGAGTAGGTATACAGCCACCAGTACACGAGTTAGTGGGTGAACACTAGCATGTACTCATGATAAGGATAAAATAAATCCAGTTATAAATCTAAGTAAAGCCAACCATATGCATACAACCATACATATATATAATAGTGTTGGGAAAGGGAATCAGGTTTATCATACCTTTAAAACCATTACATGGGCTATGTAGCTTTGTCGTGCTAAGATACCTACGAGCAATATGGGTTCAGCTCCCTCAGCTGAAAGGGCCCTAGTATGTGTAGCTGCATAACTAGGGAATTATTCGGTTAGGATGACTAGTACATCCCCCAATATAAGGTATGACATGATGCACATGGTACACCAAGACCAACCTCATATCGGCAAATATGATTTTCCATTTTTGGTCTCCCCGGGACCTCCACCTTTCATGGCTTAGCTACACTTCCCCCCTTAATGCCTAATTAAAATTGTTTCTAATCAATTCATTTAACATTTATGAACCAAGGTCATTTAGTAGTGGTATCAACATACCAACCATACTTGCAAGTACTATCCATAGTCAACCATTTATTGGTATAGAGGCCCTCAGGTGCCCTTCCAATTACAATATTAAATCCACTTGGGGGAATCCATACCCCAGAAGCATAACCATTTAGTCATTTACCCTTCCAAACCATTTAAACCAATTCTATTTATGAATTCACTTGAGGTATTTCCATGTATCCCGTAAGGTTTTTAAAATAGACCAATCATGACCACCAAAACCTTTACCTTTTAAAACATTCCAAACCATTTTAGACCATGCAGAATATTTAAAGCATTTATATCATTTAAACCATTTAAACCATGAAAAAACATCTGAAACCATTTAGAGTTCCACTACCAAACCAAACCATGTAAGATTTCCAATGAAAATTCAATAATAGATTAAAAACATTCTTTGAAGCATTTTATCAAATATGTTGAGGGTATACCTTTACCAAGACCAAAACCAATGTATAAACCACTATAATTAGGGTTACTAATGACCCATTTATTAAACCACAACCAACAACTAACCACATATGCAAACCATTAATAAAAATATGTAAAAAAACATTGTTTAAGTCAATACCAAACCTTATGCATCAAAACCCTCAACAATATTTCAAAATCCACCATTCATGATTCATAAACCAATGTTTAAAATGCAATACTCATACTTTTTATTTGAAATAATAATTAGGTAAGGAGTACATGCCTTTTAAATAAAGATTCACAGAAGAAATCTTGACCTTTGAGCACTTTAAAGAATACTTAAGAATCCCTATCTTCCAATCTTTCAAGAGTGAGTTTGAGAGAGGATTTGAAGTGTTTTAATCCACTAACAAGTGTTATAAAAATCCATATCGGGTTATATAATGTGAGTACATAAGGGTTTAGGAGTAGGAGATGTCCAAACTTGCAATTCTTCTAATCTAGTACCCGAAATGCTACATGGTGCTCATGACCCCAAAGGACCATAAGCTAACCCATGACTAATATCTATACCTGATCACTACATAATATACTGTATAAATGCGGAAATAAAGGTTGTAAGGCCATAATGTTCAAAAAATAGTAAGATAATCTCTAAATGATATGGTATCACAATACCAAAAATAAACCTGAAATAAACTGTCTGAACATGATAGTCTGAAAAGCCTCTAACTGACTGGACTTTCTGAATAAGGAGTTGATGGGATATGTCCCCAACTAACCCCAACTAATAAATTAATTAATAAGATAATAAAGTAATGGTCATGTCCTCGAAGGATGAGGACTCACAGTTAACTCTGACTGCGGAGACTAGAATCTTACTGATGCTCTGGAGCTCGTGCTTCTGAACCTATGGTATAAAACACCATAGCGCAAATGAGTCAGTACATTTGAATGTACTGGTATTCATATGAGGTAGGATGAATGGAGAGCATTCACATGCATGAACTATACTAACTAACTGAATAATATGAATGTGAGAATACATGCATTAATACATAATAACTATAACTGAGTTTATGATAATATGACTCCTGAGTCTGAGTACTGATAACATGAGATACTAATATCTGTATAACTAAAATAACTAATACTGAGCGACTGTATTTGATAGTCTAGGTTCTGATAGAACTAGCTGAGTTACGTACTGTTCTGAGTTGACTATCTCTGACAGTCCTGAATCCTATAGAACTATTTGAGTTCTATTATCGAGACTGAATAACAGTATCTAACAGTACTGATCTATAACTAAAACTGTGGGAAGTAGTCATCTTACCAACATGCCCCTAATACTCTTTTATGGCTGAGTTGGGGTCTAATCTGTAACCCCAATTAGAAGGGTGTTAATACCGCGCCACTGGTAAGGACAATCTGTGAGTAACCCTCATATAACGGGTAACTCTAGTGAAAATAGTGGGAACCCTTATATAACAGGTTAAGCCACCTCATCTGCCTCCATGTAATAGGCTATGATGTCTCAACCTACACTGGCTACGTAGTTATGGAATGCAAAGATTACTTCTAAGAATCACACCCTCATATAATAGGAGGGTTCCCATCCCTGGGTTCTCTCGGTGCTAATTTCTACTCCCATATGGATAGACACTAAACATGATTAATTAAACTAACCGGACTGAGTTAACTGGGTTCCGTAGACTGACGGGAATACTACAGAGATTACTGATTTCTGAGGTTTCTGAGAGTACTGAGTTTACTAAGTATTCCTGAGTCACATAACTGACTGGATTTCTATAAACATGGCTTGACTGAGAGTATCTTGAAAACATGATATGGCTCTAGGCACAAAGCTAATTATTAGGTACAAGTACCCTCAGAACTCGATAACATGAAACTGAAAAAGCATGACTTTGTTTAATACATCACCAACATCACAATCCATAATACAATAAGTTGGAAATTTCATGAAGTAGAAGTTCAAAAGCACCACAAGGGTTACACATGTATCCAAAATTCACAGAATAAGGCATTTCATCAAATATTTGACATGCATAAACTTGTACATGGTTGGGGATTTCATATTATTATACTAGTATGGCACTCTTCCTTCACATAGATATTTAATCAAACACATGGGGAGCATGCTTTGGATATACAATCATCAACATATCTGATAATCATGGATACACCAATCAACGTGTAAATTTAAGGGTTTATCATGATTATTATGCAAATCACCACATCCTAGGGTCAATCATTAGAGTATATAGTTTCAAATATGAATCAAAACCCCACAACATTATGAATATGAATTTCAATTCAATTTAAATCATGAACATTCATACATACACAAATGTTGGATTTTGAAAAGAGATTCTTGAGCTTCATGGTTGAAAGGGACCCATGAATCAACGCATGACATACCTGGGTTGTGAGTTTCTTAAAGTTCTTGGACTTGAAGAACTTGAATTTCTTAGTTTCTTGAAGAATAATTTGGATCTTGTTCTTGGGGATTATCTTTGAGAGAAAACACTAATTTGATGTTGTAGATGGATAATGATTTTATGAGCCTTGATCTGATATTATTAAGGGTAAAAATTGGTGGTAAAATACCAAAAAGTCCTTATAAAAATGACTTAAAATAGCTGAACGAACTATGCGACAGTAGGTGCGATGGTCCATCACTGGTTCGATGGTTCGTCGGTCCTGACCGTCGTACCAGGGCAGAATATGGGTTCACTACCTCTACTGTGATGGCTTAGGTGATGGTTCATCGCTAGCTCGACGGTTCATCGGCCTGAGCTATCGCTCTTTGGCAGAAGGTAGTCTCACTGCCTCTGCTGCGACGGCTTGGGAGACGGTCCATTTCTAGCTCAACGGTCCGTCGGCTCTCACCGTTGTACTTGGGCGGTTTTGACTGCCTTCTATTTTTTGGCCATAACTTTCTCTTCCGATGCCGGATTTGGATGAAATTTGTATTGTTGGAAAGCTAATTTAATTTCCCACATGATTGAAAGTGAAAATCTTAAAAAATACACATATATTAAAGTGGATTCATATTTCAAAGTAAGTTTCCAACATACTTGGGATGATTTTAAGCTAAGTAGAAGTACGGGGAATTACAATATCTCTCCCTTGAGAACATTCATCCTCGAATGAGACTGAGTGAGAGGGGAGAAGATAAACTGATGTACATACTGAACATGAATAACTAGAACATGATCTCATGACTGACATGACTGATAACTAAATATATCATACCGAACATGCTTATCTAATGCATGTGTAACTGATTCATGAATGCATGACTGAGTGTTCTGGTGAACCAAGGTTCTCACAATGAGAATGCATGTCTGATAAATATTATATAACTGAACTTATACATGAATTCATGACTGACTATTCAATGGTACTTAATATTAAGTTTATTAAGTTTCTGAACATGAAATGGATACCAAGCTTGTCACTGAAATATGAACATGAAATTGAAAAGCTTAAGAAGAACCGTTACCTTGAGCTAGACCTTAGTTATAGGAGAAGATATGAGGATACTTGGTACGCATGTCTACTACTGCTTCCCAAGTATCTCCCTCGACGGACTGATTTTGCCAAAGAACTTTGACTAGAGGGACTTCATTGTTCCTCAGTCTACGAGTCTGATAGTCTAGGATTTAGACCGGAATCTCTTCATAAGAGAGGCTGTTCTGAACATTTATGCTCTGAATAGGGACTACAACTGTTGGGTCACCTATGCACTTTCTGAGCAAAGAGACATGGAAAACTAGATGATCTGAGGCTAGATCTAAAGGCAATTTGAGATCATAAGCTTCCTTGCCTAAGTGGTTGAGAATTTTGAAGGGATCAACATATCGGGGATTGAGCTTTCCGTTCTTGCCGAATATCTTCACTCCCTTTATGGGAGAGATCTTTAGATAGATATAATCACCAATCTCAAACTCGAGATCTTTTTTGCGCATATCTGTATAAGATTTCTGTCGGCTCTAAGCATCTCGGAGTCTTTCTCTGATCAACTGGACTTTCTCTAAGGTATCAAATACTAATTCAGGTCCTATGACTGAGGCTTCACTAACTTAGAACCAACCGATTAGAGATCTGCACCTCCTACCATAAAGAGCTTTGAATGGAGCCATTTGAATATTGGAATGATATCTATTGTTGTATGCAAACTCAATCAAAGGCAAGTGGTCATCCCAGCTACCCCTGAAATTGATTGTACACGCCCTTAGCATATCTTTTAAAGTCTGAATGGTCCTTTCTGCTTGACCATCTGTCTGAGGATGAAAGACTTTACTGAGATGAACTATGGTACCAAGACCCTTTTGGAATGCTTTCCAAATATGAGAGGTGAACTGGGTACCTCTATCGGAGATACTAGATAATGGAACACCGTGCAATCTGACCAACTCTCTGATGTAGAGTTTGGCATAATCCTCGGCTGAATAAGAGGTATGGACTGGAAGAAAAAAAGATGATTTGGTCATCCTATCTACAATGACCCAAACTGAATCATGTTGGCGATGAGTAGGAGGCAAACCCATCAAGAAGTCTATGTTCACTTCTTCCAACTTCCAAGTAGGAATACTGAACTCCTGCATGGACCCACTAGGCTTCTGATGATCTATCTTAACCTGCTGATATGTAGAGCACATAGCCACAAACTCTGCAATATCTCTCTTCATCCCACTACACCAATATATTTCCCACAAGTCACGGTACATCTTTGTGGCCCCTGGATGAATAGAGTAGCACGCACCATGCGCTTCAGCAAGAATTCGTTGCCTTAAGTCATCTACACCTAGAACACATAGACGACCCTAACAACGCAGAACACCATCTCACCCTTGGGAGAAAACCTCTACTTTCTAATCCTTGACTGACTCTTTCAACTTGACTAGACTGGGATCTCTATCTTGCTTTTCTTTCACCCCGGAAACTAGATATGATTCTGAACTACTTTGAAACCATATGTCACCCTCCTCTAAATCGACTAAGAGAACGCCTAGTCTGGCAAGCTGATGGATTTCCTAAGATAACTTCTTCTTAATATCCTCAACATGAGCAACACTACCCATAGACAGTCTACTGAGAGCACCGGCCACTATATTGGCCTTGCCCGAATAATAAAGGACACTCATGTCTAATATTTCAAGAGCTCTAACCACCTTTTCTGATGAAGATTGAGATCTTTTTGAGAAAAGACATACTGAAGGCTCATATGATCTATGAACACATCTACATTAACACAGTATAGATAATGCCTCCAAATCTTCAAGGCAATACCATGGCTGCTAACTCAAGATCATGAGTAGGATAATTCTTCTCATAGGGTTTAAGCTGTCTAGAGTCGTAGGCTATGACCTTACCATGCTGCATAAACCATTTTCTCTCTCAAATGAAATTCGAAAAGGATAAAACACATATATCTATTGTGTGTCACAAGGACAAGGTCATCAAGACAAACCCTCACACCGACAAACCTGAGTTTTCAGTATCAGCCCCTTAGGACCTCCACGTTCACCCTTTAAGACCCATAAAATATTTTCACATTCCCATTCATTGAACCAATAATCATCCATTAAGGCATAAACTATTAGTATCATCATATCAATACACTTGCAAGCTATTATCATCATGCCATTTCAATTATCATCACTTGGGGGAATCTACGACCCCTCAAGCTCCAATCATTCATCCACATAGAGGAATCCACGACAACCTAGGTTCAATTATTCATTAGCTTGAGGGAAATCCACGACCCCCAAGGTTCAATTTATAATCGGTATATTTCATTAACCTTCTATATCATGTCATAGTTCCAAGATTAGTTCAATATGCATATACTCATGTTTCAAAGCCAATTTCATAATGTGGGCTGAGGTTATTACCAATTTCAATTCAAAATCCTTTTATTCGGGGGAATCCACGACTCCCATCCCAATTCCCACACCCATGCACCTAATGAGTTTCAAATCTATCAATTCAAGTCATGAATAATTTATAAAAGTAATGGGAAAAACAATTCCATCCATAATATTCAAAGGCCCTCAACCTAATTTCCAAAACATCAATTAATCACATAAATAGCAATTTAAACACATGTTTTTAACAAAACAAGTTTTAGGAAGAGATACATGACTGAGATATCAAGAGATATGGATAAGGAACCAATCTTAGATCCCTAGATGATTAACCTTGAGAATCCCTAGTTGTTCTTGACTTGGGGATTTGAGAGAGAAGAGAGAGTGTATTTGATTTGTTTATGGGTGATAATGGGACCCCAGATTCTTTTTGAGTTGTGGGTCACAATTTGAAAAAGGAGGAAATGACCAAGGTTCCCCCAATTAAAACACAAAAAAAATTGCTGCCAGTGACTACTAGTCACGTCACGACTCGTGGCACCAGGTTCCGAGTTGTCTCCACGATATATAGTCTAAGCAGACACATGGGGCCTCCTTACTGTTAACCTTACGAGTCATGCCATATGAATCATACTTGGACCTTACAACCTGTAGGGTCCTATTCGTAATACAACAGTGACTCGAGAACCTATAGTGGTTTGCCTATGACTTGCACACCACAACTCGTAATGAGTCATTATGACTCGTTAGGTACCAATCGTGATTAGAATAGAAACTTAGGGAACATACACTGGTTTGGATATGAATGACACTATATGACTCGTATAGAGTTTTGACGACTCATTACCAAAGTCGTACCTAGGGCAGTGAGCTAAAAAATTCAGAGGCAAAAATCTGGGGTGTTATATTCTTCCCTACTAGGATCATTCATCCTTGAATGATGAGTCAAGGCATACATTAGCATGATTATAAAATAGAAAAACAACCACAATTCCTTTATTAAAGTCAAAAAACAATGAGAGTAGGAAAATACGAATACCTTAAGAACGATTATCCAACTTAGGGAACAAGAACAGATATTTGGACTTCACATCTTTTTCAGCTTCTCAAGTATATACTTCTACCTTATCGTTCCTCCTAAGGACCTTCACCGAAGCTACATCTTTAGTCCTCAAATAATGGACTTTCCTATCAAAAATCTCAACAGGAACTTCCTCATAAGACAAGAAATTCAAAATACCAATATCCTCAATAGACACAATCAAAGAAGGATCGCCCACACACTTCTTAAATATCAAAACATGGAAAACTTAATGAATGGAACCCAAACTCAAAGTCAAACCCAACTCATAAGTGACGTTTCCAACTCTCCTTGAGATCAAGTACGAACCAACATAACGGGGCTGAGTTTTCTCTTCTTACCAAACCTCATCACTTCCTTCATAGGATATACCTTCAAGAACACCCAATCACAAACCTTAAATTCCAAATCTCTGTGCCTCACATCTGCATAGGACTTTTGGCGACTCTGAGCAGTCTTAAGCCTATGCCGAATCACCTTCTCCTTCTCCATGGCTTAGTGAACCAAGTCCGGACCAAATAATCTTGTTTCACCAACCTCGAACCACCCAATAAGGGATCTATACCTCATACCATACAGATTCTCAAAGGGAGCCATCCCAATGCTAGAGTGATATTATTGTAAGCAAACTCAATGAGAGGCAAATTATCCACCCAACTACCTCAAAAATCAATTACATAGGACCTTAGCATATCTTTTAAAGTCTGAATGATCCTATACTCTCATCCATCTAAGGGTGGAATATAGTGCTAAGGTTCACCCGTGTGACCAAGCCTCTCTGAAATGATTGCCAAAAGTAAGAAGAGAACTGTGTGCCTCGATAAAAAATAATGGAAACCACGACACCATGCAATCTAACTATATCCTCAACAAATAACTTAGAATAATCCTCTCCAGAGTAGGTATTCCTCACAAGCAAGAAATGGGCATACTTAGTCATCCTATCCATGATAACCCAAATCGAGTCATGCTGATATCGAGACCATAGAAGACTAGTAATAAAATACATATTGATCACTTCCCATTTCCACATGGGTAACTCAATCTCTTTAGACAACGTACCCAGCCTTAAGTGCTTAACCTTGACATGCTGACAAACCATGCACTTAGCCATAAAATTGTCCTTATCTCTCTTCATATTGTTCCACTAATAGATCTTCTTCAAGCCATCATACATCTTCGTTGAACTAGGATAAACTGTATACCTCGACTCATGAGCCTCAGTTAAAATCCTTTCTCATAGACTATCAATATCCAAAACACACAACTTACCCTGGTATCGCAAAATACCATCACTACCAATCTCAAAAGCCATAACCTTCTGCTGGCCCACCTCATCCTTAATCTGTATCAAGATAGAATCCAAAACCCATTTTTCATTCACTTCAGTGCCAAAAGATGACTTCACCACCTCTTGAACAATCAAACCTTCATCCTCAAAATCCAAAAAGATAAACTCCAAGATTAGACAACTGGTGAATATCCTTCACCAATCCTCGTTTCTCCTCATCTATATGAGAAAATATACCCATAGACAACTTGCTAAGAGCATCAATAACCATATTAGCTTTACTTGGGGTGATAATAAAGACTCATATAATAGTCCTTGAGCAACTCAAGCCATATCCTTTTCCTAAGATTCTACTCTTTATGGGTCAACACATACTTGAAGCTCTTATGGTCTGAATAGATATCAACATGAACTCCATATAAGTAGTAACACCAGATCTTCAGTGCAAATACCACCGCTGCCAACTCTAGATCATGAGTTGGATAATTTCTATCATGGACCTTCAGTTGCCTAGAAGAATAAGCCACAACCTTACCATGCAACATCAACACACAATCCAGTCCTACATGGGATGCATCACAGTACATAACAAAACCATCAGTACCCTCGGGCAAAGTCAAAATTGGATCAAAAGTCAACTAATCCTTCAGCTTCTTAAAATTACCCTCAGAAGAATCAGATTATAGAAACTTTACCTTTTTATGAGTCAATTTAATCAACGGAGCAACAATAGAAGAAAATATCTCCACAAACCTCCTATAATACCCGACTAAACCTAAGAAACTCCAAATATCAGTTGGAGTCGTAGGTTGATAATGCTCAAATTACAGTCTTAAATGGGTGTAAGCGATCGTTGTCAATATAAAATCCAACTAGGTTGGGTTCAAATCCCACAGGGAATAGGGTGTGAACTTTGATTTGTTTACGAAAGATTTTACTGGTAGTTTACTGCTTCCGAAAGATAGAGGTTTAAGTTCACGGTATGTTAAATATCACTTTCAATACTTCAGTGTTTGTAATCAAGATAAATGGGAAACCAGAGCTATGTTCACCAAGGGTTTCGGGAATTGACAGATACTAGGTAATGCTGGAGATTCTCGGAATGAGTAAAACAACAGAATATCCCTGATGATTATACTATCTGGCTTATCTCTCGACCTCACCAAATAATTTATTAACTAATTCTCTCAAACTTAGATAACTTATCTATTTCCAATAGGATGTTATCTCAGGTAGATAAATCTAGTTATGGCATTAATCATTAAATAGAAGGTTGGTAGTTTTCGAGTCCCTGTTGATAATTCATGTCCTCTAGTCTATTTCTCCATTAGAAGCAAATAAAACCTAAGGCATGACCTAATATTTGCAACCTCTAGATTTTAGTTAAAACAACAAAATTTCAAGATGTTTTACTACTCTTTGAATTCGTTAAACACCTAGTATTATATGAAACCCTAATCCATGGATCCCATAACTCAGGCTAACAAAATTAGCCGCTCATGATTTGATGAACGAAATAACAAGTTGAATTCATGATTATAATGATAAACTTATGAATGGATCGAAAACAACAAGTAGTTCCTCTGATTTAATCACAAGGTAGAAACCCCAAAAATAGTTGATACGAAAACACAAGAATATTTTATGAAAGAGAGCAAAAATATATGTCTCTCTTCTTTGAGTTGATGTTTGATAGATGAATTATTCCTCTCCCATCAAAAACCCTAAAAGATGCTATTTATACTAAAGCCTAATTAAGGAAATAAAATAAAAAAATTAATAAAATTGTCCGGAATAGGTGACTCCCAGGCTGACGCCGCATCAAGAAGTTGACGCCCTATCACGGATGGCGTCAGAGAGGCTTCAGTTGCCTTCAGGTTCTGTCTTAGGCTAACGATGTGGCTGACGCCGCGTCAGGGATCTGATGGTGTATAACCAACGCCATTAGATATCTTCTTCCCATGCTAACTTTTTTCTTAAGGATGACGCCATTCTTTATGCCTTATCACGACTTTGATGCCATATCACCGGCATCGTCAGAACGACTCCTCAAACTGCAACTCCCTGGTTAAGGTTGACGCCAATGCTGATAGGCTATCACGAGGCTGGCGACTTATCACGGAGGTCGTCAACCATGTTTTCTTCTATTTTGCTCAGATTTTCAACTCTTTTGCTCCATTATTGTTTATTCTCATTTCTTCAGCTTTTTTCTGCAATATCATGAGCAAACACATCAAAACAACAAGAGTTACTTCAGAATTCATAATTATTTTGAGGAAAAAAGCATTAAATGTGTTAGCTTTTGCTCACACATCATAGGTCTACGCCACTTCTTAACTGCCTCTACTTTCTGTGGATCTACCATGTTTCTTTACAAGAAACAACATAACCAAGAAAGGTCTCAAAATTCAACCAAAACTCACACTTAGAAAACTTGGCATACATTTGCTAATCCTTAAGAGTCTAGAACACTACTTAGAGGTGATTGGCATGATCCTCCTCACTCTTGGAATATACCAAGATATTATCAATAAACACGATTACGAAAAAATCTAAGAACTATCTGAATACCCGGTTCATGAGGTCTACAAATACAACCGGAGCATTACTCAACCCGAATGACATCACTAGAAACTCATAATGACCATATCGGGTTTGGAAGGTAGTCTTAGGGATGTCCACCTCCCTAACCTTCAACTGATGATAACCCGAACGAAGATCAATCTTAGAGAAGCATTCATCACCTTAAAATTGGTCAAAGAGATCATCAACCCAAAAAAAGGGAACTTATTCTTCACTGTCACCTTGTTCAACTACCTATAATCTATGCACATCCAAAGAGAACCATCCTTCTTATGAATGAAGAGCACAGAGAACCCCATGGAGATATACTAGGATAGATCAAACCCTTATCAAACAGATCCTTTAACTATTTCTTATATTCTTTCAACTCAGTTGGAGACATTCTATATAGAGGAATAGATATAGGATGGGTATTTGGTAAAAGATCAATTTTAAAGTCTATTTTCCTATCGAGAGGAATGAAAGGAAGATCATTGGGAAACACTTTAGGAAATTTGTTAACAACAGGGGCAGAATGTAATAAGGGAACCTCAGAACTAGAATTTTTAACCCAAACGATATGATATAGACACTCCTTAAAAATCAACTTTCGAGCACTAAGATATGAAATGAACCTTCTCTTAGGAATTGAGGAATATATTTCCTATCCTGTTACCGATTCATTTAGGAATTAGAAACTGACCTTACAGGTCCAATAATCTAGAGAAACATAGAACGAATGGAGCCAATCTATCCCTATGATCACATCAAGATCTATCATATCCAATTCAATCAGATCCACCCATGTCTCCCTATCACCAATAGATACTACACAATCCTTACAGACCCTTCTAGCCACAACAGAATCACCCACTGAAGTAGACATAGATAAGGGATTAGAAATACACTCAGAACTAAAACTAAAATGAACAATCATATTAGGGGTCACATAAGAAAACGTAGAACCCGGATCAAGCAAATAATATACATTACGAGAGAAACAGTTTTAATATACCAGTGATGACATCAGGAGATACCTCAGATTCTTAATAGGTGGCAAGAGCATAAAGACAATTCCAACCAGTATCGGTACCAGAAGTAGCACCCTTAGGTGCAGGAGATGATAAAGTATCAACCAGAACCTTATTTACTCCAAAAGAAACCTTAGCTGGACAATGCCACAATAGATGCCCCAGTTGACCATAATTATGGTACCTATTCCTCCACTAATTACACTGAACATGATGCAACTGCCCAGAGAATCTGCAAGGAGGATATAATTGAGCTGACTGAGCTCTACTAGCCTAAGACTGGGAACCTTGGGCTTCAAACCCACTGTTAGTCTAAAAGTGATGATCACCAGATGACTTAGGATATGAAACACTAGCCGTAAAATATGAACCCAATTTTCCCCAAGTCCTCTTTTTGCCCCACTACCTACCAACTCTACTTAAACTTATTGTGAATATCTAAACTTCTTATTCTGCCTCTCTTCAATCTCAGTCTATTTCTTTTTTTCATCTTCAACCTGCTGCATATATACCACAATCCTAGAGATATCCATGTCATTATTCAACATAGCCTCCTTACACTCTAGTACCAAGTACCTAGACAAAACCAAAACAAACTTCCTCATTCTCGCTCTCATACTAGACATAATCTTTGGGGCATATCGAGATAGCTGGTGGAACTTCAAACAATACTCCTTCACAATCATCTTTCCCTACTTCATGTCCACAAACTCTTCAACTCACAAGGAAAGAAAAAATTAAGGAAAGCAATAAAAAATTCCTCCCACATAGACTGTTCAGCATCACCACCACTCGATTGCTCCCACTCTCTATACCACTAGTATACCATATCCTTCAAATAGTATGAGACAAACTCTACACCCTTCACATCAGTAGCATGCATCACCCTGAAAATCTTTTCTATTTCATTAACAAACCCTTGAAGATCCTTCTCAACCTTAGAGCCAGTAAAGGTCGTAGGATTCAACTTCATAAACTGGCCAACTCTAGTGACCTCAAAATATAGTGCAACAGAACCAACATAGTCAAGATAATGAGATAGAGAAGTCTCTAACTAAGTCAACAGATAAATATATCGACAAAAATATGTATTAGAAATATCTTCTTAGGGAGGTGGGTCATGAACATCATCATCCCAAGATGCTCGAGGAGGACTGAAAGGGATTGGTGGAATTCCAAGGGGGTCGGTACAATTATGAGTTGGGATCCTAGATATGTATGAACTCTATAAACAGGGTGAGTTCCATCCACATTGTCCTCAAGTGGGATAGAGGTGTTTCCACGAGCATCAGATCTTCAAAGAGGCATGATCTAAAATGCAAATAAATAATCTTAGACTCTATCGACCTAAAAATAAATCACAAGAAAAGAAAATATTCCTAAATGCCTTGTAGCCTCTCCCTTATAAGTGTGGCATGATACACACTAATAGAAGAGACTCTACTTGACACGACTATATGGAAATCTAATGACCATGAACCTAGCCATTGATACCAAGCTTTTTAGGACCCGAATCAAGGCCTAGTCGTGGCATGTATCTCATGTATGCCAAGGACCGGAGGCCACTCCCATTAACCTAGAAAACCAGTACATAATATAACTAGCAGCGGATGAATTTTGAATATATAACAAGATAGAAAAATCAACTAGCTCAGAAAGGAATCTATGAATTTCAAATACCATCTCAATCCATAGTAATCCATAAAGCCTCTAACCAAGAACTACCTAAGTCGGGACATTCCCCTGACTATAGACAAAAAGGAGACCAAAAAGGTAGTCTAGACATAAATGAAACAATGTCTTAAAATAATATGCCTTTTTGAGAATGAAAGCTCACCACTTCAAGAATCGGACCACCTATCATTACGCAAGGAAATAAAAATATCTTCAAACCCTACATCGCATGGGGATACTGTGTTCGAGGACGATTAGCAGGGTGAGTACTAGCATGTAACTCAGGAAAGGGATAAAGTAATTTCATGATCAAATCAATACAAAACCATTAAAAATCAATGCACATAATTATATATGGGATATATATATATATAATATGTCGTATAGGGAACAAGGTTTAAAACGAGAGTTAAAATATTATCCTGGATTGTATAGCTCAAACTGATATAAAAACACCCACGAGATATATGGGTCCATCCCCCTTGCTGGATGGGCCTTAGTACGTACTAGCCGCATAAATCAGAGATATCATAAAAGGCTAGGGAATCTAAAACCCTAAACTATCCGTGATACATATATCTATAGTTTGTCACAAGCACACAGTCATCAAGACCAACCCTCATGCTAGCTAATGTGAGTTTTCATTATCAGTCCTTGGGACCTCCACTTTCACATCTCAGCTACACAACCCCCTTTAAGCCCCATTAAGAAATTTACACATTTATATTTATTGAACCAGTAATCATCGATTAAGGTATGAACTATTGTTATCATAATACGAATACACTTGCAAGCTATTATCATCATGTCATTTCAATTATCATCACTTGGGGGAATCCACGACCCTTGAAGCTCTAATCATTCATCCACATGAAGGAATCAACGACAAACTAGGTTCAATTATTCATTAGCTTAAGGGAAATCCACGACCCCTAAGATTCAATTTAAAGTCGATGTATTTAATTAGCCTTCTATTTCATACAATAGTTCCAAAAGTAGTTCAATATGCATATACTCATGTTTCAAAGCCAATTTCATGAAGTAGGTTGAGGTTATTACCAATTTTAATTCCAGATCCATTTATTTGGGGAAATCCATGACCCACGTTCCAATTCTCACACCCATGTACCCAATGATTTTCAAAGCTATTAATTTAAGTCATGAATAATTCATAAAAGTCATGGGAAAAACAATTTCATTAATAACATTCAAGGGCCCTCAATCTAATTTTCAAAATAATCAATTAATCACATGAATAACAATTTAAACACATGACTTTAACAAAAAAAGTTTTAGAAAAGAGATACATGCCTGATATATAAAGTGTTATGGAGAGAAATCAATCTTATAGCCCTAGATAATTAACCTTGAGAAACCCTAGTTGTTCTTGAATTAGGGATTTGAGAGAGAAATAAGAGTGTATTTTATTTATTTATGGGTGATAATGGGACCCCAAAGTATTTTTAAGTCGTGGGTCACAATCTGAAAAAGGGGAAATGACCAAGGTTCCCCAATTAAAACATAGGAAAAATTGTCGCTAGTAACTACGAGTGACGTCACGACTCGTGATGTCTAGTTACGTGTCATTTCCATGACTTATAGTCTGAGCAGAGACATAGGGCCTACTTACTATTAACCTTATGAGTCATGACATACGACTCATACTCGGACCTTATGACTCATAGGGTCCTAGTCGTAATCACAACAGTAACTAGAGCACCTACATTGGTTTGCCTACGACTTGAACACCGTAACTCATAATGAGTTGCGACTCATTAGCTACCAATTGTTACCAGTATATAAAATTAGAGAACCTACACTATTTTGGTTATGGATGACCTAAAATGACTTGTATACAGTCTTCACGGCTCATTGCCAAAGTTGTACCCTGGCCAATTAGGTCAGAAACTCAAATATTTTAGAGGCAAAAATATGGGGTGTTACATTATGCTTTACGGTTTGTCTTATTGGTTATCAATTTTAAAATATATTAATACACTAGTCACCCTATAAGATAATAGTTGATTCGATATCAGATTTGTAATTAACGAATGGTTATTGGATGGTGTAATGAATAAATTTAAGATACAATGAAATATCGAGCGATAATTGGTAGTTCCTCAAATTTGTCACTGATTAAGTTGTTTGCATACTTTGATTGATCTATTTATCAATCTTTTAGGCTTATTGAGTTTTGTTCATATAATTATTTAATAGGTTAAAATATAGAATCAAATAAGATTTTTTTCTAGACCTAAAATGAATTTAGAAACATTTTTAATTACTATATTTATAGAAAAATCAAAATTTTAATATTATTTGAATTTTTATATTTAATATCAAACTTTTTGAATGACACATTTGGGTTGTTTCATTTTTGTTGCGGTCCTTTGAGTTGACAAGAATAATTTATGTTTTTGTTTAAGAATTAATTCTAGGCTTTCTTTATATTTTAGGAAGTCTAACTGCACTTTATGGTTAGATGTCACAAGAAGTGGCATTTTATTTTCTAAACTAAGAAGTGAATGGAACAATAAATGGAGTTTTAAATGTTGGATTGACAAAACATACTTGATATATCTAGGGATAATAATATAATTATAATAATTCTTAATGGGTTAATGATTTATCCGATAAGAAAATTGAGTAATTCACCCCCGCATAAACCATTAATTCTGATTTTTGATCCATTCTCCTACTATTAATCTGATAACCCATTATCAATAAGACAATAAACTAATTTTGCGGTTGGGTTAATAGTTGTGGTTCGATTTTGAATAGCCATATGGTATATTTTGATGTGATTCTAGGCATGGATTGGTTATCTCCTAACCATACGGTCTTGAGTTATTTTACTAAGACCGTTACATTAGCCATGCCTGGCGTACCCTCAGTTGTGTGGCAGGATTCTGTTAGACATGCGCTAATAGGGATTATTTCTTATATTCATCCTAGAAGACTGATATTGAGGGGTTGTGAGTCATTTGTTGCTTATGTTTGGGATGTATTAGAGTCCATTGATTGACTTCATTCCTATTGTACATGATTTTCTCAATGTGTTTCTGACCAACCTACCCCACCTTTTTCTTGAGCATGATATAGAGTTTATTATTAATCTCAATCCAAGAACCTAACCTATTTCGATTGATGTATACCGTATGGCTCCTGTTGATCCAAAGGAGCATAATAATCAACTTTAGGATCTTTTGGGTAAGGGTTTTATCAGACTGAGTGTATATCCTTGGGGTGCTCCAGTTTTGTTTGTACAGAAAAAAGAATGGCTCTATGAGTATGTGCATTGACTATAGAAAATTCAATAAGGTAACCATGAATAATAAGTATCCTATGCCTCGTATCGATGATTTTGTTGATTAGCTTCAGGGTGCAACAATGTTTTCTAAGAAAGATTTGAGGTTTGCTTGCCATCAGTTAAGAGTTAGGGTTGTAGACATCCCTAAGACAACCTTCAGGATTATGGTCATTTTTAGTTTTTGTAATGTCTTTTGGGTTGACCAATTCCCTTATAGCTTTTATGGATCTGATGAACCACGTGTTCAGGCCGTATTCAGACTCCTTTGTGATAGTATTTATTGATGAAATTTTTATGTATTTGAGGAGTAGTAATAAGCACGAGAAACATTTGAGGACTGTGCTTTACATTATGAGAGATCATCGACTTTATGCCAAGTTCTCAAAGTGTGAGTTTTGTTTTGATTTTGTAGCTTTATTGGGGAACATAGTGTTAAAGGACGGTATTATGGTGAACCCAACAAAGATTGACTCTATTCATAGTGGGATATGCCTACATCGCCTAATGATGTTCCTAGTTTTGTTAGGTTGGTAGGTTATTATAGGTAGTTTATTGAACATTTTTATTGCAGCCCCCATAAATGGATTGACCAGGAAGGAGTTTCATTTCAGTGGTCTACAAGTTGTGTGGCGAGCTTTCTAAAGCTCAAAGATTTTCTTACTTTAGGTCATGTTCTGACTATTCCAGTTGAGGATGAGTATTTTTATTATCTATTATAATGCATTTGGTGTTAGTTTAGGGTATTTTCTAATGTAGTAGGGGTGTGTGATTGCATATGCACTGAGGCAACTGAAGTTACATGTGCGCAACTACCTCATTCATGACTTAGAGTTGACAGCGGTAGTATTTCCACTTAGGATTTGGATACATTATTTTTATGGGGTTAACTGTGAGATCTTTATTAATCACCACAGTTTTTAGTATATTATGACCCAGAAGGAGCTTAATTTGAGGCAGCATAGATGGATTGAGTTATTGAAAAGCTATGATATCTCTACTCTCTACCATTCGGGAAAAGTAAATATGGTAGGGGATGCCTTGAATTGAAAGTCAGTGAGTATGGTTAGCTTAGCCTTTATCTCAGTTTCTTAGCAGCCGTTGGCTTTAGGCATCCATTCCTTAGCAAACTTTATAGATTATTTGGGTATTTTTGACTCTTGAAGGATCATTGCTAGTATTGAGTCCAGATCTACCTTGTTGGAATAGATTTGAGGTCATCAGTTTGAGGATAGATGGCTTTATAGAATTCAAAGGTAGGTGTTGGGAGGTGAGTCTAGGAGGGATACCTTAGATTCCAAGGGTGTTATGAGGTTTGATGGTCGTATTTGTGTTCAATGGGTTGGAGATTTGATCTAGTTGATTCTTCTTGAGGCTCATAACTCTAGATACTCCATTCGCCCTAAGACAATTAAGATGTATAGGTATTTGAGGAAACATTACTGGTAGAGTGGTATGTAGAGAGATATAGTAGGGTTTGTGTCTCAATGCCTTTATTGTTAGCAGGTAAAGGCCGAGCATTAGAGGCTTGGTAGATTGCTTCAGTAGCTACCCATTCTCGAATGGAAATGGGAGATAGTTACTATGGATTTTGTAGGTAGATTGATTGGTACTTCCCGTAGTTTTGATAGCATTTGGGTCATCATGGATCGATTGACCAAGTCTACATATTTTATCCCCGTTAGAGTTTTCTACAGTGCTGAGAGGTTAGCTCGTGTTTATGTTCAGGAGGTGGTTTGCTTACATGGGGTACTTGTGTCCTTTATTTTAGACTGAGGCTCTCAGTTCACTTTTATCTTCTAGAAGATATTTCAGGAGGAGTTGGGTACTCAGGTTGACCTTAACACCGTATTTCACCCCAGACTGATGGGCAGTCAGAATGGACTAGCTAGGTTTTGAAGGACATGCTCTGTGCTTGTGTGTTGGATTTTGGGATCAATGGGACCAATGTTTACCATTGGCAAAGTTTGTGTATAAAAATAACTTTTATTCTAGCATTCAGATGGTCCTATTTGAGGCATTGTATAGTAGGCGATATTGATATCTTATTGGTTGGTTCGAGACTTTTGAAGCTAGGCCTCATGGCACAAATTTGTTTCGTGAGTCATTGGACCAAGTTTGGGTGATTTAGGATAGGCTACGGGCAACATAGAGTATAAAAAAGAGTTATTCTTAGTGCAGACGTCATCCATTGAGGTTTACAATTAGGGATAGGGTCTTCCTGCGAGTATCGATCGTGAAGGGCGTGATGAGGTTTCGTAGGAGGGGCAAGATTAGCTCCAGATATATTGGACCCTTTGAGATCCTTCAAACTATTGGGGAGGTAGAATATGCATTGGCATTGCCTCCTGTCTTTTCAGTTATCCACCCAGTGTTTCATGTATCTATGTTGCGACAGTACATTCCAGATGAGTCGCTCGTATGTCTATAAGACTTGATTTAGTTGGACGAGAGACTAGTATTTGTAGAGGAACTAATATTTATTTTGGCCAGAGATATTAGATGATTGCGCTCTAGGGACATTTCAGTAGTTAAGGTTTAGTGGCATCACCGTCCAATGGAGGAGGCTACCTGGGAGACATAGCATGAGATGCAGGCCTAGTATCCCTATCTGTTCGAGCCTTCAGGTACTTCCTTATCCTTTACTTTCGTGGATGAAAGTCCTTTTAGTAGTGTATGTTGTAATGACCCTCTCAATCATTTTTCTTGTTTTCATACATTTCTAACCCAAGTTATTTATGACTTCCTAGGACTAAAAGTTCAATTTTCGAGTGATTCATTTGAGAATTTTAGTGACCAAATATATTGTGGAATATTTAATCTAATTAACATTTGATAGAAATTTAATTTATTGTCCTTCTAAAATATGTTCGATTTGAATAAGATTACTTATAATATATCTATATTACTTTATAAATAGTTTTAAAAATTATTAATATTTTAAATAAAGATATTAAATCTAGTATATCTTAAAATATTATTATTATATAATAGAGGTTTTATTAGAAATAATTTTTCTTTTAATTATGGTATATTCAAAATATGATATTTATTTTAACACGAATCTATGCAATACCAAGATATTTATTTAATGAATTAAGTATAGTAGGATGGTGGCAACTCCACTTCCACGTGTAAATGGAGGGGCAACACAACAAATGGGATTAGGTGGAAGCTAATGACATTATTAAGTGAGTCATTTTCATTACATGGCATGTAATAACCTTCCATGATTCTCTAACTAATATACATTTTCTTTCGAATACTAATTGATGTGAAAATTTCTCTAAAATACATTGAGCCACATTGAAGAAGTGGTACTTCACAAAATTTTGTAATATCGTACTTTATCCCAAAGAAAATTAATTATTTTCATCAAGTTATTCAAGCTCGTGTTCCAGTAAGGCACTATCTAGAGGCTTCTAGGAAAGGTTTTTAGCTTTGGCCTCCAGGTAGGCTAGGCTTATTCTATCTTAGATTGATCTTATATATAGTATTAGTATGCTATTATGCTAGTTTTGGGAAGGTAGTTGTAGTTCAGATATTATTTAAAATATTTAATGTCTTATTTATTCGGTTAAAATCTCGTGCTAGTAAATTTTTATTCCGTTATCTTTTAGTATGATGTCGTATTTATTAGATTAGGACGTGACATTAAGATGCAAAACCTTGAATTCATACATTTTTGATGTAGTATTTATTCTTGTAATGACCCTAACAACCATTTTTCTTGTTTTCATACATTTTCGATGTCTAGAGCATTTTTATAACTACCCCAAGTTATTTATGACTTGCTGAGACTGACAGTTTGATTTTCAAGCGGTTTATTTGAGAAGTTTAGTGATACCAAATAAATTGTGGAATATTTAATCTAAATTATCATTTAGCATAAATTTAATTTATTACCCTTCTAAAATATTTTTGATTTGTATGAGATTCTTTAGTTATAATATATCTATATTACATTAGAAATTATTTTATAACTTATTAATATTTTAAGAGGAGATAGTAAATCTATATATTTTAAAATATTATTAATATATAATAAACGTTTTATTAGAAATAATTTTCTTTTAATTATGATATATTCAAAATATGATACTTATTTTACTACAAACATATGCAATACCTGAATATTTATTTAATGGATTAAATAAAGTAGGATGGTGAAAACTCCACTTCCACGTGGAAGTTCAGAGGAAACACAACAAATGGGATTAGGTAGCAGCTAATGACATTAGTAAGTGATTCATTATCATTACATGGCATGCAATAGCCTTCCATGATTCTCTAACTAATATATATTTACTTTCCAATGGTTAATTGACATGAAAATTTGTCTAAACATATACATTTAGCCACATTGAAGAAGTGGTACTTCAAAAAATATTTTTCTATTATACTTTATCTCAAAGAAAATTATTTATTTATATCAAGTTATTCAAGTTCGTGTTTCAGTAAGTCATTATCCGGAGGCTTTTCAGAGAGGTTTTTTAGCTTTGGCATCCAGGTAGGCTAGACTTACCCTATCTTAGATTGAGCTTATGCATTGTATTAGTAACATATATTTCGTCCAGGTGTTGCCTCCTGCTCCAATTTGCAAACACATTCTCCATCCACCTTCATATTTTTTTCACTTTTTCTTTTGTTCTTTCATCATTGTATCTCTGTTTCTGTCTCTCCGACCCTTTTTTCTTCATTCTCTCTCGGAGTACGCTTATGCTAGTTTTGGGTAGGTAGTTGTAGTTCGAGTATTATTTGAAATATTTGATGTCTTTTTTATTCAGTTAAAATCCCATGCTAGTAAATTTTGATCCCATTATCTTTTAGTATGATGTAGTATTTATTAGCTTAGGACGTGGTATTAAGCTGCAAAACCTTGAATTCTTCTCTTTTAACTAAGTTATATGAATGTTTATTTAAATGCATTGCAGTTTCGATTCAGGTCCACCATATATTCTATTTCTTTTATTTATTGTGAATTTTTCCACCACTTTGACATCGATTACGGTATGATTTGGGCTTTGGTTTTACAATTATGTATGGTTACTATGAGTTTCGGTTTGAGTTCGGCATCTTACTATAATATTATTTGGAAATTATGGTACTGATTACTGTTGTTCTGGGATTTGTGGTTACTATGAGTTTTGGTTCGAGTCCGACATCTAATTATGAGTTCTGTTGTATATCATGTATGTGGCCTCTCATTATTACCCACTATTTTCGGTTTGAACCCGGCATATGGCCTCTTGTTATTATCCACTACTCAGGGGCGGACCTAAGTATATTTTTGGGGTGCTCCGACACCCAGTAAACTCGACATGAAATAGGTATAATTACATAGAAAATATATGAAAATAGGTATAAAACATATAAAAGCACCCA